>JBBBDQ010001728.1:1197500-1532500 GCA_037127315.1 Ascarosepion bandense
ATTTTAACAATATTACTAAGATCCTCCTGGATTATTTACCAACCTTATCCCAGATTTCTCAATCCTTCCTGAATTTTTATCGCGTATATATATTAAAAAGCAATATACAACGATCTTTATTATAATAAAGGAGCTATATATATATATATATATATATATATATGTGTGTGTGTGTGTGTGTGTGTGTGTGTGTGTGTGTGTGTGTGAAAGAGCGAGAAAGATTAAATAAAGAAGACAAGAAGAAAACTTTATTTTTCTCGCTAACGCATTTCGTCCTGTAACGGACTTCATCAGGACAAATAATTATATTAATCATTTCTCATTAAGAATGCAGAAGGTAACGATTAACATTCTACTGAAAATATAAAATATCGATAATTTACGCATAGCACCAAGTATATTACTGGTGCCACACCATGAAATCAAACCCTTAAGGAAGAAAAGGGGAATCATATTAAACTAAAACAAGATACAAAAAGTATCGACGTATAAAATATGTTAGGTGCCATTCGGCCGACACTTTTTAAACATCAATCGTTGATAGTGATTAAAACTAAGTGACCAACAAGAAAATTTTTCATTAGCTACCGAGTTTAAAAGAATTATATTATATTAGTGAGGGAAGAGAGAGGGAGAGAGAGAGGAGTGGGAGAGAGAAAGAGTGAGAGAAAGACAGAGAGAGAGAGGAGTGGGAGAGAGAAAAAGTGCAAGAAAGACAGAAAGAGAAAGAGCGAGAGAGAAGAGTGGGAGAGAGAAAGAGTGAGAGAAAGAGAGAGAGGACTGAGAGAGAAAGAGTGCGAGAAAGACAGAGAGAGAGAGAGCGAGAGAGAGAGAGGAGTGGGAGAGATAAAGAGTAAGAGAAAGACACAGAGAGAGAGGAGAGGGAGAGAGAGAAAGAGTGCGAAAAAGACACGGAGAGCGAGAGAGAGAGAGGAGTGGGAGAGAAAAACGTGACAGAAAGACAGAGCGAGAGGAATGGGAGAGAGAAAGAGTGAGAGAAAGGCAGAGAGAGGGAAGTGGGAGAGAGAAAAATTAAGAGAAAGACACAGAGAGAGAGAGAGAGAGAGAGAGAGAGAGGGAGAGGGAGAGGATTTTAATGTTTTTAACAAGCAGTAATACCATTGTTTGTTAGATTCGCCCGAATGTATGACGCCTTCATCTGGAAGTTAGGTTGCATTGTATCAAGAAAAAAAAAAAGATCACATGTTTTCACACGTTTGTGCATAAATGGATGTCAAAGGTCACTCTCTAAACAAACGGATGTTAGAAGAGAAAAAAAGGAGAACAAAGTCAATACAACTTCGGAACACGCGGTCATAAACAAAAAAAAATGTTTAGATAAGTCAACGGAAACAAAATAAGAAAATAAAAAAAAACAAGTTTTAATTCGAAAAGTAATCCGTATTAAGGTCAGGGTCATTTGAACTGGCCCTTCTAAATAAAAAAAAAAAATAGATGAATGACTGAAACTGGGTTTATCCAGGAAAAACCATAGCACGTGGAACTAAAACAGTCTACCCTGTTGAACGAAATACAGGGTTCGGCTCTTAATTCCAACGTTTATCACCTGAAGCTACACCGGCCGAAACCTAAAAAAGCCGAAACGTCGTGAATGTGGCAATAAAGATGAGAACATCGATATAACATGCAGTGAGTAGATAAAGTAATGGAAATACTTTAACATTTCAAGCACATTTATTTCAACGTGATGTAGAACTGCCTTGGGTAGCAATTATAGCTTGAATTCTGCGTGGGGTCGACTCGTACAATAATTGAATTTTTTCCAGAGGAATTTTTATCCATTCTTCAGCTAAAACAATCTCCGATTCTTTCGATGCTGATTGTGATGAATATCGACTCCTCGCATTTTTTCTAAAATAAACAATAAATGTTAAATCATGTTGAGATCTGAAGACTTTGGTGGCCGGAAAAGATGTTCTACTTCACTAGAATGTCCCTCGTACCATTCAGCTACACCTTTAGTAGTATGAATGGTTATATTCATCCTGAAGCATAGCATTTTCCTACGGAAACAGTTCTTGCACCATAGGATGAAGTTGATTAATTAAAATTCTTAAATGGTCCTGATTATTGATTTTAAGAAGCTTATTTAAATAATATCTTAAAAAAAAAAAGAAATTTAGCAAAAAATTAAGTACTACTAATATTAAATTAACAAACATAGAAATAAACAAGCTTTTTACAATCTAATGAAATTTTCCAAATTATGCAATTATAGTACTTAGTGTTTCCATTATTTTGTCCACACCCTGCATGTGTGATCTTTTTTTTTGTACAAAAATATGATCAGTGGAAGGTATATATCTATTTCTGATCTTAGATCTCTGGTTACGACACGCAGGTAAACGTTTATACATGAGAAATCCAAATAAAAAAATAATTTGCATAGAATTGGTACATTCAATTTTCGGTATGCAACCAAGTATATACAAATGCGTTCTTTAAATTTTCATTAAATTATTTCATGTCAATTTTCATAATATCTTCCATTTAAACCCTGATTCGTGCAGCATTGATTACATGGTCTATTTACTCAGATTCGCTCAAAGACTGAAGCTAGTAATCACTCATTTTCCCTAGATTTGTTTATTATTATTCTTAGAAAAAGCCTCCCAGGAGACCAACCAACTTTGAAATTCAAACTAGTATGTATGTCTTGCGGATATCTTGACATTTCATGTGACTAGAGGAATGTGACTCCTTTTGCAAATTAAAGGTGTTTATATTGTATTAAATGTTAGATAAATATATGGATGTATTTGGTATGCAAACTGAAGATGAATATGCAAGTTATTCAGTCAGCAAATATTGTTTAAATGAATCTAATGTTAGCAAATATTAACTGAGTCTAATGAAGACTTTCAGCTTTTAAGAGTGGCGTGACGATTATCAGTGAAGTAAAAGGAATCGTAGAGACGAGTTCACATTTCGGGTTAGTATTTTTCGTACAAATGTTAAACGGCATTTGAAGTCAACGCTCAACTCTGGAAAGAAATGGGCTCCGCCAGATCTATCTGCTCAAGATATACCCCTTAGCTCCATCACTCTCGTCGACGATCCCTTGCCATCGATAGAAGTATCGATGTTTCTGTAACGTGTCTTTTTTACAGGTAGAGCGTTGTCTACCCAATTTTTCCGGTTTTTAATCCATAGCGGGAGGGAGAAGAGACGGGTTAATACCTTTCCCAAGTGTATTTGTGTGTAAATGAATTCGACGAATTTAGCTAGAATTCGAACTCGGCACTCTGATTTCTAGTTCGGAGGCGATATCTACTTCATCACAACACACAAGATACACTACTCATGAATACCCCTGTGTCGTATCTGCTACTATATAAAACGATAAAAGAACAATTTTCTTTTTTGAGTCGTTTTATTAAGAGAGCGTGGTTGTAGTTTGGATTCTAAGAGGCACTGGGAGGAATGACTTTACAGGAATGCATATTTCACGTTGGCTAAACGTCTTCTCTGCGTCCCTCAGCGTGTGGTTTTGGCCGGTTGCTACGCTGGGTGTGAGAGGTGTATCGACGAATTTTGAATTCTTACTTTTATTGAATTCGCACTGTTTTAGACTTATATCCAAAACCTCGACAAAGGTAATCCATCACTGTCAGAATACCCAACTTACAAGGCACTCCAGCTAATCGCTGACCTGTCTTTTGCATTCTGTAACATCACTTTTTACAAAGAGATATGTCGGATATAACTGGTTAATAGCTTCAGCTCTTCTCCCACTTGCTATAGTATGAGTAACCGGAGAGCTCTTGAATTTTAATTTTATCAAGGTTATTTCTGAAATTATCCTTCTTTATTTTCTGATTTTGCTAAATCAGTCTCCAATTCTTTCAACATTTTTCCATGAAATTATCCTTTTACCTATGATACTATCCTTTTTGCATTATAAAGAAATAAAAAATAATGAATATATTACGGAAGCTTCGAAAGAATTCTCAATCGAATTTTCACCATCATAGTAAATAGTGGCACGCTCACATTGTAAGAGCTCCTATGTCAGTAAACAAAAACAAAAACAAAAAAAAAAGCCGACAGTCAGTCAGCAAATAAATTGAGAAACAGCATGAACATAGCCTACATCCTGACAGCAAGGCAAGCAGTAACCATTTGTTTACCAACGATTATTTAATCAAGCAATGTAAGCTAGATCTGACCAGATAAAACTGTGTCAGTTTCAAGCGATTGATTAGTGAATTCAGTCATACCTGGTGGGTCTATACGACCAAAATTAACATGCTAAGACAGGTTTAGACGTATTAAGACAATCGCTGTACCCAGTTTCCCTTTTAACGGAGGCTGGGTAATCTTTGGCCAGTTGTCCGAGCGCGGACGCTCTGGTTCCCCACTTTAAAAACCGAACTTGTGTCACAACTCGCTCCAGTGGAGAAGCAGGATAAATAACAATGGTCAAGTTAAACTGGAAATCACGTTAATGTAAATCATGTTTTTCATTCATACTAGGCCATCGATATCGGATTCAACCATACATTGTGATTTTACTTGGTTAAGTGTCATGTCTTTCTTTCTATCCATGACTGACTAGGTAGAAAATTGCAGTAGATATCTGTTTTTTCTGCGTTAGATTGGTGTCCAACCGAATTTCAAGAACCCAGTCTATCCTGCTATTCCGCCTACAGCTGGGGAAGTGGAGAAAAAATAGATTCATTCCTTCTTCTTCTTCTTCTTCTATGTGCCCTGTCCCTTCAGGACGTAGGCGATCATGGATCTCTACGTCTCCCTATCCCTTGTGGCTCTTAGTATGTTTGTTCCTGTTGCTCCTGGCAACCCCCGTTCCGTCATCCACCTGATCAGGCCCTGCAAATATGTTATCCGCTGCCTTCCTCTGTCTCTCCTTCCTTCTATCTGTCCAGTCAGTATCAGGTTCTCCAGGCTCTCCTTCCTCATTGCATGTCCCAGGAACTTCAGTTGTCTCTTCCTGATGCTCAGCATCAATTTCCTTTTCGTTGCCATTCTTTCTAACACTTCGTCGTTGCTTGTATGCTCAGCCCACGATATCCGTAGCATCCTTCTGTAGAACCACATTTCGGCCGCTTCCAGTTTTGTCCTCATTTTCGATGATATTGTCCAGCATTCACAGCCGTATTGAAGAACTGACATCACGTAGCAGTCTAGCACTCGTTTCTTCGTTTCTATTGAGATTTTCCTGTGTGTTAGTATTTTGCTCATCTTCTGGAACGCGTTCTTTGCCATGCCAATTCGCCTTCGGATCTCCTTACCGATAGGAGTTTTCACGAAAATAAATGTAGCAAACCAGAGAGGAATTAGAACTCGGATCTCCAGTTTATCATAGCCATTTCAGCAGCACCCTTAAGATATTACCGTCAATTTATTCGGTCAGTCAATTAAGTGCCATACGTGATAACGCTTGAGCAATCATGTCTGACTAGGCAGAACATTTTTTCATAGTAGGGTGGCATTTTTTCTATTCTAGCCTTGGTTGCCAACCAAATGAATAGGACAGAGTCAATTCTGCTATTTAACCTACAGCTGGGGGAAAAAGCGATATAGTTGAACCCGTTAAGTCGATATCTCTTTCGATTGACGAGACAAAAAATTTTTCGCAGGAGGTTACCAATTCTTTTTATTGTTCTTTAGAAAGTATTATTATTCCGAATATTAGATTTTTACCGTGAAGAAAAGATCATGAAAACATTTCTGTTACTGAGCTACTGAGCTTATCAAGTTTTTTATTTCTAGAATTTTCTTAATCGTAAACTAAAGGATGAAATGAGAATTGAGGACCAAAAAAAAAAAAAATTCAAGTGAAACTAGAACCCAATCACATTTAAACCCAAAACGAATTCTCTCTGCTTACAGAGAAAAGGCTTTCGGGATCTAATATATATGGACTCTGGCACCTTTAGAGGATATAGTGAATAAGACTGTGATAGAACTGTAAAGTTCTCACCACTCAATCCAACCACACAATTCCTGCTATTAATAACATGCTGTGATATTTAAGCACCTGAAGTATTTACAAGTTGATTACTACTTGCGACTGAGTCCAAAATTCTGGGAGGTAAATGCTGTTTAACTCTTTGATCCAAACGCTGGAATGTTCTACCTATGTAGTCGCATCCGCAACTACACTGAAATTTGTAAATTACAGAACTAATATGAAGAGGAGGAAAATATCCTTACGAACGGAAGAAAGAATTGGCTGTGTAAAAAGTATTACACGAACATTTGACAACTGACTGAGAAATTCACCTAGCTAAAAGCTCACCATCTGTTCCAATGTAAAGTAGTCGTAAATAAATTGTTTTTTTTAAATACATTTCACTTAACCTTATAAAAATTATTGATTACATGACGCATAACGGAATCCAAAATATTCAAAGGATATCCAGTTTTGGAAAGTGTCATCTTAATAAAATCCATTTCACCGTGAAGAAAGGAACTGGAACAAATTTTTAAAGCCCTATAAGTTAAACTTTTAATGAAATTAACTTTACGTTGGCGTGGGCAAAAAGAATCCCAACGCATATATAGTCAAGAAAAAGTCAGTCAGTTAAGTGCCATACGTGATACACGCTTGGACGATCATGTCTCGAAAGAGACATGACTGACTGTGCAGCAGATTATCCTGCAGTAGGTTGCCATTCCTTTCTGCGGTAGACTGGTTGCCGACCAAGGCTAAAGAACCCAATCTGTCCTGCTATTTAACCCATAACTGGAAAGAAGAGTCGGATTAATCCCTTTCCCAAGGGTATTTGCGCGTAAGTGAATACAATGGATTACAACTGGAATTCGAACTCGGCTCCCCGATTTCTCGTTCCGAGCCGATATCCACTTTACCACAACGCACATCTAAATACCGAAGTCAAAAAGCCCGTACCATTCCTATAGACGTGAACGTCGAAAAAAGAAAGACAGCAATTTGACTCCTTTTCAACGTTAAATTGTAAGGACGGATGTGCAGAATTCAAGAGAGCGAGGAAAGTGTCAACTTTGTCCTCATTATTAAAATTTAAAAAAATCACAATCTTGTGATTACAAAACCTGATATATATATATATATATATATATATATATATATATATATATATATATATATATATATAAATTTTTTTTTTCAATAACTGATTTTATCGTTTAGCCTTTTTTTTATTATTAAGAACGCTCACGTAACGGTGTTTTTTTTTAAACGCTAAAGTGGCAGGAAATTTTTGAACGCGCAGTTTTTTAAATTACAAGAAATTATAACGTTTTCATCTATGGTTGTATGAATGACTATTATTAGTATTAAACAATCAATAATAATAATAATAAATTATTAGTATTAAACAATCAATCAGTATATCGCGCATTCAGTAAATGAATCAGAGCACTCTGGCTATTGGGCGCGTATAATGATAATATACACGCTAAAAATTTGCCTTCTTCTACCGAACGCCCATAGCCCAGTGGTAAAATCGCTGATTGACGCCAGTTCGGTCGGGTTTCACTCCTGGGTTAAAAAGCAATCAGAGTCTAACCGTATTGATGAGCTGTGATACAGCGAAACAGACCTGTCTGCGGATGACTCTCTCTCTCTCTCTCTCTCTCTATATATATATATATATATTTGTTTTATTGATTTTATCTGTAATTAATTTTCGTCACAGTTTTTTCTTTATTCTTTCTTTTTACATTCCTTTGTTTTGCACTTTTTATTTTCGCGTTTAAGTCACTTCCTTTTTTCATTTTGCCGTTAATTCTTTTTATGTTAGCGTTTAGTTTTTCTTTCTGTATTTCTTTTTTCTTTCTTTTTTTCTTTCTTTCTTACATACATTCATTCTTCTTATAACTTTCTATTCACGTGTTAAGTTTTTCTTTCTTTCATGCATTCATTCATTCTTCTTATAAATTTCTATTCTCAAATTTAGCTTTTCTTTCTTTTTCTTTCATGCATTTATTCGTCATATAACTTTTTATTCTCATGTTTAGTTTTTCTTTCTCTCTTTCTTTCTTTTTTCTTTCTTTCTTTAATTCATTTCTCTTATAGCTTTCTATTCTCGTGCTTTTTCTTTCTTTCTTTCTTTCTTTCTTTCTTTCTTTCTTTCGTCACAAATTTTCCATTTACTGGCTCAGCTCCCAAATCCATCATTCACTTGTTTCTCAATGATATCATCCCTACATAGGGACCTTTCCTTGGCTAACAAAGTAAGATTCGCTCCTTGTCTCTTTCACCCCGAAACGAATCACTGACATTTCGCACTCACCTGAGTGGACAAAAGAACAAAGTCCACGCTGGCACTCACCACACGAAGTTGCTCTTGAAAATTCACGCGTAATAAAGACGAAAACTTTCATCGGGTACAAGTGACCTCTCGGTACTTCCGATCACGTTGCGAATCTGGCATACGACTATGAAATTTAGGAGAAGCGTAAATTTCAAATCCTGCAATCTCGACACTAACTGTCGGTCTGACAACATTTTTTTGGTTTGAACTTTTTTTTTCTCCCCAAAACGACTCTCTCACCTACACAAAGAAGCAAAAGAAAATAGTCTTTCTTTGATATATGCTCCAATCGAATTTACAATTCCATTCACAATCGCAGTCTTTGCTTGTGTAAAGCTCTCTAATATTTATTGAAACTTTACTATATTTAAAATTAGCAACTAGATCCCACCCTTTTACAGTGAAATCGATAAAATGCAGCCGTAACTTCTACTCCAACAGTTTCTTTCCTCGCACTTCCCGACTGTGGAATTCTCTTCCAAAAGATTGCTTCCCCGACGGCTACAATCTCCAGGAGTTTAAATGTAAGGTCAATAGACACCTCCTAACACACTAACCTGCTCCCATTCTATCAAACACTCTTCCCATCTGCCTGACACTCATCCTCGCTATCCTTACTCATCTATCACCTTTCTCCTGACATTCCCTATGTCTATCCACTCCTTCTCTTTACCTTCCCCTATGTAGCCCCATGCGCAATAGTGGCTGTGGAATGCCTTGCTTGGGGTGAAATGATTAAAAAAAAAAAAAAAAAAAAAAAAAAATTTGCCTTGTCCATTCAGGACGTCGGCGGTTATGACCTTCTACATCTCCCTATCCCTAGTAGCTCATGACACGCTTTCTTCTCTTACCCTTTCCAAACTCCGTCTCCGATCCATTTGCTCAAGCCAATCAAGTATGTTACCCGTTGCATTCCCCTGTCTCTCCTTCCCTCTATCTTACCTGTGAGTATCAGATTCTCCAAGCCCTCTTTCCTCCTTACATGTCCCTGGAAGTTCAGCTGTCTTTTTCTGTTGTTAAGTATTAGTTTCCTTTTCGTTTGCATCCTCCCCTAAACTTAGTCGCTGTTTACATGTTTGGTTCCTGATATCCTCAGCACACCTCTGTAGAACCACCCTTTTCAATATATATTTTATTGTTCCAATGAACTCTCCTCAGTGGTAACTAGACTTTATGAATTTAAGCATTTAAGCGCATTACTAGATTGGTAGCTAGGTCTCATCATTTTTACAGTTGAAATGCGTAGATTTAACCGTAGGTCTATGCCAACAAATTCCTCTCTCGCACTTTCTGCATGTGGAACCCTCTCCCGGCTTCTTGCTTTCCAGTCAACTTTTAGCTTCAATAATTGAAAGCAATATCAATTGTTTTTTCTGTCTTCTTATTTCCTGTTCTTTTATCTATAGAATAAAGTTTATCAGAACACTTACTGTGAAGGCATTTATAGAAAAGACACAGTGAAGCTATATTACAGCAGTGAGAAAATGACTAAAGCCGAGACACCAGGTCGGGACCAATAATATTGCAGATTATTCCTTGGGTTTTATGCTTAATGTTTAATAATGCTAATGGTATCTGTAATATTATTCGTTTCTTTGAGACTGAGTTTAATTTTGAGTTTTGTTTAACGGCATATCAACACCTCTGTGGGTTATTTAATTCCAAAAAGGTGGGGGTTTAGGGGTTTTTTAATGTTTGGTTAAAGTGAGAAGGTTGATTATGTCAGATTTTAATGAAAATGTTTTGTTTTTATTCTTTTTTATTTTAGAAAACTGAAAATGTCTTATAGTTTTGTATTAAAAAATGCTGAAAAATAATTTTTTCCTTCAAAAATGTGTTATGGTAATAATTTTTTCTCCAAAAATGTATTGTTGGTAATATTTTTCCTTCAAAAATATATATTTTTCAATAAAAGTCTATTTTTATGCATATATTTCTATAAGAGTATATCTTTATACTTTCATAGTGTTTTGACCCCAGTTTGAGTATTAACTATTTGCCCATAGCTGGGACCCTAACAGGTGCTACCACTCCAGGTCAGGTGGACCTAGGAACAACAGCAATTAAGAGGTGGTTTCATGCTCCTCATAACCTCCCAATCAGAGGCCTTGCTGCCGGATGCAGTTTATCGTCATGCCCAGGACCAATCCGTTTCTTCATAAGGAAACATTTAACATTCATTGACCAAACAACCAGCAATGCATTCAATCGAAATTTATAATAATTTTTTTCTCTTAAAACCATTTTTCAGAAATATAGGTTTCTGGAGTCCAGTAGCTTTTATCGCTCTTTCAAGTAATTGTGGGTGATACACAAACGCCAACGTTTGCTACGATTTTCTCAACAAAAATTATTCGACAGTTTTATGGGTAATGGTAATTCGACATTCATCAACCCTGTAGCTACTGCTGAAGTCAGGTGAAATTTCTAAAATTTTTCTCCTAAAACAATTTTCAAGAAAAAGATTTCTCAGTTCCTGTAGCTGTTACTGCTCTTTCCAATATTGATTGGGGGGGGGGGTTCCTTCGTAACCTTTTGTTGGAAGTAGCGTGTAACATCAACATATTGATTATGTCATTATTTTCTCTTCGAGTTACATGTGCTATTGATTTTGATAGTTGCTTCTGTAGGTAGTCCTCAAGTGATGTGGTTCCTTACATTTGGTACAGTCCTTTACTTGTGGTTCTGTAGCATCAATTCACGAGGATTGGGTAAGGATGATATTTGTTAAAACACCTAAATGTTATTCGGTAAAAACATTTTAAACCATTGATCTTAGAAACTTATACAACCGACATTGTTGTTTAAAAACACGACTCGAATTCTCAAGTTGATGTTTCGTTTGTGTAAAACTGGCGGTATTGGGTGAAACTACCTCTGTCGCAAATTTTAATAATGATAATAATAATAATAATAATAATATATATATATATATATATATATATATATATATATATATATATATATATCTTAGAATTAGTACAAAGAAATTGTTTAACCGTACACTATTCGTAGTATTTACTTTTTAAAAACGTGCTCGATACTTAGTACAGCAATATTTATTTCAGAAATCGTTTCACCTCAAGCAAGGCAGTACTACTACTGATGCGCAGGGGGCTATATAAGAGAGAAAAGGTTTAGGCAGGAGGAGAGTGAAGAGAAAGACGAACAGTTACAGGGAGTGTCAGAGAAAGAGCAATAGAAGAATGTGAATACAGGTGCGAAGACAGTTGCGAAGGTAGAACTAAAGAAAAAGAACAAGATACACGGAGTGATGTAGAAATGGACCGGAATCAAGTGGATAAGTTATGGGAATTGATATTGCACTTAAATCCCTGGAGGTTGCAGCCGTCAGGAAAGCAAGTATACGGATGGGAAAGAGCGAGAAAAGAAGATGATGAAGTAGAATTATCGGCTGTATTTGGCTGATTTAACTGTAAAAGTGTGGGACCTTTGTTGCCAGTCTGGTTGCACGAGTAAAATCTTGTGGAGGGGGCACCAGTAACTTAAGTTCGTCGGAGCAGAAGCTATGAGAACATTTGTAAAAGGGACAGAGGGAAGACACATACCGCCGGTGAATAAGTGGCTGGAGTCGGGAACAATTACATTAAAGATTCTCCTTTGGAAGCCTGTCAAGAACACTGATAGTAATATTTTTATTATCAGATGTTTTTAATAAAAACATAGTTTACTATATTTTTATTATAAGTACAATGTTCTATTGTATATTATTCTAGGTGAAGTGTTTAGAATTTACTAATTCAAGTCTTGAAATTTTATGATAATTTCAGGACAGGTGTCAACACTGCTATCATTCCAATTACAGATCATAGTTTCTGTTTTGGAAAGGTTTATCTTGAGACATATTCTTTGAACACTTGAGAGAGGATGGTGATTTTCTTTTTCAAGTTAATTTATTACCAAATTATGAATATCTATATTATCAGAATAGCCGTCTTCATCATAAGTACATTGATCTTGGGAGAAAAGCGGGATCGTTATCTTCTGTTCGTAGATTCATTTGGGATGTAATAAAGAATGCTTAAATGGTCAGTGCCAGTCTCATCAGATCTGAGTTTCTAAAAGCAAAAGACCGTTACTCTTACTTACTGCTTGTTATACTCCTGCGTAGGCTTGAAATGTTTCCATATTGAGATGCTCGCCGGAGAAGTAAGATTGATGGTCCCAAAGTTAGATAGATGCATTCAGTGCATACGCAGATTTGAAGGCTGCAACAATGGTGAACAAATAACTTAGAGAGTTGAGTTACAGGGAGATAACTACATGACATCCGGAAGTAACACTGCACATAGAAAGAGAATAATACACACTAGTGATCATAGTAAAGTGTTCAGTTCGAAATCCCTAGCCAACTGAAGAAAGCCGGAGCGTAAAACGGCCGAAAAGATGAAATCATTGCAATAAAGATGGGAACAAGAGTCCGAACAGTGTAAATAATAATAATAATAATAATAATAATAATAATAATAATATATGTGTAGTTTCTGTTTTGGAAAGTAGTAAAAACAAATGGGTTAACCTTCCACTGTTTACTTTTTTAAAGAGTGCTCGAGTCTTACTACAGCAATAGTTATAGTAATATTTTTATTATTATATTTATAAAAACCAAAAAAGTAAAAAAACAAATAAAAGCACACACCCCAATACAAAATAACATAAATTAAATTAAGAAGAAACCAACCACAAAACAAAACAACACCTACCAACCCCTAAACCAAATAACATCACCCAAGGCGCCAGCAGCCTCAGCCCTCACAAGATTAATAGATTAACCTATCCTGAACTCAGCCCAAACACTTAACCTTAAGACCTTAAAAAGGTCAACAGACCTCAAAATACAGACCAACCCCTCTAACACCTCCCCCCTCAAAAAAACAAAAAAACAAATCCAACACAAATAAGCCTGCTTTTCAACTAGATAATTCTCATTTCTAAAAAATCACCTGAAGAAGAAGCCAACAACATAATGGGCTGACTTCGAAACACGAAAGTTTTTGTGTAGTGATACTATCAATTTATAAAAACATTGTAACAACCATTACAGTATATATATATATATATATATATATATATATATATATATAAATTCCAATTTTCTGAAGTCACTGCCTGATGAGGTACTAATAAGTAGTATCGAAACACAACAGCCCTTGTGTTGCAGTAAATTTTATTTTTATTAAAAATATTTATAATAAAAATATTACTATAACTCTTGCTGTAGTGAATACTACTAACAGTGGATGGTTAACCCATTAGTTTTTACTACTCCTAAGATATATATTATTATTATTATTATTAAAATTTATATATATATAGTGTATCAATATATATATATATATATATATATGTATATATAGTGTATCATATATATATATATATATATATATATATATATATATATATAGTGTATCAAGGCAGCAGATAATTTTCTAAACATATATTATCAAATATAACAGAATATGAATGTCTAATATGTTTAATCAGAAGCCGTTCTAAACATCGTATTTTGGCTTTAATTTCAGGTGAAAACTAAAACAAAAATAGTCCACCATTTAGATATTGTTTAATTTGCTGGTTTTTAGCTTTAGGTTCTCATGCAGTGTGACGTCATAGAACAGCATTACAAATTTATGACCTGCGCCTGCTATTTGGTGACTGTTATCGTCGCATAGCAATGTTTTATATCAACCCAAGATAATATCATCTATGGTGGTGGATGTCTTTATGTTAACGCCCCTGTATCTTCTCTGAAGATGGCTCATGTGAGCCGAAAGATTAAAACCAGCATAAAAAATATCTAACTGCTGGACAATCTTTGTTTTTATTTTCACTTGAAATTAAATCCAAATTACGATGTTTCGAACAGCTCATGATTAAATATAATAGACATTCATTGTCTGTTATATTTAACAATACACCCTTGTGTAAATAAATTGAAACAAAACAAATAATGTCTTCCTAGGATATTTCATACTTTCTTTGATCACGTATACGTCGTCTCTTGGCGTTGTTTTTTTTCTGTTCCGAACGCATTTTTCTTTACGTTCTGGCTTGATGGATCCAGTTATTTCTTCGCCCTGATGACACGACTGAAATTTGAAAGCCTGATACCAACAATATACACGATCTCTCTGTAAGTTTTGCCAATGTGTTCATGCAGCGTTACAATTTCCTAACTCCCTTGGAGTAACGTCCATCGCAAACACTGGTCGTGCGACAACCAATCGGCAGTCGAGACAGTTGTCTCTGGGTGTGATAATAATCTGATGCAATCACGGATAACGCAATATTTTGCAAGGTTAAAAATTTCATTATACACCCCGAAAATTTTGAAATTACACAACATTATTATTATAAGAAATTTTGCAAGTGACTTTTAACGTTTTCTCATCTGCACAAAAGAATGTAAGATCTTAGCAGGACTAACCTTTGATATTTGTGCTGCTTATGTCTGAGAATAAAACCAAGCGATAACACTATTCAAAATCGAGTAATACATATGCTAAGCATGACGGTACATATGTCGATATTTATCAATTCATTGTTTTTTGTTCGAAAATAGAGGAATTCTCTGTGAGAGAATTTAATATAATATTTTTATAGACACCACTATTCAGGCATAAAGCAAACGAAATCAAATTAGCCGCAAATATTTCAAGGTGTCTAATCACAATCGTATTGCATTTTGTTTTTCGTTCAAGAGCGAGAAGATGTGGCTCGAAAGTTCGAGATTTAAATCAAAGCAACAATCTGAATGTGTCATGTGGAACATGCTAATTAACAAATCACTCTTTATACGACAGGTAATTAACAAATCCGCTCATTAGAGCAGATGAAGCCGAACGCCTTTAACGATAGATTGGCGCAGTTTTATTTGTGATGTGTCAAAAAGATGAATTGAAGTATGGCAGACGACAATTATGCACGAGAAATAAAGGCGATAAAAAAGTGAAAAAGAAAATATATTTTTGAAATAAATATTTGAAGTCGTTACAAGAATTTCTTTTTTTTCTTTTATTTATTTAATTTTAACCAAATTTATTTATTTTAACCAAGTGCTTGTTCTCAAAATTAGAATGCTAAACAAATTCTGAAAACAAAAAACACAGTAATCTGTAAATTCAGATCTGTTTAACAATATTTTTTTTTCTTGAATCAGTAAAGTTCTACTATTTATTTACTGGACCCTAACCACGAAAACAAATAAAAAAAAATACCAAGTCGTCTGAAAGATAATGTCTGATATTCGGAAAAATAATTTAAATGAGTTATTATATGTTATTATAATAGTTATACAAAAATATATTATGATCATAGTTTCACAAAAATAAATGACTCATTACCAATGATTAAAGTGTCTTTGTTAATTTTATATTGCCATCTCTTTTAGAAATGAAAATATTATATTGGGTAGGACCACCTTTGGCAGTAATTATAGTTTGAATTCTGCGTGGGATCGACCCGTACAAAATTTGAATTGTTTCCAAAGTATTTTTATCCATTCTTCAGCTAAAACAGTCTCCAATTCTTTCAATGATGATGGTAGATGCTATTGAATCCTCACTTGTTTTTATAAGTTGAACCATAAATGTTCAGTGATGTTGAGATCTGTGGACTGTAGTGGCCAGATGAATGGTTGTATTATTATCCTGAAAGATGGCATTTCCCCCGGAAAAAAAGTTCTAGAACCATAGGATGATGTTGAGCACTTAAAATTCTTAAATAATCGTGACTGTTAATTTTTATAAAACTTATTTCAATAATATCTGTAAAAAGACAACAATATTATTAAAAATGAGGTACTACTAATATTAAATGAACAAACTTTTTTTTTTAATCAACTCACCCCAAGCAAGGCATTCCACTGCCACTATTGCGCATGGGGCTACATAGGGGAAGGTAAAGAGAAGGAGTGGTTAGACATAGGGAATGTCAGGAGGAAGGTGACAGATGAATAAGGATAGCGAGGATGAGGGTTGGGTAGATGGGAAATAATCGACAGCTGTGAAAATATTTGTAGAAAAGACAGAGGGAATAAATATCAGATCGATGAGACTCAAGACAGAGTGTTGCTGAGCAATAAAGTATCCATAAATTTTAACCGACTGTATAACAGATTGTTTAGTTGAGGAATGCCAAAGTTTTCATTATAAAGAAACGGCTAAATTACCATTTCGGCGTTTCAAAGTGATTTAATTAAGATGAGATCAACTTGTTGCATTTCATGAAAGTAAAAAGGTTTTAAAAGTTTAATAAAAATGTTTTTTTTTTGTTTTTTTTTTGCCGAATGGAGAATTAAGTAATATTGATGGATACGCTGTTAAGTACAGGGATTCTACAATTTTTGTTAGGAGTTCTATGGAAATTGAGAAAATTGAAAATAAAATGAAGGAGACATATCGTCTACGACATAAACAGCGAGAAAATAGTTGCAGTAGATTTTAATATGTTTATAAAAAACATACTAACAGCTGAAATCCGAAAATGTTAGTTAAAAATCGAGAGAAAAAATTCAAAGCTTATCATCAGCATCATGGTCATGATCAACATTCATTGTCTGTTATATTTAACAATACACCCTTGTGCAAATTAATTGAAACAAAACAAATAATGTCTTCCTAGGATATTTCACACTTTCTTTGATCACGTATACGTCGGCGTTGTTTTTTCTGTTCCGAACGCATTTTTCTTTACGTTCTGGCTTGATGGATCCAGTTATTTCTGGAAAGTGGGAAGATCCCAGGTAGACATAATTTGTTCTGTTTCAAATTATTTGCACAAGGGTGTATATGAAATATTAAGAATTATTTTCCACTTCACCTCTTTCTGACAGACCTTATGTCATCGCAGTTTTCATGGCAAATGTCCAAAAGCTATATTCTTTAGTTCCCCTAGTTGAGATCTTTACACATAGGATTTCCCATGATCCATCAGCGGAGTTAAATCACCTGCATTTCTTCTTCTTTATTTCTATTGTGAGGAGAAAGTTAATCGGCGATGATGATGTCCTTAAAACTACAATATTAATCTCTTGTAATCTAGATTCAGTCAATGTTTATCCTCCTCATCATAAGTTTTACGTTTTACTACCTTCTTTTACATTCAGATGAACTTTAACAAAATTTTAACGCAACTTGGATTGAATGGGGTAGGAAATGGCTCGTAAATTTTCATGCCTCCAAAATGAAGCTACTCTCCTTTAACCACCACAGAGAGACTTTCTGGCCTACCATCACAATGGATGACGCTAATCTCCTAAAGAGCAACGCAAATGAGATCAATCTCCTAAAAAGGCCAATCTTCTAAAGAGGCCAATTTCCTAGAGAGCAACGAAGAAAATGAAGCTAAGCAGGCGCTTGGCCTCATTTTCACAAATAACAACAAAAGCAATGTGTAACATATTTGTTGGGCTTGAGCAAATGGATGACAGAGCATTGTTTGGGAGGGGTAACAAGAAAAAGAGTGTTCAGAACTACACTGGATAGGGACATGTAGAAGGCCTTGATCGTCTACGTCCTGAAGGGACACAGCACATAGAAGAAGCAACGAAATACAGTGTTACCTGATTGCAGGTGAATTTAGACCACTTAGACTGTAATTTCTTTTTTTTTTATACAATAAAAGACCCAAGGGTAACTCAAGACAGAATGTTCCTGAGCAAGAAAGTATCCATAAATTTTAACCGACTGTAGAACAGATTGTTTAGTTGAGGAATGCCAAAGTTTTCATTATAAAGAAACGGCTAAATTACCATTTCGGCGTTTCAAAGTGATTTAATTAAGATGAGATCAACTTGTTGCATTTCATGAAAATAAAAAGGTTTTAAAAGTTAAATAAAGTGTTTTTTTTTTTTTACCGAATGGAGAATTAAGTAATATTGATGGATACGCTGTTAAGTACAGGGATTCTACAATTTTTGTTAGGAGTTCTATGGAAATTGAGAAAATTGAAAATAAAATGAAGGAGACACATCGTCTAGGACATAAACAGCGAGAAAATAGTTGCAGTAGATTTTAATATGTTTATAAAAAACATACTAACAGCTGAAATTCGAAAATGTTAGTTAAAAATCGAGAGAAAAAATTCAAAGCTTATCATCAGCATCATGGTCATGATCAACATCGGTCCCATGGATGTAGTTCTGATATCAAGTAAAGAAAAATATGACTGTTCTCTTTTTAAATAGTTTATTTGAATGCCAGTATCTAGATCGAAAATTGCATGTGCGTTCATTCCTAAGTAGCCTTAGTGGATACCGTCCCTTTATTGGTTTTTAAGATGAAAAACAATTAATGAACATTGCAGACGACCCCTCCTGTAGAGGTTTAAGCAAAGTAAATCTGAAACGAGAAACTCTAGCGGAGAGTTCGAATTCCAGTTAAATACAATGCATTCACTTACACCCAAATACCCTAATGATATGGTTCAAATAACAGAACAGACTTGGTTCTATACCATTGGTTGAGGACCAGTATAACGCAGAAATTAATGGCAACCTACCGCGAGAAAATCTTCTGATCAATCAGACATGTCTCGAAATGTACAGTCAGTTAAGTGCCATACGTGAAATACGCTTGGGCGATGATGTTTCGAAAGAGACATGACTGACTGGGCAGAAGATTATCCCACAGTAGGTTGCCATTGTTTTCTGCTGTAGACTGGTTGCCAGCCAAGGCTATAGAACTCAATCTGTCCTGTTATTTAACCCATAACTGGAGGGAAGATACGGATTAATACCTTTCCCAAGGGTATTTGTGCGTAAGTGAATGCACTGAATTCAACTGGAATTCGGACTCGGCTCCCCGATTTCTCGTTCCGAGCCGATATCCAATGCACTACAAAGCACATATCCGGAAAGTAAAACTGAATGTTGCATGAGTGAGTTCGAAGTGAAAATGGCTGTAGTAAGTGAAAAGTTAAGAAAGGAAAAAAAACACAAAAATGGCGAATGTCTTTGTCGAGAAAAAATGAGTCTAAAATGTAAAATGCAGCTGAACGCATTGAAAGGGTGAACGTAAAAAAAAAAAAACTAGAAAAATAGAAATAAAAAAAATACGGCCGCATAAAATTCCTAACAAACTTGAAATTGCACTGACAACTCAGGTTCAAACTTACAAAGAAATTCTATGGACACAAACCAGATGTTTTTTTTTCCGCAAAGAAGCCATAAATCTTTACTCAAACAAAAACAACAGAACTGTTGCTTGGAAATAAACAAAGAAGAAACCTTTAGAAACGAAAAACATATTGTTATACCAAAATTACGAACAGGAACACAACTACCGTAATCCATTAATATCTGAGAAACACCATATGTTTTACAGCTGCATCGACAACGCGTGTATCTTAGGCAAGATAGCCTGACGGAGTCCATCGCTCATCAAAATGGTTTTATTTTCAAATAATATTCCCATCAAATTGAACAGAAAAATGCAACCGAAAAATCTACACAGTACAATAATATTTTAGAAACAATATCGGTATTAATGCAAGTCTCCTAGAGAGCACCTCCTTGACCTCAATCTCTTAACCGACTTGAAGTGGAACGACTACATCGACTCTATAACTGCTGGAAAGAATGGCTCACTCTGTCTCGCCAGAAAGTTCTCGTCAAAATCTATATTTTCTATTTATAAATCTACCATTCGTATTTGCATTGAATACTGCTGCTCTATCAGGTCGGATATTCCTGCTATTCACCTTGACGTTCTCAACAAAAACCAAAAGAATTCTGTAATGTAATCAATCCTGACTTGGTATTAATAAATCCTTATTGTCAAAAAGGAACTATTTTTATGTTGTAAAACTATTTTCTGTCTATAAATAAATGGCAAAAGATATATAAAACTTAAAAACAAATCAATCAACCCATATAAAGTACGGTCTAAATGATAACATTTATTTTGCAATTATATATAAAATTACGTTTAAATAATACCTTAAAACCCTTCCTTCTCGATTGTAGAACTTCTTCCGGTTTCTTGCTTTCCTATCAATTATCAAAGCTTATCATCAGCAGCATGACCATGATGCTGATGATAAGCTTTGAATTTTTTCTCTCGATTTTTAACTAACATTTTCGGATTTCAGCTGTTAGTATGTTTTTTATAAACATATTAAAATCTACTGCAACTATTTTCTCGCTGTTTATGTCGTAGATGATATGTCTCCTTCATTTTATTTTTAATTTTCTCAATTTCCATAGAACTCCTAACAAAAATTGTAGAATCCCTGTACTTAACAGCGTATCCATCAATATTACTTAATTCTCCATTCGGCAAAAAAAAAAAAAAAAACACTTTTATTTAACTTTTAAAACCTTTATACTTTCATGAAATGCAACAAGTTGATCTCATCTTAATTAAATCACTTTGAAACGCCGAAATGGTAATTTAGCCGTTTCTTTATAATGAAAACTTTGGCATTCCTCAACTAAACAATCTGTTATACAGTCGGTTAAAATTTATGGATACTTTCTTGCTCAGGAACACTCTGTCTTGAGTCTCATCGATCTGATATTTATTCCCTCTGTCTTTTCTACAAATATTTTCACAGCTGTCGATCTTTCTCCCCTGGTGGTTTGATTTAAGGGTGCTACTAGATTGGCATCAAGGTCCCACACATTTAGTGATTGAAATAACTAAATGCAACCACCTCTTCTACTTGACAGTTTCTATTGTCACACTTCCCGTCTGTAGAACTCTCTTCCCTGACAATTGGAGTAGACAGATCCATCTATCGCCCGGTTCACACTCCACCCACGTCTATTAAACAGGTTAAGAGGCTCATCCCTTGTTCCCTGTTTAGGATGTGGTTTCCGGCTTTCTCTTTTCTAATCTTCTCACTTTGTTTTTGTTTTCAGTTGGAGTAGATAGATTTATCTATCGCCCGGTTCACACTCCACCCACGTCTATTGAACAGGTGAAGAGGCTCATCCCTTGTTCCCTGTTTAGGATGTGGTTTCCGGCTTTCTCTTTTCTAATCTTCTCACTTTGTTTTTTTTTTTCAGTTGGAGTAGATAGATTTATCTATCGCCCGGTTCACACTCCACCCACGTCTATTGAACAGGTGAAGAGGCTCATCCCTTGTTCCCTGTTTAGGATGTGGTTTCCGGTTTTCTCTTTTCCAATCTTTTCACTATTACGTAGCTCCCTGCACACCAGTGGCGTTATACGATTAAAAAAAAAAACTACAACAGATCTAAAAGTTTAAATGCAACGTCAATTGTTATCTTCTATCTCCGAGAATCCTACCAATCCGTTACTTTTTCGACACTCCCTGGACCCTGATTTTTCTTTCACTGTAACCACCTGCACAGAAGGGGAGCTTCTCTCTTGTTTGGAATGAAATGATTAAAAAAATAATATCACCTATTTTTTTTTTCATGATCTGTCCATAATTATCTTAAGAAGCATCGGTAGAACAATATTGTCTCAAGTTTTCTCGCTTTTTCATCTCTACAAAAGTTTGTACATTATATTTTTTAAATCATTTGAACCCTAGCAAAGCAATAAACCCAACCAAGACACACTGGGTTACTGAATAAAAGAGAATATGAGACGAAGAGAGTTTATTAATGAGAGAGTACAATAAAAGAAAATAAAAAAGAGACAAGTTAATAAATAACATTGATTTTAATTTTTAAAGATCATAATTGATAGGAAAGCAAGAAACCGGAAGAGAGTTCTACAATCGAGAAGTGCGATAGAAGAAACTATAAGTATAGAACTTACGGTTACATCTAACTATTTGGAAAGGTGTGTAAATTGTGATGGACAACAGTTTTAACACCTGCGTTGATAAAATTTAAAAGCTTTTGTATTAGTGTACACAATAAAATTTAGTTGTTGAGTTTAGGTTTGAGTTTTGTTTAAGGGCATATCAACACCTCTGTGGGTTATTTAATGCCAAAAAAGGTAGGGTTTTTAAGGTATTTTTCAAATGTTCAGTTACTGTAAGAAGGTTGATTTCATTTGATTTAGATGAAAATTTTATTTTAGAAAACTTTTGTATTAAAAAATGTGTTGCTGCTAATTTTCTCCTTCAAAATGTGTTATGATAATAATTTTCCCTTTAAAAATGTATATTGTTCTATAAAATTATTTTTATGCTTTCATAGTGTTTTGATCCCAGTTTGGGGGTTTACTATTTGCCCATAGCTTCGACCCTAAGAGGTGCTCCCACTCCGGGCAAGAGTGAACCTGGGAACAACAGCAATTAAGAGGTGGTTCCATGCTCCTCACAACCTCCCAATCGGAGGCCGTTAAAGTATTAATTATATTAGTAAATATTATTTTATATGTAATTGCAAAATAAATGTTATCATTTAGACACCACTTGATATGGGTTGATTGATTTGTTTTTAAGTTTTATATATCTTTTGCCATTTATTTATAGACAGAAAATAGGTTTACAACATAAAAATAGTTCCTTTTTGACAATAAGGATTTATTAAAACAAATCTTAGAAATTAACCCATTACTGCGAGGGGCTAATGAGTGGATTTATACATAAAGTATTTGCGCCTAATTATATATAACGAACATGGCTAGAATTTGAACTCAGATCTCCGATTCCGAGTCGTTATCTGTGACGCCACCTGCCCATTCAGGTATTCCTTGGTATTCCGGAACTGTCACTTTTGTAGTTACTGATCAAATTTGACGTTATTTACTTCGCTGATCGTACGAAAACCAGTGTTTCAACGTAATACGGCCTTAAACATTTATGACACAAATATATCAACAAAATGTTTAAGAACATCCATTGGTTTAATGCAAATTCTATTGTGAAAATATTGATCTGCTCATAAAATCTGATATTTAAAAAATAACGAAATGTTATCTGTAAAACCCCTATTCTTAAATATCGCGTTCAAAGGCGTGCAACAGTCTGTTAACGGATTAATTTTGTCGCTATTTGTTGTTGATGCTGGAATAGATTGACCACACTGAACATGATCTTTGAGAATTACGATATTAGTGCAGGGAATTTTTTTTGCTTTCTTTATGAAAATCAATATTGCACTCGGTGCTAAAGCTGGAGTTTGATGTTATAAGGAATAACTCCAAAAACTCAAACCTTTTACCAAATTTTAAACTTTTAGTTTCAAATATCGTCTGAAAATGATTGCCAGAAATAACTAGTTTCCACAGGTTTTTACTTAAAAACTGACTTTAAAATTTTACTAATTCTAGAATAAATCCAAATTATGGTAATATCTTTTATATTGGATACATTTAATGGGAAATATATGCAAATACAATTCTAATTATGAATCACTACGAGCAGACTATGTAATTGTTTTTACTGTATTCGATAAGTAAAAAATGCAAATGCTTACAAAAAAGCTTACAGTATGAATAAGATTTGTGAGATCATTTGTTCGATGATATATAATAAAAAGAAAAACAAACTAAAAAATAGAAATCTATATAACACCATAAAACGCCTAGGCATGAATTACAAGTCAAATCACTCTAAAAATACTGCATTTGTCTATATTTCTGAAATGAGATAGTATTTACATTATTTACATTATTTGGACTATTGTCCTCATCTTTGCTGCCATTTGTACGACGTTTCGGCCGTTGTAAGCTCCGGCCTTCTTAAGATGCTAGGAATTTCGAACCGAACCCGTTATTACAATCACTGGTGTTTATGAACTGCATTCCTTGCGTAGTAGTGCTTCTTTTGGTAGTCATGAGTTATCTCCCTCTAACCCTGTAAGTGAATTGTCCACAACTGCTGTAGCATGGTATTGAACTCACAACACTTTGGGTCAAGTCACGTGGGAACTACTCAATGTCTATATCCACTGGGCCATGTGTCCTTAAAAATACTGCACTGTAAAACATATTTCATCATAATATAGCTACATTATTTAGTATAATTTCCCTTTGAAGTAAATGAATGAATGATTTAGTAATAATGTGCATGTGTCTTTCTTCCTGTCCATATAAAAATTGTAAAACTTTGTAAGTTATAAATTTTGGCAGGTGTGCAATAGTCTTTCACTGATCGTCGGAATGAAATTGCGACGCTACAATTTTGAACTCCGAATTTAAACTCATCTCCTAAAAACGGTCACTACTTGGAAAAATATATTTTGTGTTGTTACTTATAATGTCAACTCTAACTTTCATATTGGGTAAAATATAACGATTCTAAAATCGACGTGCCTTAGTAGGAGATAGGACGTTTGGTGAGTTAGTAGAATGCTGAAAAACGTCGATTGTTTCGAGTCAAATTGTATTTTTTTATCTGAAAAAGTGGTTCCTAGAGACAGCTCTTAAATTCGGCAGTGCGGTTTCTGATTGATTGCAAAAGGTGACGTGTTTCTCATACATCGTGACGTCACTTCTTTGTTTTTTTTTTGTTTTTTTTTTCATAATTTCCTATTTTGTATTGTATGTTCCATCGCCTGTCATTACACGAATAAGAATGTCGGTTTTGAAATAATAATTTCCTAAACTACTTCTCAAGTTAAGCTTTTCTTCGCTCGCTACTTTGGATTTAAGTTTATTATCTGATGGAAATGGTAGCATTAGCCGTTTTCTTTATAAGGAAATATTTAGCATTCATTGACAAAACAACCAATAACACTCCAGTTAGGGTCTGCTTCACTTCCTGGTCATTGGACTAGGATCTACTTATAGCATGTTTTTCCCTCATTTTCGATGGAAATTGTAATATTAGACATTTCATTATGAGAAAATATTCGGCATTCACCAGTAGCACTCTCTGTTCATCGGGCTGGGATTTAAGTGTAGTATCTGTTTCTTTTCATCTCTAATCGAAATGGTAATATTAGCCGTTTCTTTATAAAGAAAAACAAAAACAAAAAAAACTGCTACTCAAATGTTGATTTTCTTTATTTCCTGACAACTAAGCTGGGATCTAAGTGTGGAACCCGTTTTCAGTATCTTTAAGGGAAGTCTTAATTTTATCAATTTGCTTATAAGGAAACACACACACACATCTATAGTTGATATTCTAAGCACCGCTTAAATTTGGAACAAGGCCGAAAGTATGGGGGAGCCCATGATAATCGAACTCACTACTGAGTTGTAATAGGGTTTAGCGAGACATGCTTGCTAACCATTTGATCACGTCGAGGTATACACTACTGGCTATAATTATTAGGCCACCCCTATGTTTTAAAAAATGATGTATTTTATATTATTTTTAGTATTTATTACCAAGTGAATAATTGTAAATGAAAATAGAATGGTTCTTCTGTGAATACTGCACAATAACATGTGCATGAAATGAATTTATAAATATTTAATAATTACCTATATTGCAGTTTCATCAATGAAAGAATGAAAAAAATTTAGGGTGGTGCGGACGAGTTCATCTTTGCTTCCTTGCCTTGTAAAATTTTGCAAAGTAATAATAACAAAAGACCTATTCTGTTTTCGTTTGGCATAGTTTGAAATACATCTTTTCTTTAAGGATTCTTCATTCTCTGTTTATAAGGG
This sequence comes from Ascarosepion bandense, assembly GCA_037127315.1. Taxonomy (NCBI): domain Eukaryota; kingdom Metazoa; phylum Mollusca; class Cephalopoda; order Sepiida; family Sepiidae; genus Ascarosepion; species Ascarosepion bandense. Next base: position 1,223,287 of record JBBBDQ010001728.1, read on the forward strand.
GTCTAAGACTGCATGCCTTAAAATGACATACTGAAAATAGCTATTTCCTCACTAAGTTTTATCTGAATTTACAGATATAAATAAATAAATATCCGCTCTGTAAATCGAATTGGTTTACATTGAGCTCTCTATTGCATCAGTTTTAATATTTTAACGATATTACTAGGATCCTCCTGGATTATTTACCAAACTTATCCCAGATTTTACCAATCTTTCCTGGATTTTTACCGCATATATATATATATATATATATATATATATATATATATATATATATGTATATATGAGGGATTGTTGTTGTGGTTTATTTTTAATCATTCCACCCCAAGCAAAGCAGATTAAAGCCACTATGAAAGATGTTATTATTGAATGTGAAAGAATAAAAAAAAGAAATAAAATTATTAAGAAAAAAAACAATAAAAGAAGGCTGGTCAAGTCCAAGATGTGATGAGTAAATGGCCGCCATATTATATTTTTATTTTCTCGCATCTGCTTTGTTTGTTTTTGATTTTGTCGACTGCACAGTATAGTAGAGTCAGTTGGGCACTCCTTATAAGAAAAAGATTATGATGCAGTTCAATCCGCCAGAAATTTGGAAACGGCGTGCTGTCCGGCTTGGAAGTTCCAAGACAAACATTTTAGTGTGTTTGGGTTCCAATTTGAGAATAGTGCGAATGATTAAGAAAGAGTTGGATGAGTCTAATGGTGATTACAAAAGTGTTTGTTGTGATCACTAGTCATAGCGACATTATGCTTCCATTTATTTTCTCACAGGGCCTCGAAATCAATATGGAGGCCTACATAAAATACCGCGAAGGGGGAGTGCTGCCCTGAGTTATGAAAGTAGCAGCTTGAATAACCAACGCGCTGCAACAGGACTCTGCTCTATGCCCCACACAAGCAGGAGAATCCAATCATCCCGCTAAATTATTATGCATGGGGGTCAGTTGAGCAAGAGCCTAAGAAAACTCTGTGTAACATCAAAGATGAACTGAAGGCATAGGATTATGGCAACATTCACCAAATTAAACAAGAACACCGTTCAGAAGTGTTTCAGGAGATTCCGACGTTGTCTGCAGTCTGTAGCTGAAACCAATGGCGGTCTTATTGAATAAATATATTTTTGGGGTGTGCGTTGTGGCGCAGTGGATATCGGGATGCGCGTTGTGGTGCAGTGAATATCGGCTCGGAACGAGAAATCGTGGAACCGAGTTCGAATTCCAGTTAAATTCCCTGCATTCACTTACGCACAAATACCCTTGGGAAAGGTATTAATCCGTCTCTTCCCTCCAGTTATGGGTTAAATAATAGGACAGATTGGTTTCTTTACCCTTGGCTTGCAACCAGTCTACCGCAGAAAGCAATGGCAACCTACTGCGGGATAATCTTCTGCCCAGTCAGTTATGTCTCTCTCGAAACATGATCGCCCAAGCGTATATCAGGTATGGCACTTGACTGATACTTTTTTGATTTCAACATATTTTGTGTCATTTTGGTGAACATGTCTGTTAAAATGAGATGTCAGTGTTATTTTATTTTTTTCGTTATTTAGACGATAATTTATCCGTTATATCCTGCAGAGATTGGCACTGCATTAAAAGTTTCGAAGCTCAAAGTTGGCTTAAAAAAACAAAGCTTTTAAATGGGCTTTTAAAATGTGGGTTTCTTGCCTTATCTCGAACCAATTTAGAATTCAAAGCTGGCCTTATCCTAGAATACTTTCCAAGCAAATCTGATCAGTTAATATTAACTCCTATCGGTTTTAATAGCGAAGGAAATGATGAACTTATACTTTTCTAAGTTTATTTGTGCGAAAGTGAACGCGACTGCCTCGGCTAGAAATGGAACTCGACACGCCAATTCTTCTGTTCTCGCCTGATACCCTAATTACGAATGAAGTGAAGTCTTTTAAATTGTAAAAAAAAGTTTTTTAGCGCCACATATTTTTAACAATTTACTTTTAAAAGCTAACGCTATTTCTGCAAGGATGATAAACTTTTTGGTCATGATCTTAATGGCAATAACATAAAATAATGATGAAAGTAATAAGGAGTGGTTAAAAAAAGCATTCTAGCTGCACCGTGGGGAATGATTTGTTCCCAAAGTACAAGTCGATAATAATTTGTCATTTTTATTTTTATTTTATTTGCTTTTCAAGCTAAGCTGAGAAGGTTTCCGATCGGCTACTTTGTAACCTGGGAATAATCCATCATGGCGGATATTGTGCGTGTTTTAAAAAATAAGAACACTTCGTTGCTATAGGAACTTCACTGGCGCTAAAATTCACCGTCTGCTAAATTGCGAATAAGTCACGAGTTTTTCTTGTGGTTTAGATAGGAAGAAGAACTAAGTTTAAGGAAAGACGAAGTGGCAAAATAAAGAAGAAGAAAATAGAGAAAAAGGCAGAAGGGATACAAAAAGAAAAAAGAGGTAGAAGAGAAGGAGAAAGGATTGAAGAAAGTGAATTAAAGAAGAAGGAGGAAAATATGAAGGAGAAAAAGAAGAAGGGATAGCAGTGGTAAAGAAGAAAAAAATGAAAATAAGAAAAAGAATAGAAATTAAAAAAGAAAGAGGATAGAAAGAAAGTAATGAAGAATAAAAATGAATAGAAAAAGAAGTTAAAAAGAAAAAAGAGATGGAAGAAGAAGAAGAAGAAGAAAAAAGAAGAAAAAGAAGGATAGAATAGTATGAGCTCAATATGTTGAGAAGAAATGGAGAGAATGAAAGCGAAGCAGAATAAAGAAAGAAGTGAACCTTAAAATAAAAGTAGTTAAAGAAAAGCAGCGATAGCTTTTTAGGAAAAATAAAAGAATGGCGTTTAACTGAATTGTGAACATAAGAAAAGTAAGTAAAAATCGCAACGAACGAAAAGAAAAAAAGAAAAGTAAAAAAAAAGAAAGACTTTGAAAAGATGAAAAAATATCGAAAGAAAAATAAGACGAAAGCCAACCGAAGAAAAAAGAATTCAAAGAAGCATGACCAAAAGCAAAATGGCGTAGAAGAAAATGCGGGGGATAATACGATAATGGGAGACGTAACATTAAGCAAATACATTGAAAAAAACGTCTAAGGATCAAAAAAGAAAAAAAAACCTGACACCCCCCTCACCTCCACAAAAAAAAAAAAAAAACACGGACAAAGAAGCAAAAAGGGAAATAAAAAATACCTAAAAAAAAGATGGAGACCGTCTGGGTTAGGCAGGACGTGAATGATTGCACATGGTTCAATATTCGCATTTGATAGATGGTTTAACAGTATATTGGGCAGACATGATGCTGTATCAAGCTTCGCCGGGCAATGTCATGACATAGAGATGATTTGATTTAGGCGATAACCTTACGGAGTAATTCACACACACACACACACACACACACACACACACACACACACACACACACACACAAGCGCGCGTACACACGCCGGTCAAAACATGGAGCATTTGCAGTAACATTTTCCTAAAAATTCTCTTCCTGTTCTGCGAAAAAAATATTTTTGCTCAAATTATTTATTTTAGTCCTAACCAAGTCCAGAGGGAGGCAGAGAAAACATAATTTTGGTGGAATTCTGTCGTCAAAATAAAAGAATAGAAGCAGAAATATCTAATAACACTTGGCGTCCCTTTATCTCATGCGAAAAAATTGGACTAAACTTGTAAACGCGGGTAACATGATAAAACCAAGCATAATATCCGTCAAAAAATGACTGGATCATTCGCGTGTCGATCAACACTTTGACATAGGATCAGCTTATACGTGCCAACTTCACAGGGTAAAAGGTCTCGTTTCTAAGCATTTCTGCAGAAGGAGCACATTTTAATCGGTCTTTCGTCTAGGATCAATGCGTGGTAGCTGCTCACCTCTGATCCCAACGATTCCAGTGACAAAAGTGGAAGAAACGAAACAGTGGAATTCTGTTGTCAAAACAAAAGAACAGAAGCAGAAAAATTCGAGAAGACTTTGCTGTCTTCATATCTCATGCATTAGGAACCTGCTCTAAATTCACACACGTGTGAAATATGATAACATCAAGCGTAATATGCGATAAAAATGGTCGGATTACTTTGGTATTGATCAGTATTCCGACATATCTTAGACCCCATCGCTCCCAGTGGAACATAGGCCATTGACGACCACTCGCTATCGACGAGGGGTTCGTCGATGTTCTGTAATTTTTTTTTTTACAGGTAATGGTGTTGACCCTATTGCCAACAAAGGATATAGAACCCAGTTCATGCTGCTATTTAAATCATAGCTGCAGGAATAAGAGATTAATTAATACCTTTCACAAGGATATTTGTACGTAAGTGAATGCAACGAATTCAGTTGCAATTCGAACTCAGTCTACTCAATTCGGAGCCAATGGCCACTGCGCCACAACGAACTTTGACATATGATCGGGTTATATGTGCACATTTTCACAGGGTAAAACTTTCGATTCTATGGATTTCTGGTCTAAATTCACAAACGCGTGAAATAGAATAGTAGTAATCATGATTGCTATAAAAACAAAAATTGCTTATCGATTGGTACCCTGGCATGTGATCAGATGATATGTGCACTCTATCTATCTATCTATCTATCTATCTATCTATCTATCTATCTATCTATCTCCCGATACTTTCGGCCTTGTGCCACATCTAAGCATCACTATTAATTTTTTTATCGCTTTTGATAGAATCAAATCGTTTCAATCGATCAGTTATACTGTCAAATAAAATTGCAAGTTATAAAGAAAATTTTCTGTTGTATGTAAAAGTTCACTTTCTGACTTTTTGCATTCGGGCTTAGATCCATGTGTGATATCTGCTATCCTCTGTTTCAAGGGGTTCTGATACTGCAACAACACCTCCCTCATAATACAAAAATGGCATATTGATCGGTACTCTGACATTTGATCAGGTAATCTGTGCACTCTCCCAACGGTCAAAGTTTCACTTTTCGACAATTGGCCTTTGGTCTGAGATCAATGTGTGATATCTTCTATCCTATCCTTCAAGGAGTTTAAATCATGCAACAACTTCTTCTTCTTCATGTGGTGTGTCCCTTCAGAAGATAAGCGATCATGGACTTCAACTTGGCTCTGTCTCTTGTCGCTTTCAAAATTCTTCCTCTTGGTATCTCTCGCAAACCCCAATCTGCCATCCATTTGCTCAGGCCTATCAAGTAGATCTCGTGCTGCTTTTAACCTGTCTCTTTCCCTCTATCCGTCCTGCGAATATTAAATTTTCCAGGCCCTCTTTCCTCATTACATGTCCCAGAAACTTCATCTGTCTCTTTCTTATGTTAATTATGAATTTTTTCTTAAATTCCATCCTCTGCAACACCTCGTCGTTAGACACGGGCTCAGTCCATGATATCCTCAGCATCGTTCTGTAACACCACATTTCTGCTGCCTCAAGCCTCTCCTCCATCCTTGAAGAGATTGTCCATTATTCACCGCTATACAGAGGAACAGATATCATATCAATCCAGCACTCTTTTCTTTGTTTTCAATGAGATTTTTCCTGTCTTTCAGTAATTTTGTCCTTGTTCATGCCAATACGTGTTTGGATCTCAACTTCCCACTTTCCATTCTTTGTCAGAAAACTTCCCACATATTTAAATTTATTTACTTGTTTTATTTTAGTTTCTCCGACCTGAAGTTGGCATTTTGAGGTCTTCCTTTTGCTGATGGCCATACATTCAGTTTTCTTAAAGTTTATGCTTAGTCCTTCCTTCGCGCTTTCTCTTGCTAGCTTCTGTAGGAGGTCCTGTGTTTTCTTTTCCTCTCTTATTATACAAAAACTGCTATCGATCGGTACTCCGACATGTGATATGGACTCTCACTTTCTGGCACTTTCTTATCTATCTATCTATCTATCTATCTATCTATCTATCTATCTATCTATCTATCTATCTCAGCCTTTTCATATCTATCTATCTATCTATCTATCTATCTATCTATCTATCTATCTATCTATCTAATTAATTTTTATCGCTTTTGCTAGAATCAGATTGTTTCAACCGATCAGTTGTACTGTCAAATAAATTTGTGAGAATTAAAGAAAAAATTCTATTGTATGTAAAGGGAAAAGAAACTGACATTTTTTTCCGAAATCCTGTTTTTTAAACTCCATTATTACATCGGGGAATTTTTCTAATGAAAATAATTTAAAATGCGTTTTTCATGTAGGAGCAAACGAGATGTTATATTTTAAAAAATCAAATTTAATGACCAATATTTAAAAATTAATTTTTTATATTTAAAATTCAATATAAACAGAAATATATTTCATTTTATTTTCAGTATGGTCCTTTAATTAAAATATAAATACTCTAACAGCAGATACGTTTTTATTCTCAGTCTAAGCAATGGGGATTTTCGAAACGTAATTTAGATGTGGCACGAGGCCAAAACGATAGAGAACCCAGTGAGGAGTGAAGCCAGTATTTAATCGCAACTGATGTAGGAAATCAAGCCTGCTAAGCATTACACCATGTCGAAATCCTCCAATGATTTTCTAAGCGTAGAGTGGATATGGCACAAGGCCGAAAGTATAGGGCATTCTGTGAGGATCGAAGTCACTATTCAGTCGCAATGCAAGCCTAAATTATTTTCTAAGTGTATATTAGATATGGCACAAGGCCGGACTTGCTGAGCACCCACTGAGTATTAAATTCACTACAAAGTTGTAATTGATCCAGTAAGACTGTTAAAAATTCCACCTTGTCAATGTGCCCAATCGATCGGAAAAAATGTTCCTGCGATTTTTGCTCACGTTTCTACCGCAATTATAATAATTTTTTATGCCAGTCACGTGCTTGTAAATGACACAAAGATTACGACGAATAACTAGAAACCCCTTATGATTCCTCGACAGAGGTATCCAGAAATCTACTTGAGTAATCATGAACCTTGCATTTGCTAAATATTAAGGGAAACTATTTGGTATTGTGTTCGAAAACATCGCTGTATTATTTAAAGATTAAAACAAAAGTGAGTAATAAACAACAACAACAAAACAGTTATTTTATTATTATAATGAAATACAGCCGGATATTATGACAAAAACTAGAATCTCCTTGTAGTTATTTGAGGTCTTCAGAAAGTTATTTGACAAATCATGAAAATTTGATTTAACTCATTATTTAGCATTAAGGCAAAACTCATTGTAACAGCGGGTTTTGTGTGATCACCAAAGTTAAGCAACATCGAGCATATACCGGAGGGTAACCGCTTAGAAATACCAGATGTTGTAACCTTCAATGTGCAGTTAGGGTTATGGATAATACCTTTGATTTCGTATTCTGAGAGTTGAGCTGCAATTTTTGTTTGCTTCATTATATTTACTAATGCGCAAAGACACTTGAATCCACCACCTCTCTCTCCTAAAATGGGTTAATTAGTAGAATTTTTATCAGTGAAAATCATTTTATAAAGTCATATTTAGAAAAATAACGACAAAATATATTAACAGAAAAAAAACGTTAAAATACCAAGTAAGATTGGGTGTGCAGATGGTGTAGTGAATAATGGCGAGCAATTGTAAATCAGAGTAAAATTCCATTTCCACTTAAGTTAGTGATATCCAATTTTGCAAAAATCTTATTTGGAAAGGTATAAGTCAACCTTTTCTGCACCCAGCTATGGGTTAATTAGTAATGCTTGTATCAGAGAAAATCTTTATTATCTCGCAAAGATTCTTGCAATCTAAAAATAGTTTCTAGCTTTAAATAGCCTGCAAAATGTTGATAAATCGTAACAACAAAAGAAGATTAAAAAGCACTTTGTTGAGTGTTTTTAGTAACGTGAAAAATGTTATTATTTTTATTTATTGTTAAATTTTGTATCTACTCAAAAAATTAAAAATAAGAAAATGTCCATGGGCGTTACTTATACGATAAATAAAAAAAGCTGTATTTTGAATTATTGAATTAAAAGATTAATATTAAAAATATAAATTTCAGAATTTCACAGGTTTTATTCTAGAGAGTGATCCAAGAATGTACTCCCTTTTGTAATTCCTATAATGTCGTGTTTTATTTATCTTGTCACCGATCCATGCATTTAATTGCATTTAAACCGTTAATCGTCAAATAATATAATAATGTCTCTTTTAATTCTATGTTTCAAAATAAAACCCTTCTTTTTATTGATCTTGTGAGGAACTCATAAACAAGAAAAGGATATTATTTTGAATCATTGAATTAAAAAGGCAATTCAAAAATATATAAGTTTCAGAACTTTACAGGTATTATTCTAGAGCGTGTTCCAAAAATGTACCCTACTTTTGTACCCTACAATGTCTTGTTTCGTTTATCTTTTCATTCACAGATTTAATTGTATTTAATATTTATTTTAAACTGTTCATCTTCTTTGCAAGTCAATAAATATTAATACTTAAAAAAGTTAATCATTAATCTTGTTTACAAACCGTGGATTTATTGTCATTTAAAAAGTGAGTAAGAAATTCATTGACCTAAACAAATGCAAGTCATCACCGCTGAAATCCCGGGTTAGTGAGAATATCAAGGACAAGGAGAAAAAGATGTAGATGTGGGTGCAGCGTTATTCGAAACTTTATTCCAAGGGAATCAGTATCTCGGATCATGTTCTAGACACCGTAGCTCTTCTATGGATCATGGATGGACTGGACGTATTAGCGACTGCTGATGATCTGATCAGAGTTATTGACAAGTTATTAATAGGAAAGGCAACAGAACAGTATGGCATTCCACCAGATGTCATCAATTGCCCAAAGTGTGTTCTGCTTGACCCTTTTACAGTGAAACCGATAAAATGCAACCGCAACTTCTACTCCAATAGTTTCTTGCCTCGCACTTCCCGACTGTGGAATTCCCTTCCACACGATTGCTTCCCCGACGGCTACAATCTCCAGGAGTTTAAATGTAAGGTCAATAGACACCTCCGAACACACTAACCTGCTCCCATTCTATCAAACACTCTTCCCATCTGCCCAACCATCATCCTCGGTATTCTTACTCATCTGTCACCTTCCTCCTTATATTCCCTATGTCTAACCACTCCTTCTATTTACCTTCCCCTATGTAGCCCCATGCGCAATAGTGGCAGTGGAATGCCTTGTTTGGGGTGAGATGATTAAAAAAACCCTCTTGATGAGGCTATTGTCAATGCTCGGTGGAGGAAACGATGCCGCAGGTTATGAGAAACTGTAACATAGTCAACCTCCATCAGAATAAGGGAAACCAAAATGATTGTAACAATTACAGAGGGACCTCCTGGCTGAACACAATTGGGAAGATCTTTGACTGTGTGATTTTCAGTAGTTCGCTGTAAGTGTATATCCTGAATCCGAGAGTGGTTCGGGCATTCCGCGACTGATCTACCATTCGACAGCTAAAGGCGAAATGTCAAGAGCCCTGATGACCACTATATATTGTCTTCATCGTCCCCATAAAAACATTCAAATCTTATAAGCAGGGACGGCTTGTTGAAGATACTCGACAGCATCGGTTGTCCTTCGGAATTCCTCAAACTTGTCCAGTCGTTTCTCACGGATATGAAGGTCATCGTACAATTTCTTCTTATTCTTCTATGTGCCTTGTCCTTTCAGGACGTAGGTGATAATGGCCTTTCAACTCTTTCTATTCCCAGTGGCTGTGAGCACACTTTCTCCCTAACACCACGCAACCTCCTTTCTGTCATTCACATGCTTAGACCCTTCAAATATGTTATCCGTTACTTTCTTCTGTCTCCTTTTCCCTCTATCTGACCTGTTCGTATCAGGTTCTCTAAGCCCTCTGTCCTTATTGCATGTCTCAGGAACTTTAGTTGTCTCTTCCTGATGATCAATATTAATTACCCTTTCGTTTCCATCCTTTCCAAAATCTCATCATTGCTTACATGCTCAGTCCACGATATCCGCAGCATCTTTCTGCAGAACCACATTTAAGCTACTTCAAGTTTTTTCTTTGTCTTTGATGATATTGTTCAGCATTCACTGCCATATTGAAGAACTGACATTATATAGCAACCTAGTACTCTCTTCTTTGTTTCTAGAGAAAGTTTCCTGTGTTTTAATACTTTACTCAGTTTCTGGAACGCGTCCTTCGCCATGCCAATTCACCTTCGGATCTCTGTGCCGCATTTTCCGTCTTCTGTTAAAACAATTCCCAGGTATTTAAGTTCTTGTACCTGTTTGAATTTAGTTTACCCCACCTGTATTTGGCATTTTGACTTCTCTTATTGCTGATGACCATGCATTCGGTTTTCTTACAGTTTATTTGTAGTCCTTTTTTGTCACTCTCTTCCGCTATCTTCTGTAGGAGGTCTTGTAGTTTCTTTTCCGTGTCTGCAATCAGCACTGTATCGTCTGCGTACGGTATGTTATTCAAATTGTGGCCTCCGATTACAAATCCTGGCATAACATCTAGGGTCCTAAAAATAGTCTCGCTGTACAAGTTGAACAGATCCGGTGAAAAGACGCATCCTTGTGTTAAGCCCCTTTCTATCTTTCTATATCTGCTGAAATCGTTATCTGTCCGTATGCAGACAGTTTGCTGCCAGTAGAGATTCTTAATTATTCTGAAGGTTTTTCCAAATATGTCGAGGCTGCTGAGCATCTCTATCAATTCTTTGTAGCATATTTTGTCGAAAGCCTTCGCATAATCAATAAAATATATGTACAAGTCCTTCTTCATTTGTATTGCCCTTTCGGAGAGCATCCTAGAGACACTTATTCAGAGGCTTAATTTATACACAGTGATGTGAATCAGGGCTCAGTGCTTTTACCTATATTATTCAGCACCTCCTCGCTGTCATTCTAAGACGGGCATTCGAGCTTCAACTGAAACTCATGGCGTCTACCCGCACACAAAAGATAGACGAAAGGCTATTCAGTTTGTCTCGGCTAAGATCAAAATCGAAAGTTAGTGAGGTGCTCATTACAGACATGCTGTTTGCCGATGGTGCAGCACTGAAGTGTATCTGCAGCGACTAATGAACAATTTTTAAAAATCCTACCAAGGGTTCTGTCTGACCATCTGTCTGAATGCAACAAGGCGTTGAACAGACTCTAGCCATCGAAATCAACAACTACGACATAGACATGGTCCATGAATTCACATACTTTGGTTCTGCTATTTCAGACACCCCCTCCTTAAAAACTGAGTTCAATAGACGGATCAGTCGAGTTGCTATCACTTTTATCAGGCTAGCAAACACCAAAATTGCAGTCTATAAAGCATGTGTTGATGCCGTACTGCTGTACGACAGCTGAACCTAGAGCATCTATTCGAGACGTGTGAGTTACTTCAGCCCGTTTTATCTTTTCTGACTGAGGCGCATTCTCGGGTCACTAAAACCGAAGTTTTCACCTTTGTCTAGTTAATCAACCTATAAATCTTTCTGCAACGGCGCCAATTCTGCATGTGCACTGTTTGCCGGATGGGACGATTGTGAATGTCCTTCTGGATATTGAGTGGTGGGAAAACATCGCCAACGATTGCTCACGCTGGTGACGAAATTTAAACTTAGGTTTACAGGAAGGAGATGAGAAAGGAAAGCCTGGAGCCGGGAAGAGGCGAAAATATCAGCAGTTGAAACTTAACTCTTTGGGCACAGATCAAAGGTTTCTCGAGATTTATAGAAGAGTGAATTATTTTCATTTTTTAGGTACACCGCTTATTTCCATTTTGTTCTTTTAAAACAATCCATAGCCAACCGACGACAATTAATTTCTCACATTCCAAGTAATGAGAAACTTTGCTGTCACCTTTGTATATGTTTCTACCACCGTTGTTCCAGACAGCCTTTACGATATTCCTCTTTATGTGCCGTGTCCCTTCAGGACGTAGGCAATCATGGGCCTCCACTTATCCCTATTCCTTGTTGTTCTTAATACTTTGGTATCTCTTTCAAACCCTGCTCCGCTATGCACTTGCTGAATCCCATCAAGTATCTCTCTCGTTTCATTCCTCTGTCTCTCTTTTCCCTCTGTCTGTTCCGTGAGTATCAGATTCTCCAAGCCGTCTTTCCTCATTACGATCCTCTGAAGCTTTATCTGTCCCTTTCTGATGTTAAGCATTAATTTCTTTTTCGTTTGCATGCTCTCCAAAACCTTATTCTGTTCATTCTATGCTCAGCATCCTTGTGTAGAACCACATTTCTGTTGCTTCCAGTCACTCGTTAATCTTTGCGGGGATTGTCCAGTATTTGCTGCCATATCGGAGAATAAATATCACATGACAATACAATTCTCTTTTCTTTGTTTCTAAAGAAATCTTCCTGTCTCTGCTTAGCGTTTGAAATGATTTCTTGGCCATGCCAATGGGCCTTCAAATCCAGAAACCCCTTGTAGCTATTTTACAGAAGTGTTCTGTAGACTACTTAACTAATCATGAACATTTAATTTGCGACTAAATATGAAAGAAAAGAAAATTTGTTCAGGTACTAACAGAAGCTTAAAATATGTCTGGTAGTTTTTTCGTTAACGACTGAGGATTTCTACTATGGATATCGATCTAGGCTAAGGTAGTTCGCTGAAGACATCTTGCCCAACATTTGTAAATATCGATTTTAATACTTCGTTCGTTTTCGTGTATAATTCTTAATTTCAGTTAATTTTTTACCGTAAATTTCAGTTGATATAATTAATTGGAACTAAAATATTAAATATAACGTAGTATCGAAACTTTTAAGATATTTTCTGAATTTTTCATGAACAATGTTTCACTTCGCAACTAGAGCTCGAGGTAAACTTAATCGCCTTCTTCAGGAGACGATAGGAAATAATTTGACGAATATTCGTTCCTTCTTTCTTTCTTTCTTTTTGACGATATACAATTTTAAACTGAAAGTTTATCATATTTTAATACAAAGTAATTTCCTAAAATAAAATTTAAAAAATATTACTTGTTTGCCCAGCAATGGTATACTTTCGATGGATAAACCAAGCATTAAGCAGACACTCCAAAACATACGCAAAATCTACATACACACACTAACACACACACATACACACACACTAGCACATGGGCCCACTTTAAATAACATGGCACAACACTTTAAAAAGATTTTTTTCAAACTTGTAAATGAAAATCGAATAAAAAATGACAGCCGAGTTCAAATTTCCGTTGAATTTATTGCATTCCCTTAGGAAAGTAACAAGTAACTCTCTCTAGCTATGGGTTAAATAGTTGCACAGATTGTGTTCGCTACCTTTGGTTGGCAACCAGTTTACCGCTGAAAGTAATGCAACCTTACTTCAGGAGAATCTGCCCAGTCAGCCATGTCTCTTTTGAGACATGATCACCCAAGCGTGTATGGCCCTTAACTAACTTACTGACTAGATTTCACTTGCGCGCAAATACTGTTGGGAAAAGTATTAATTTGTTTCTTCTTCCTCCAGCTACGTATTAGATAGCAAGACTGATTTGATTTTATAGTCTTTGTTGACAATCTCTCTACCACAGAAAGTAATGGCAACCTACTGCGCAAAAATATTCTGTCCAGTCAGTCATGTCACTTTCAAGACATGATCGCCCAAGCGTGTATCACGTATGGCACTTAACCGACTAAGTTATGAACAAGTTCAGTTGTTATTTATCGGTTCTCTTCTTCAGAAAATAAAGTACAATTACATTTTATTTAATTATATATTTATCACTGTCAACAATTACTTGTAATAATAAAAGCTAGCACTTTTAGTAAAATTCCGCCGATGTCATATGCGAAACTATTCAATGGACTCTTTAATCTGGTTTTGCACTGACTTCAAAATTAATAATCAGTTGGTACAAGGTCAGGTGAATATAGCAGGTGAAGTAGAACAAACCAACCGAGTTCGCAACTTTTTTCTTAGTTATTCTTTCTATTTGAGGCCTTGTGTTGTCGAGGAGGAAAAGAACATTTTGCCACTGATGAGTACCAAGCGTGATTCGACCAAAATTTTATGGACACGTTTCAACTGCTGGACTAATAAATGTACATTTAATATTACGATTATATTTTTTTAAGTTTGTTTTGTTTTGTTTTGTTTAGCAGCACATCAATCTCTATAGGTTATTTAATGCCGAAATCGAAATACTTTGTACTTTGATTTGACATAATTTTATCATTTCAAAGTAAAGGTATAGTTTTTATATATATTATTTGTAGATCATAAAATGCCTTGTTGGTAAATTTAAATAAAAATATTGCTCGTAAATTCAGTACAAAAATATATTGATCAGTTTACTATAAAAATGTATTTGCATATTATTTTATATTTATTGTATTGTTTGCCATTTTGCTAAAAATGTATTGCCGGTCATTGTGCTATAAAATATAAATAGGTAGCCATTTTGCTATAAGAATATGCTGTTAGTAATTTTGCTATAAAAAATGTATTATTCCATATCTTATCAAATGTATATCCGTAAGCAAATTAAATGAAACAACTGCTTTAGTTTCCTTCCTTTCACCATACGGTCAGTTTTAGACCCACTGGAGTGGTAGGGTGTAATCGATTCCAATTTTTTCTCAGACTAGGTTATTTGCAATGGTGTGTAACAATGTAAATCTATTTTCTGGGTGTATGATGAAATTTGGGTGGCCTTGAAAAATATTGCATTACCCGTGATTGCATCTGATTTTTTATCACGTTTCGACTGTTGATTAGTTGTCTTGCGACCATTGTCTACTATGGACGTTAATTCAAGGAAGTGTACCAAAATTATAATGTTGCACGAACACACTGGCAAGCCTTACAGAGATCGCGGATATTGCTGGTGACATCCTTTCAAATGTGAGTCGTGTCATTAAGGCAAAGACAAAAACTAGATCCATCAGCCCAAAACGTGAAAGAAAATGCGGTCAGAAGAGAAAAACAACGCAAGGAATGACGTACACTACCGGCCATAATTATTAGGCCACCCCAGTTTTTTTTAAAGAAATGATGTATTTCATACTATTTTTAAGTGAATAATTCTAAATGAAAATAGAATGGTTATTTTGTTATTATTACTTTGAAAAATTTTACAAGGCAAGGAAACAAAGTTGAACTCGTCTGAATCACCTTAAAGTTTTTTTCATTCTTTTATTGATGAAATTGCAATACGGGTAATTATTAAATATTTATTAATTCATTTGATGTACATGTTATTGTGCAGTATTAACAAAAGAACCATTCTGTTTTCATTTACAATTATTCACTTGGCAATAAGTAGTAAAAAATAGTATGAAATACATAATTTTTTTAAAACACTGGGGTGGCCTAATAATTATGGCCGGTAGTGTATGTGTGATCAGAGTAAGTGTAAAAAGATCATAGGAAGACATTATTTGTTTTGCTTCAATTAATTTGCGCAAGGCTGTCAGATTTATAACACTACGGTTTTGGGTGTGTCAGTTGAAATTTTCTAGCATTAAAAAAATAAGATGAGGTTGATAAACCATAAACTCTCCGAATACACAAAAATCGAGTATGCTTTTGTAAGTTACGGAGCTGTTTCCTATCACACAAATCATTAAATGTAAGATTTTAAAAGTTTATGGGCACACGATAAGAACAAAATACAGTCTCAGCAAAATATGCTTACGAGGGTTGGTAACCAAGAAAAAATTTAAAGGCCGAAATAATGGCCTGAAAATATGTACAAATCTTTGACTTCAATCATAGCCCCCCCCCCCCCACACACATACACACACCAATCCCAGAATCACGAGTTTTGGCGATAAATATCTCACGTTAGACTGCAAACAGCCGCAAGCGGAGAAAGCGATCAATGAATAATCTTACGACATGCCCTTAATGCAAGAAAGAAATTATCTCGTAGGGATCGAACCTACATTCCCCTAGGTCAAATCGGCATTAGATCTGACGTACTTTGACCTCTCGCCTACAGAGTGTGTCGAGAAACAAGCCAAGTTGCAAAGAGCCTTTCATAATCAGGCCTGTAGAATATATAGTTCAATAAATAAACGGAGCTTCTACTCAGATACGAATATTCACTAAAAGTAAAGTTTAATTCATAAAATCTATTGGATTAATAAATAAAAAGTACACCCCTTCTCTCTCTCACTCTCTTTCTTTAAATACACACACACACAAACACACATATATATATATATATATATATATATATATATATATATATATTGCTGTCATATACTGTCAGGGGCCTCTGCTGTTCATCTCAGTATTCTCGACAGGCCCCAAAGGAGAATCTGTAAGGTGATAGGTCTCGACTTAGCAGCTCGACTCCAGCCACTTTTTCACTGGCAGGATGTGGCTTCCCTCTGTCTATTCTACAAGTATTTTCATGGCTTCTACTCCGACTAACTTAAGTCACTGGTGCTGGGTAAATCCTGTTGGGTAGCACACATTTTCGTAATAAAAATTTATCGTAAATAATCAGGCCGGTAGATATAAATATAAAAATACTGTTTAATTAAAAACAGAATATCTACTTAAATACGAGTATCGGTAAAAATAATATCAAAATAATTCATTACAAATTGTCGGTTGTTTATAACCATGTTTCGTTAATTTCCCTAACATATATATATATTTGTTTAATCATTATTTTTAATGCACATTCTTCTTTGAGTAAATGTTTGTTTTCTTTCTATAATTAAACAGTATATATATTTACATCTACTGGCCTGAGTTATCGAGAAATCTTGTTAGGAAAATATGCGGCCTCAGTCTTCTCTAAGGGAGACCGTCATTATATCTGACGTGTCTTAACCACTCGAACACGTAAAACTAACGCTCAAACAAAGCCTGATGTATTTTCATTTGTTTGTTTCGCATATTTTCCTATATTTGCCACATGCTGCTCTGTCGATATTTCCATGGAAAATTCTCAGCTGAGATATCATCACAGCTAAGACCCGCCATGTCACGCACCCTTATCCCTTTCGTTCTCCCTGGGTTGGATGTAAGTTCCACTTAGGTAGCTTCATCCTACAAACTAACTTTGCGTAACCAAATCCCAAGATAATGCTTCCAAATCACTATAAACTTAACCTTTTCAAACAAATATTTCCATGGTAACTGTTCTGAGGAGCTTCTTTTTATCCTTGTGCCCTGTCCATATGAATTTATGTATGCCACTAGATTAGCCTCAAGGTCTCTCTCATTTACCGTCGTAATACCTGAATGTAACCCCGTCTTCTACTTTATAGTTACTTTTCTCGCACCTCTAGGTTGTAAAACATCCTTTTTTTTACTTGCTTCCATGACAGCTACAACATCCAAAAGGTTAAATGCAACCTCAACTGACATCTTTTATTTTCTTGAATTCCAACTATCTTTTATCCTTTCTAGGAGATCCCACTGTACCACTTTTTATCTCTGTATCTCTCCAAATTATTATTATAATTTTTTAGAATATGCTGAGAGATGACAAATACTCACTAAATCTGAAAGGAAAACATTAAAACAGAGCATAGAATACGACAAAGAAAGGAATCTTTTTCACCTAGTCTAAGAGGGCAAGGGAACATTTTCAAAGCAGCAGAATTATATTACCAGTAAACAGAATTAAATTTTCTTTGGATATTTCGTGCTTCTCAAAGACTGAAATTCTGTTTTCATTTGGATAATTCCAGTTCGTCCACGCTTTTAAAAAGCACCGGTCAGGGATAAAGAGTAACACTTGCTTTTGAAAGGGAGGGATACAACTGATATATTTAAAAAGACTAGTCAATTTTACTTATATTTAATATTTTGTTTTAACCGGGACGTTAGCAACCCTGTAGGTTAAAAAAAAGATTGAGCCTACAAAAGGCGGAAGAAGTCTTTAGGAGTCAACGGCCAGCTAACTAGAGGTGGTGTCTCAATAAATCACCGTGGAGAAGGCAACGGGAAACCACTCCACTATCTATCTCCCGCTCAATCATGGTTATTCACGACAAATATATGAAACCCAACAGCGTGAAGGGGGTTGCTTACCAAGGAAGCAACTCTTTGTTCAGTACGGATCGATATGGGCAACAGGTGCCACCTGACCGCCATCCGGTGACTGTTAACACCAACGGCATAAAGGGGACATTTTACTCTAAAACTTGTCTCTCGCCCGGGAAAGAACGATATGAGCAACAGGTGTCTCTCGACTGTGCGCAACAAAGAAAGAATTACTTTTGGTACATGGAATGTCAGAACACTTAACATAATGGGTGACTTGAATGCCATGGTAGGTAAAGAGAGGGAAGGAGACACTTAACAATTGTGGACAACTTGAGAATGTCAAGCAGGAGATGGACAGACTGAAGATCAATATCCTAGGCATATGCGAAACCAGATGGCCTAACAATGGAGACCTCAGTAGTGACACCCACAGAATGATTTATGCAGGAGGCAAAAACAACGAAAAAGGGGTCGGCTTAATTCGAGACAAAAAAGTGAAGAAATGCATTCTTGGATACTGTCAGCTTTCAGATAGAGTCCTCTTGGTTAAACTGCGGGGAAGGTCCTTCAACATAACTACATAGTAGTTTATGCGACGACAACTCAAAGCACTGAGGACGAAATAGAATCATACTATTCCATACTGGACAGTGCCAAGGCTCAGTGCAAAAGCTAAGAAATAAAGATCATAATGGGTGTCTTGAATGCCAAGGTAGGTAAAGAGAGAGAAGGAGACCGACAAGTTTAGACTAGGGAATCGCAACGAACGAGGAGAAAAATGTGTTCAGTGGTGCACAGCAAATGACCAGGTAATTACTAACACCTGGTTTCAAGAACACCCACGACGTATATGGACATGGAGAAGCCCAGTTGGCGAAACGAAGAACCAAATAGACTACATAGTTATAAACAAGAGATTCAGGAACGCAGTGGTTTAATGCAAAACATATCCAGGTGCCAACTGCGGAAGTGACCATGTCCCAGTCATTTGCAAACTAAGGATAAAACTTCAGAGAATGAAGAAGCCCAGCACAGCACCAAGGCTGCAAAACAACACGCTCGTGAATGACCTCAACCTGCAGAAAGAATACACTAACAGCGTGAGAAAGAAATATGAAGAACAAATTGGAAAAGGACACTCAAAATGGGACTCACTAAAGAAAGCGATGGTGACCTCGGCAAACAACATTGTCCCCCAAAAAATCAGACGCAGAAGAAAAAACGAGTGGATAATTTAAGGGATTCTCCACATGATGCAAAGGAGACAAAAAATAAGACACGGAGGAGAATACAGGAAACTACACAGGGAGATAAGGAACAATGCAGACGGGCTAAAGAGGAATGCCTCAACAGCAAATGAGCAGAAGTAAACAGACTCAGCAGGACCAATAAAGCAGAAATGCATAAAGAGATAAGAGAACTGACAGGACAACAAACTTGCTCCTCAACAGGATGTATAAAATCCAAGGATGGAACAATCATATTGCAGAAAGAAGAAATACTCCAGCGATGGAAAGAGTATATAAAGGATCTTTTTTTGCGACAGGAGAGAACAACCTAGAATGCACTAAGAGGAGGATGGATCGGAAATATTAAAATCCGAAGTGGAAGCTGCAATGACCAATCTGAACAGAAACAAAGCAGCTGGTCCAGACGGCATCGTAATAGAGCTGCTGATAGCCCTGGAAGAATTCGGCATAGAGACAATTACATAAATAATAAACGAAATTTATAATAGTGGAATAATACCAGACAACCTATGCAAGTCGATATTTATAGCACTGCCGAAGACACCAGGTGCAAACGAGTGCGAACTACACAGAACTATCAGCTTAATGAGTCACATTACAAAACTGATTGTCAGAATCCTGATGAATAGAGCGAAAAGCAGAATCAGGCCAGAGATAGGACAGGAACAGTGCGGGTTCGTCAAAGACACTGGAACACGGAACGCCATATTTATGATTAGGATGCTCTCCCAAAGGGCAATACAAATGAAGAACTTGTACCTATGTTTTATTGATTATGCGAAAGTATTCGACAAAATACGACACAAAGAATTGATGGAGATGCTGGGCAGCCTCGACATTTCTCGGAAAGACATCAGAGTAATCAAGAATCTCTACTGGCAGCAAACTGCCTGCATACGGACAGATAACGATTTCAGCAGATTTACGAAGATAGAAAGAGGCGTAACACAAGGATGCGCCTTTTCACCGGATCTGTTCAACTTGTACAGCGAAAATATTTTTAGGACCCTAGATGACACGCCAGAATTTGTTATTGGAGGCCACAACTTGAACAACATAAGGTATGCAGATGATACATTACTGATTGCAGACACAGAAAGGAAACTACAAGACATTCTACACACGGTGGAGTGTGACGAAAAAGGACTACAAATAAACTTTAAGGAAACTGAGTGCATGCTCCTCAGCAAAAAGAGCAACCCAAAATACCAAATATAGGTGGGCGATACCAGAATCAAGCAAGTACAAAAATTTTAAAAAGAAGTGTTCTAACAGGAGATGGAAAGTGCGACACAGAGATCGAAAGGTGAATTGGCATGGCAAAGGACGCCTTCCAGAAGCTGAGTAAAGTACTAACACAGAAAAAATTCACTAGAAACAAAGAAAAGAGTGTTGGATTGCTATGTGATGTCAGTTCTTCAATACGCTAGTGAGTGCTGGACAATATCGAAAATGAGGACAAAACTTGAAGCAGCGGATATGTGGTTCTACAGAAGGATGCTGCGGATATCGTGGACTGAGCATGCAAGCAACGATAAGGTGATGGAAAGAATGGCAACGTAAAGGAAATTAATACTGAGCATCAGGAAGAGACAACTGAAGTTCCTGGGACATGCAATGAGGAAGGAGGGTTTGGAGAACCTGATATTGACTGGCCAGATAGAAGGAAAAAGAGACAGAGGAAGGCAGAGGATAACGTATTTGAAAGGCCTGATCAGGTGGATGACAAAACGGGGATTGCGAGGTGTAACAGGAGCAAACATACTAAGAGCTATTAGGGAGAGGGAGACGTGAAGAACCATGATCGCTTACGTCCTGAAGGGACAGGGCACATAGAAGAAAAAGAATCTCTCCAGATAGTGGATGTCTTGCATTTCTTAGGGTGATATGATTAAAAAAACCTTTTATCTTCACGATATATCCTCAAAAACTGTTCCTCTCATTCCTTATAAATCAATCTCGAGTTGGTCTCGGACCTTGTACAGCGTGAACATCATTGTAAAAACACATACACATTTTCCTAAGTAGGAATTAATCACCCCGTTTTTCATCTTTCTTCTGCTCATTCTTTTCGTCTTTTTTCTTCTTTCTATTCTGCTCGTTTTCTTTCCGTTGTATTTCCTTCTTATTCGTTTGCAATCATTCTAAAAGATGATCATCAAAGAGTAAGCATACACATGCCGAGATGAAGTTAGACTGATCAGCATGATGCATATCACAATGGACGAAGCGGGGAAGGCAGTGGATATAACCTTGATGCCGTTAGATGCTTGTCAAAACTTTGCAAGAATTTTCGTTCTTTATTTTCTTTCTCTCTGTTCTTCGGGTCGTAAACCATCAAGATATTCGCTTGTAAGCAAATTTCGTTTATAGTAGCTTTTATTTTCTTTTTCAATTTTAATACTGTCTTTGTTTTCTTTGTTGATTCTTTCTTTGTTTCATTGGTTGATTCTTTTCTTTCTTTCTTTCTTTCTTTCTTTCTTTTTTGCTTCCTACTTGTTTATTTTCTTTCTTTCTTTCTTTCTTTCTATATTTTTACTTCCTTCTTGTCTATTTTCTTTCTTTTTTTCTTTTGTCTATATTTTTACTTCCTTCTTGTCTAGTTTCTTTTTTCTTTCTTTCTTTCCTTCTTTCTTTTTGTATTTTTATTTCCTTCTTGTTTATTTTCTTTCTTTCTTTCTATGTTTTTACTTTCTTCTTTTTTATTATTTTTGTTTCTTTCTTTCTCGCTTTCCTTCTTTCTTTCTTTCTTGTTGCTTTTTAAATATCTTTCTTTTTACATTTATTTCTTCACTTGTTTCTTGCTTGTTTTCTTTCTTTCTTTCTTTTTTCTTTCTTTCTTTCTTTCTTTCTTTCTATATTTTTACTTCCTTCTTGTCTAGTTTCTTTTTTCTTTCTTTCCTTCTTTCTTTTTGTATTTTTCCTTCCTTCTTGTTTATTCTTTTTCTTTCTCTTTTTCTTTCTTTCTTTCTTTCTTTCATAAATTTATGTTATTATTGTTAATGTTTTATCTTTCAATCCTTCTATTTTCCTTTATTAATATTTTTGATTTTTGCACCTTTCATTGTTCTCTCCTTTTCATCCACTTTCCTTTGTTTCCGTCTAAATGATATACTTTTCCGTTTCACAAAGTTCTTTCTATTTTTCTTCCTATGAATTTTAAGATTGTCTTTTATTTTGTTGTGTTCTTTATTTCCGTTTTTCTCTTTTCTTTGTTCTACACATCTACACTCTATACAGTCTTCTTTCATTTTCCGACTAATTTTTTAGTTTGCACTTTCTTTGTTTTCCTTTTCTTTTTTACTACTTTTTTTTTTTTTACGTCAATTTATTAGTTTTTTTCTTTTGGCTTTTAATTTGTAACTACATAAATTTTTGTTTCCTATATTTATTCTTTCTCTTCTCAGTCTAAGTTTTCCCCAATCATTTCCTTCTTTCTTTCTTCTTTTCTTTCGTTTCCTTTCTTTCTTTGTTTCTTTGTTTCTTTTATTCTTTCTCTTTTCATCCCAATTGCACAAACGTCATTTCTTTCTTTATTTTTCTTTCCTTCTCTCTCTCTGTATTTTTTCTTTCTTTTTTGTCTTTAATTTTCTATTTCTTCCAATTGTTTTTGTTTTATCTCTTTCTTTTTTTGTATTGTTTCTTTGTTATTTTGTTTATCTCATTCTTTCTCATTTATTTTCCATTTATCATTTTCTTTCTCGACTTTCTTTCAATTTCTTCTTTTAATATTCTTACTTTTCTTTTTGTTTTTAATTCTACACCTTTCTTGATTTCTGGTTTTCTTTTCTTCTCTCTCTCTCTCTCGTCTGCAGACCATCAAATACTTCGCCTCGTAGAAGGTTTCGTTACATTAGTGTGATCACGGACTGTCTCAAGCGTGTATCGCTGTCGAAGTACGTTTGTGATCGTCCGAGAAATAGCTCTATGCTTCGATGGCGAATCATGTCTGTCCGTCTGCCACCATAAACAATGAGTCTATTTTCTTAATCTATCGGCTTGTTGCTTCTTCTGAAAAATGACAGCAATGGGTAAAATATTTTCTCTTATCCGAACACAAAATATTAAATGAACGCACACACACATATATATGTACGCGTATATATGAGCATGCGTTTATATATATATGAGTACATAGTATGCATTAATATGCGCAATGCTGCAAATGTTTGATTTATTGTATATATATATATATATATATATATATATATATATTACGACATTAATAAGCAAATTGAAATCATCTATCTCTCTTTCTATGTATGTACATAGACACACACACACGCGCGCAAACACACACACAAACACAAAGACGCGCGTGCACACACACAGACAAATACACACACGCACACACACACACACACAAACACACACACACACACACACACATATATATATATGTATATATAATGGAATGAATATAAAGTTTTGCACACATAGTGGTCAATGTATTATGTATAAGCAATAAATTATATTTTTTTATTTATTTTTTTACTACTCTATTCCTGGAATCCTGTAAGTAAAACGTAAGGTATATATATATATATATATATATATATTAGGCCTTAAATAAATTATTGCTGTTTTCTCATGTACAGCAATGTTTTATTCACAAAAATTAATAAGAAACATGTTACTGACAGCATTGTCTATCACTAGCAACTGCCTTTTTTCCCATCTAGAAAGAAGGCCGCATTTGTATTCCCTGTCGGAAAGAACGACATGTCTTTTGAATCAAAGCAAGAGTCAAGTCATATTTTGGTATCTTCTTATAATTTTCAAGTAATATTACATATATGTAATGAATAAACAATTATTATTAATTAAATTTTTATTACTTAGAAATTATTTTGCTAAAATTAATGACCCACACAATACTTATTTGGTCTTCATAACTCCAATATATCTTAGTATACCATAATTGCGGAGGTGCGTTGTGGTACAGTGGATATCGGCTCAGAACGAGAAATCAGAGAGCCGAGTTCGAATTCCAGTTGAATCCATTGTATTCACTTACGCGCAAATACCCTTGGGAAAGGTATTAATCCGTCTCTTCCTTCCAGTTATGGGTTAAATAACAGGACAGATTGGGTTCTATAGCCTTGGTTGGCAACCAGTCTACCGCAGAAAGCAATGGCAACCTACTGCGGGATAATCTTCTGCCCAGTCAGTCATGCCTCTTTCGAGACATAATCGCCCACGCGTGTATCACGTATGGCACTTAACTGACTGACCATAATTGCATAATTCTAATTTTAACCTAAATTATCTAGCTCTTTTAATAGAAGAGATATTACAAAATCAAATTTTTAAAAGACCTAAAATCCAACTTGCTGGTAAAATTATTGTCTATTCATTTAAATAATGCATGTTACTAATATGTATCTTAGCCAGAAAAAATTAAAACGTGTCATGTTTGACATTAAGCTGCATTGTTCTCTTTTGCGACTCAAATTTTAATTCCATTGTTCAACCTAATTCTCACTTTTTATTGATCCATTTTGACACACATACAATAATATTGTTTAACTCCCTCCAACCACCCCCGCTTTAATTTTCTGAATAACCATGATTTCAGTTTTTATATTCTAAAATAATTTTCACTTTTTATTTTTAAAATATCACTTGATGAATAATATTGTATTAATATTGTATGAAAATTTTGTATGATGATATGTAGTGATACAGGAACGAATTCCCGTTATATATCCAGAAAGAGAAACAACCCTTATTAATCTCGTGTAATAAGGAAGCTATACACAAGTACTTTTTATCAAGAGCTGCCCACTAAGGTAAACAAACTCCTTTGTGGCTGCTTTATTGAGCATTTTTATCATATCTCCTTCAAGCTAGACATCAATCCTTATCGATCCGTATCTGCATAATGCTCACTTGCTACTTTCTCCTTTTACCTTTATGTCACACGTCTCATTCGGATATCTCGCCTTACTTGACTGACTCTTGGGCCTTGCATTTGGTGAACTATAATAAAAAAAGTAAAAGCTCGCATACAGTCAGTTGGATATCTCTGAAGTGGGCCTACAACTTTATATGAATATTTTTTCTTATTTTTCTTTGGCTGGAAATCGATATTGATCGACACTTTTATTGATTGATGCTATCAATACTTGACCACTATCGTTCCTATAACAATGCCCAGAAAAGAGCCACTTAGTCTGGTGGAGCTGAAGCAATCGCCCAAATATAAGAGAAACACTGGTTTAGTCCACATGAGCAGTATCCATGGAAACGCTGGTAGATGAAACAAATCGAATGAACGGGCTGAACAGTTGATATATATATATATATATATATATATATATATATATATATATATATATATATACCGGAAATACTAACCTGTACTGCCAGGTATGGTTTGATGAGGTCGTGTCGTTAGTAATATAAGCCGATTCAAAGACAACAGAAAGGATAAGAAACGTTTGTGTCGTAAAGATTTGAGTCACGGTAAGCCAGGATTACATTTTATTATCGTAATTGACATTCGATATTATTGATTGCGAACCAGTGTACCATATAATAGCTTGTTTAGGAAGCAATTGCTCATGAGAGTTTTGAAACATTATTATTTTTATTAATCCCCTGGCTAAATTTCGATTCAGTAAACCAACTTTCATAGCAGCAGATCTGGCAATTGATTCAATATAATCACTCACCCTACTTTATTTGAGTGCAAAATGTGAGACCAAGAAAGAGCTCTCTTAGAGGTTAGCAGCAGCCATACTGATGTTGGGTGAAAATGTAGTTTTAAAAAAGTAAGAGTTAATAATAAATCTTACTGACAGCTCTGAAATATATTTTTTTACATTTTTTAAAACGTGTAAGAAATCAGAATTTATGGTTGTAAATAAATTAGTCAACCAAGACATCAAGTATGCGATATGTTTGATGTAGTTTCACTAAACACCGAACATTTGTGGATAAAAACGTTGGTTAAATCCAGTGAATTGAACCAAAGAGTTGTGAGTTTAATGCCTGGCTATAGAAGTAATGAACAAATAACTTAAATATTTGAGCTAAAGGGAGATAGCTAAGATATCCGTAGGTAGCATGATTGATGGAACGATAACAATCTACCCCATTGAACGAAATAAAAGGTTCCGTTTTAAAATTCTTATCACTGGATAAAAAAAAAAACGGAAAAAGAACATAGCAATAAAGATGAGAACAACAGTTTGAACAATGTAAATAGCATAAAAGATAGAAATTTATTGAGTGCAATTAGAAAATATATCACTGAGTTGGAATTGTAACATGCAAATGATCAGACATTTTTTTTTAATCATTTCACCCCAAGCAAGGAATTCCACTGCCACTATTGCGCTTGGGGCTACATAGGGGGAGATTGGGGCTACATAGGGGGAGATAAATAGGAAGAGTGGTTAGATATAGGAAATGTCAGAAGGTGGATGATAGATAGTTGGGTGGGTCGGGAGAGTGTTTGAAAGAATGGAAGTTAGTTTGTTAGGAGATGTCTATTGACCTTACATTTAAACTCCTGGAAATTGTAGCCGTCGGGGAAGCAGTCATGTGGAAGAGAATTCCACAGTCGGGAAGTGCGAGAAAACACATGATCGTAGACATGTTAGATAGAATTATGGCTGCCGATATTGTTCTTTGTGAATGTAGTATCCAATCGTTTAGTCCAGTCTATTTCTCCCCGACGAGATGTGATTTCCCTTTCTCATTTCTACAAATATTTGCACGGGTTCTGCTTTGAGGAGCTTCTTTCCCTGATGACCCGACCACCTGAATTTATCCGTGCTAATAGGTCCTCGCCTTCAACCTTGCTGTCAAGGGCAACTCTACAAGGAGTTTAGAACTCGTGACGGCGTCGTTCTTAGTGAAATTAGACTACGTGAACCCCTCCACACTAAAATAAGCGATCATCAAAGATAACTCAAACGGAAAGTAATGATAAAAACCGCTTTAAAAGATTTTTCTAAAAACTTTATGAATGGTAAAATGTTTCTTTATAAGGGAACGGCTGATATTATCATTACCATGATACGCCGCCACTTGCGGGTACATTTTTTAAGAACAATTGATGGCAAAACAAAGGTCATGAGGGATGTTAAAAGATCAGTATTTACAAGGAAGAATAAAAGACAGGAAATTGTGATGAGTCATAAATTCCCACATCCTCAAGATACAAGTGAAAAGAATAACAAAAAAATAACGAAAAAAAAATTGAAAGTCAAAAGTTACTCCGATCAATAAAGAACAAAACGTTGTGGAGAGCTATCACCGGTTATATCCTGAAATGATATGAAACACAAAGTAAATAAATAGACAACAGAACAGGGTAAAAAAGAAAGATTTATAGAAATCCATATTGCTCAGAGCAACAAAAGAAAGGAGGTTGTGGAGAACCATGATATTCGACGTCCTGAAGGCCATAACGCACAAAAGAATTAAATTGATAACAGAACAAAGAAAAAGATAAATCTTAATGTGCAAAAAATAGAGTAACAAAAGAAAGGAAGTAGTGGAGAGCCATAATAGCTCACCTCCTCAGATAAAAGAATAGAAATTAGAGACTATGTTACTCCAAGAGAAGTCCTTTAGACCTAATTAGAATCTGTCACGGACGTATGAGGTAGTTACATACGAGGGTCATTTCATAAATAAGGTGAATTTTTCGGTATAAGGAATTCTAATAGAAGCTTACTTTTTTTAAATTTTTTAACATAGTCTCCCAGCAATATCATACTTTTTTCATCTGTGCACAAGCTTCCGTATTCCCTCAGCGTAAAAATCTTTAGACTGATGTCTCAGCCAATCGCTCGCATCACTTTTGACTTCATCGTCACTTTTAAATTTCGTGCCTCTCGTAAACGTTTCAAGAGACCAAACAGGTGAAAGTCTGAAGGGGCAAAGTCTGGGATGGAATGGAAATGAGTGAGTAGTTCCCAGCCCAGCTTCTGTTTGTGCTCTGCAGTAAGTATCTTTGGCACTCACCGGCAGCAGACCTTCGAGTAGGCAAGGTCATCATGGACAATTTTGTATGCTGTCCAAACAGGCTCAAAGTCCTTGAAATGTCATCCACTGTCACCCTTCTGTCAGACTGAATGAGGTCATTGATTGATTCGATCACCTCAAGAGACCTCATGTCTGTAGGTCTCCCAGGCCTGTCTTCAACCTCAACACTGCACCGTCTTTCTTTAAACAATTTAGCCCACTTGTAGACATTCTTTTGGCTGAAACATGTGGCACCATACACAGCTGACATTTTCCTATGAATTCCAACTGGTTTGCACCCTTCAGCAACCAAAAACTCGATAACTGACCTCTGTCTAATCCTGGAGCATGCTTCTTGGTCGGTCATCTTTGTTAATCTCTAAAACTTTCAAAGTTTTTTTCCATCTACCAAAAATTACATCCTTTGAAAAAGAATTAAAGGTAAAAAAATTAAAAAACGTAAGCTTCTATCTGTATTAGAAGTTCTTATACCAAAAAATTCATTTTATTTATTGAATGATCTCGTATGTTTTTTGTTTTTTATGATGGTTTCGAAGAATAATCTACTATACCATGTTTTGTTTCGTATTAACTTTGGTCATCTTGTGAAACTCTCGTCTAACATTACTAGTCTTTTATTTCATATTCGACGCCCCTTAAAGACAGAGTATCAAGTACACCAAAATAAGCATGTCCGACATCTTCATTTTGCTTTTAATCGTGGCCACTTAGCTGCTAAAGCTGCTCGATACATATGTGCTGTGTATAGACATAATATTATTGTCCGCAGAAACGGTTCTACCGTGTAAAGGAGGGGAAGTTTGAACTTGCCTATTCTCCGGCTTCAGTTTGATGAAAACCAGTTGCACGCGCTGATTAAAGTAGAACCCTACCAGACCACGAAAGTGTAGCAGGGTCGTCTAAGCAGGTGCCGTTAACCCCGCAAGAAGTTAAAGTAACATGATCGAAACAAGGACAACGAAGACGAAACAAATATTATTTACAAATCTGGTAAACGTATGTACAGAACGATTGATAAGTCGGGCAATGCCAATCAAAAGTTCGCCTTGTTTCAGGGCGGTAGACTAGAGGTTGGCAGAGCAGAGGTAGTTTGTCTGTCCTCAGGATGATGATTGCTAGAGGTTCTGCTTGGTACTTTCTTAGAAGGACTGTCGCATAAGTAACCAGCTAGTCCTAAAAGGGACTGTTGCATATGTAATCAGCTAACCCTTAAAAGGGCTTTCGCATATGTAGCCGAAGAGCATATGATGCTTGGTACTGGTGGTGGTTGCTGCTGCTGCTACTACGGTCGGCGACAAGGTTCGGCCAGACCAAGGGGTTAGTGGGTAGTGGGTGGCACGTCCAGGCCATGTTTTTATCAGCCGCGGTTAGCAACGTCGCCCAGTTAATAATGTATTGGTTGTCGATTAAAATTTACCTTCCACATTTGAATGTACACATGGTTTTTATTTGGACACCATATGTATATAGATTAGTTTCAGATCATTGTTTTTATTTACGAGTGCTTGTGCATGTTTATGTTTCGTTTTTGTTTTTTGTTTTTTGTTTTTTTTTTGTGTGTGTTTTGACTTTTGGAAACGTTGAGTCACCGGAAATTAATTTCTTCGCTCTGTTTTCCGTGGTGACGCTTTTAGACGTTTGAGTAGCCGGCAGTAAATTCCGGCCGGGTGCGATAAAGCTATTAGCTCAGAAGAGGACAAGCTCTTGTCTTACTGTCGCATGTCATCTTCACTCAAAGGGCAAGGTTCAGAAACATGGCGCGTGTGTGCTGCTCACATTGACCGAGAGAAACAAACTCCAGTACTGTTCCATTGCCTTTAACTGGAATTAAAAATGGCTTTTTTACGTGATTTTGAAACAGAGAAAAGAATTATCAATAAATAATATGTATTCAAATAAATTATGATTTTAATTGATTTGTTTTTTTACGGCTTATCAACTGTTATGTCGCCAAGTATAAATGAATAACTCAACAACAATATAAGTTGTATTCCGCGGAAAGACGGTTAGTATGTACAGAAGTGATTAGTAATATTTACAATAGAAAGATACAAGAGTCCAATCCGTCGTAAGACGTGTGTATACGTGATTACTTCCGGTACGCCACCGGAAGTGTGACTAACTCTTCACTGACTCGCACTGACTCTTTAGTAACTCATTAGAGACTCTCAAGTGACTCTCTACGACTCCCTACGACTCTCCTGTAGAGAATCCACCATTGCTATATATAGCAATGGGAACAGTCCATTTGTAGTCAAATAGAAGCGGCGCTCTAACATCAACTCTTTTGCGAGTTATTTGAAATTAAAATATAGTTTTTTTTGCAGAAAAATTTTTTGAGAAAATAATGGCTTAGTGATTAATCTTAATAATTAACCCATAGCTGGGAGAAAAGCAGGTGAAATCATAACTTTTCCAAAATTATTTGCACATCAGTGAATATAACGAACCCAATTTGAATTAGAACTCCGCTCTGATTAACAATTTTGAGCCATTATTCATTCCACCACCTGATATTTACAAGCGGTCACCCATGTAGGTATAAACTTTGGTGTTTCAACCTAATACGGCCGTATGCAAATTATTTCTGGAAGAATAGAAATAATATATTTTAATCAATTCACCACAAGTAAGGCAACTAACATGCATGTGGCAACTGGGTGTGATAAAAAATGGGGACCAATGCTAAACAAGAGCAAGGGATAAACCTCTTCTCCCGTTCAAAAGACTGCGAAGGAGTGTGAACTGGGCAATCACTGAAAGAATGGAAAACAAATGAAATCACTGAAAAGATACAGTGCTGTAAGCCCTGAAATAAATGATAAAAAAACGGACGAATTTATATAACAATCTAATAGAAAATGCTGACGAATCATCACTTACACCTAAAGCTATAGTATAATATATAAATAATATAAGGATAAGAAACGTTAATGTAAATACTTTTAAAATGAGAGACGAAAGAAAAAGAAACGATTTATAAACAAAATCTTCCAATGATGCCACTTCAGTATCAGAAAATTCGCTTTTTAAAAAAATATTTACAAATAAATAACAAAACAGAAAATGATCATTTTTAGTTTTCTTCCGGTTAAAAACATAAAAATAAAATTTTAAAACGCCTCTACTCCGCAAAAAAAGAAAAAGAAAATAAAATTAATTTACATGAGATAAACACAAGTAGAACAAAAAATAAATTGGAGAAGACGTCTGGACACCTTATTTTCTTGTAGAATAGATTTCGGTTGCAATCGATGAGTTAAGGATGGAGAGGTTTTGGAGAGGCGAAGATGGAGATTAAAAATTGGGATGGGGGGAAAAGTGGTAAAGCCATCGGCAGAAAAAGAGAGAAGATTGAATTTAAACCGCAGACGATCGATACCACCTGGAAGCAGCTAATCGCTGTTATCAATCTTCCACGACGGTAGTCCCCGAGTAAGATTAAATGAATATACATATATATAAATCGAAAAATATGTAGATATATCGTCTCTGTCTCCTTTCCTGCCTCACTACCTCTATCTCCCTATATATATATATATATATATATATACGAAGAGTGAATGAGAAATGCATGAAGTAAAAGCACTAACGCTATGATTATGTTTAAATTTAAGATAGAATAAACCTGCTGTCAAAAAATATTCAATTTTTTGGAAGTTTGACTTTATTCAAATAAACTTTCACTGTATTTCAGAAAAGACGCAGAAATCATTTTATTGCGATCTCTCACTCTCTCTATTTCTCTGTCTCTCTCTCTCACTATATATATATATATATATATATGTATGTATATATATATTGTTGAGTTGTGATAATGCTTACTGGCGAGGTTGTTGTTTTTTCAGTGGTTTATTGACAAAAGAATATTTTGGCAAGCAGGTTTCTTGTCGTAAATTGTTCAATATCGAGATAGAGATTAAGCGTTAATAGGAATAATGTGGAAAGATTTGTCACTTAACTGAGTATATATATATATATATATATATATATATATATATATATAGATAGATAGATAGATAGATAGATGCATTAGATGAGGAAACTAAAAGCATGTTTAGGATTAAATTTAAATTTGAATAAACTAGTCGTCGAAAATATACAATTTTGTAGAAAACTGACTTTATTCAACCACCATTTTGTATCTAAGACATCATTTTAACTTTCCGTAGAAAAGAAACAAATAATTTTCTCGACATTTCTCTCTTTCTTTCTCTTTCTTTCTCTTTCTCTCTCTCTCTCTCTATATATATATATATATATATATACTAATACATGTACCTATTGGCACGACTCAGAGTTTCATGCGTTATTCAGTTATCAGATGCATATTACAAACTGACCTCTTAATAGTTTTGAAATTAAGTTCACTGTTCATGGGAGCGAAATTTCATAAAATTTGGTTACTACTTTTTAATAAGGAGAGCAAAATTTAAATAAACAAAGACTACATGGAGATAATATCTTTTAACTTCATGTAGTCATTGTCCCTTTAATTTTTACTCTTATTATTATAAAGCCGTAATATCGACTAGGACAATTGTATATTTATTAATATATATAAAATAGTTTTGTTCATACAGCATTGAGCACTGTTGTATTAAAATATGAATAAAAATATTATACATGTGAGTACACTCATATGCATAATTCACGTATATATATATATATATAAAAGGCAAGATGTTTGTGTGTGTGTCTGTTTATCTGCCTGTATGTCTGTATTTTTTCAGCCCTTTTATTTTAGTTTTTGCTTCGGGTTTGGCTCTAAGTAGGTATGATTGTAGCTCTTAGTCGCAACCATGAATCCATTTACTCAGAGGACTTATTTATCCTTCAAAATTCAGTTTACGACGAAAAAACTTATTTGATATCGATACCAGGAAATCAAAATTTGACTTACATCCATTCATTTTTTTCAGTCTACGGTTTCGCTTTAACTGGAAACAACTATTGCTTTTTAGTCTTTCGTGCCAACATCCAAACAGTCTGAGCACCAGGACCATGGATTAGTTTTAAAGCTTTCATTACACCTGAGCAACGTCGGGCTATACTGTTAGTATATATATATATATATATATATATATATAGCCAGACCGGTTTCGATGTATCTTCATTGCGGCTAGATTAACAGACTGATTGTCAGAAATTCACCCACCAAACTATTAACATATGTTAGAGAAAGACATATTTCATAGTGTGTAATGTTTTACGAAATGTAAATGCGCCAGCGGTTGAGAGTGTTCTTTCTGGTAACGGCACCGAATGAGCGTTCAACGCGGTAACCAGAGAACATAGCGTGAAGACATATCTATCTATCTATCTATCTATCTATCTATCTATCTATCTTTGAAAATATTTTTATAGGTTCAAAATTTAATTAAAGAGATGAAAGTGTGTATCCTAATGTTACACATTATAAAATAGTAAAAAAAACAAAAACCCAAAGCAACTGGTTTCACTCTCGCTCGTCAGGCCTCTACGGGAGATTTAAACTAGGATTAAGATACAGAAGTGTGTGATGGAAAAGGAATAGAAAAAATATGAATACAAATAGCTAGAAGCCAATAATAGCGAGCCCCAACAATTCACGCGGTTTGCACAGGAAAGGTTTGCGGGATCATATATATATATATATATATATATATCCTCTAGCACCTTGAAATGAAACAAAGAGTGCGACCGGGACGCAACAGTCAATAATGAAATTCGTAGGACACTTTCTATTATGTAATAGATGCTCGCAAATGGCGGAACCGTAAGTAATTTGGAACCAGTCCATTCCGAGGTAAGGTATGGTTCCTGATCTTAGTGGGGGACAGGTTGCTTAATTCTTATATCCAGACGTTGAGTAGTTCTCCCTATGTAGTCGACTCCACAACCACAATTATATTTGTAAAAAACATGGGCCGGGTTCGAAATACTTAACGTATCTCAGCTGAGAAAAAAACAACATTGAACATCTGATGAAAACTGTCTAGTCATGCTTTCACACTTTGTTTCTATCCAGGGAAGTCTGAGATAAAAGGAGAACTTTTTAACTATACTGAGCTTGTCTTAAAGAAAGAAAGAAATAATAAATCTAACTAAGAGCCAATTTATAGATATTCAACCACATGACTAAAACATAGAAGACACCCATAGATCAGGGGTAGAGTCGCTGACTGACGCCATTTCGGTCGGGTTTCAATCCTGGCAGTCGGAGTCTAACCGTACTGATGAGCTGTCTGCGGCTGACAATATTTACGCTTCAATCTTAAGAACTATCACATCACTTGAAAAGACACAAAAGTGTTGAAACAAAATGGCTACTTTTGTAGTGATATTGAAACATATCCATGTTATAATTTATGAATAAATAATATTATTATTGTTGTTATTGTTATTAATAATAATATACGAGTAGGCCCGTAACGTCAAATATGACAACAAATTATTTATACCTATATGTCGTCTAAAATGACGGCAACATATATCTGGATGTACCTACTACTAGTAGGTGTATCTATATATTTAATTAAAATAAGTCAGATAAAAATTATTCATATATGTATATACATATATATATATACAAATAAGAATAAATCTAACTTAGAGCCAACGGACCTACCTAGGTTTCACCTAACGGATTGTCAGGGCAAGTCGAAATATATTATAACAATTATTATTATTATTATTATTATTATTATTATTATTATAATTATAATTATAATTATTATTATTATTACTATATATATATACACATATATATAGCGTTTCTTTTTTCAGTTGTTTTCCAAATAAACTTAAAATTAATTTTCTTTTTTAATTATGTTTATTTAATTATTCCAACTTTTCATTTCCAAGTCTAATAAAATATTACCAGTTTCAAATACAAAATTCTTTATAATTCTGTTATTGGGTCGAATTTAAGGAATAGAAAGCCGATTATTTTAACCTCTCCTAATCATTCTTTCCGAGATAGTCATTTGAAAATATACAGGTGGCATTCAAATCGACTGACTGCATCGATATTTTGCTCAAATTCAACGTCAGTGCAATTTTTCGTTGGCACACAACAGAGCATATCTTATGTCAAAAAAAGGAATTGTGTCTATTCTGGCACACGCCTCTCTGCAACAGTGCCGTATGTGGGACAAACATAACCCAGGGAAAAATCTATGGAGCCAGTCGGTTAAATGTTATGTCTATCGGATTTGAGATTACAGTGCCATTCTCGTGCTGAAGATATTCGTTTCTGTGGAGTAAGATGGACTGAAGTAAAGTTTGATCTAAAACAGAAAAGAAACAGTTTAACCGTAATAATTTGGAGAAAAGCACATTAATTATTTTAGCGGGGTGTCTGAAAAGCCATTTTTCTTTCTTTTATGAGGACATCAAGAAATAAAGTGTTACACTAAGTTGAACACAGTGCAAAATACAAAATTAAAGAATTTTTATTCCAGTATTTCTTTTAAACATCATTATTTACTCAATATCAGTATATTTCTAAATAGCAATTTTATCACATCAGTAAAATTATAGAGACAACCAATTTTAATTAAACATAAGATATCATTAATAACTTTGATAGAAGGCTTCATCGTGATATTTAGTCACACAATGGAAATTAAAACTGAACGAATCAGGATTTGTCTATGCTTCTGAGGTTAGGTAGTATATACATGATTTGTACTGTTCAGACTACTGTCATCACATTTATTGTCAGCTTTACGACGTTTCGGCCTTTGTACGCTCCGGTCTTCTTCAACTTCTAGGTAATTTTGAACCAGACCCTCTATTTTGTTCTCATTTCATGTGCGATGTTATTTCCGGGTGCCATTTAGTTATCTCCCTTATAACTCAACTCTGTAAGTTGTTTGTCTACCACTGCTGTAACCAGGAATTGAACTCACAACATTTTTGGTCAAATCACTAAAACTAACCAATGTCTATATTCAATGGAATATATATTCTTGAGGACATCAGCGTATCAAATTTCTGGGACTGATGTCTCAGTAACCCTTTTTTACCAGAGCTCATATTACAATCTTTGAAGCTATGGTTTTTCTCTAGCACTCCGTATTACTGATTTATATATATATATATATATTTATTATAAATTATGTTTTAGAACATGTACATAATTTCTTCTATGTATGTGTGTGTGTGTGTGTGTGTGTGTGTGTGTGTGTGTGTGTGTGTGTGTGTGTGTGCTCATATTCGAGAAATTTTGTTAAAAATATATTGAAGGAAACAGTATTTTCTATACGTCTGAGATGAGGTAATATTTCCATTCTTTACACTGTTCAGACTGTTGTCCTCATCTATATGCTTATAGACACATGGCCCAGTGGATATAGGCATTGGTTAGTTCCAGTGACTTGACCTAAAGTGTTGTGAATTCAATTCCTGGTTACAGCAGTTGGTGAAAAAATAACTTTAATAAATGAGTTAAAGTGTGATGACTACATGGCTACCGGTAGTCACGTCTCACACGGAATAAAAATGATATACTCGAGCGATCGAAATAAAAGTTTTGGTTCAAAATTCTTAGTATCTGAAGAAGTCCCGAGCGTACAACGGCTGAAACGTTGTAAACAGCGCAGTGAGTTTGAGTTTTGTTTAACGGCAAATCAATCTCTGCCAAAAAGCCAATGCCAAAAAGTTATTGTTTTAAGATATTTTTAATGTTCATTGATACTGAGAAGATTAATTTAGTTACATTTTGATGAAAAATTATTATTATATGTTTTTTAATTTAGAAGACTGAAGATGACATCTTGTTTTGTATTCAAAAATGTATTGCTGGTAATAATGTTTTTCTTTCAAAATGTACTATGGCAATATCTTTTTCCTTTTTCTTCAAAAATGTCTTATAGCAATTTTGTTCCTTCAAAAATGTATTTTTGGTAATATTCTTTCTTCAAAAATGCATATTTTTTTATACAAGTATAAAAGTATGTATATATTTCTATAAAAGTATATTTTTATACATTCATAATGTTTTGACGGCAGTTTGGGGATAAACTCTCTGCCCCAAATTGAAACCCTAACAGGTGCTACCACCCCAAGTCAGGGCGGACCTGGGAACAGCAGCAAAATAAGAGTTGGTTCCATGCTCCTCACAACCTCCCAATCAGAGGCTTTGCTACCGGATGCACTTTATTTTCATACCCAGGGCCAATAGCGCAATGAAGATCTAAACTGTAAATAATGAAAAGGAATCATTTGAGAAGGCAATGAGAAACCACCTCACTATATTTTCAAAGAAGTTATGGCAATTTTCTTTATTATCTCTGAATAGCTATGACATCTTGGGAAAGATAGTGAAGTAGTTTCCGATTGCCTTCTCAGCAGATTCCTTTTTATTATTATTATCTCTGAATTACCAGGACTTCTTGAGAAAGATAAAGGAGTGTTCACTTGATGTTATCAGAGAGAATCCTATTCTTTATTATATCTCAGTTGCCATATCTTTTGTGGAAAGATAGTGGAGTTGTTTCTAGTTGCATTTCGACAGATACCATTTCTTTATTTTCTTTGAAAATAAAACGGAGTATTGCCTACCCTACGGATTCTTTTTCTTTACTATCTGTGAATTTGCATCACTTTAGTGGAGAGGTTTACCGTTGAGTCCTCCACAGATTACAATTCTTTATTATCTGCGAATCGACAGGAATACCGGGGAAAGTTTCGCATTGTTTTCTTCTGCATATTATTTTTCATTAATATCTGTGAATTTCCAGTACTTCTTGGGAAAATAGTGAAGAGGTTTCCAAATATCTTCTGCACAAATTACATTTCATGATAACAGTACTTCTTGAGAAAAGATATGGAAGTACTTCTTGGGAAAGATATGGCATTTTTTTCACATTGGCTTCTCCACAGATTACTTTTCTTTATGATCTATGAATTCGCTGTACTTGTTAAGAAAATAGTGCTTTCTCATTGTCTTCTTTACAGATTACAATAACTTATATGAAATTGTCAGTACTTCTTAGAAAAACACTGGACTAGTATTTCATTACTTTCTCCAGAGATTACATTTCTTTATACAATTGTACTTGGGAAAGATAGAGAAGTGGTTTACAATTCTTCTTCTTCTTCTTCTTCTTCTTCTTCTTCTTCTTCTTCTTCTTCTTCTATATGCCCTGTCCTTTCAAGATCTAGGCGATCGTGGCTTTTCACATCTCCTTATCCCTAGTGGCTCTTAGCACGCTTTCTCCTGTTACACCACGCAACCCTCGTTCCGTCATCGTCCTGATCAGGTCCTTCAAATAAGTTATCCGCTGCTTTCCCCTGTCTCTTTTCTCCTTTATCTGGCCTGTCTGCATCAGGTTCTTCAATCCCTTCTTCCTCATTGCATGTCCCAGGAACTTTAGCTATCTCTTCCTGATGTTTAGTATTAATCTCTTTTTCGTTTCCTAGCATGGAACAGGCTTGCCTCCCAGAGAGTAAAACACTACCCCTACTTGGCCTAACACTTTCAGCGGACCTCAAGTGGAATAACTACGTCGAATCCATTGCTAAATCCGCTGCTATGAAAGTCGGCTCTCTGTGCAGGGCCCGGAAATTCTTTCCGCCTGAATCTATCTTGCACTTATACAAATTTACTATCCGCTCGTGTTTTGAACACTGTTGCCACATCTGGTCGGGTGGCTCTGCTATTCTCCTCGGGCTTCTTGACAAAATACAGCGAAGAATCTGTAATGTGATTGATACCGATTTAGCTGACCACCTGCAGTCACTCTCTCACCGGCGTGACGTGGCTTCCCTGTGCCTCTTCTATAAATACATTCATGGC
The DNA here is from genome assembly GCA_037127315.1 of Ascarosepion bandense. Lineage (NCBI taxonomy): Eukaryota > Metazoa > Mollusca > Cephalopoda > Sepiida > Sepiidae > Ascarosepion > Ascarosepion bandense. Next base: position 1,262,180 of record JBBBDQ010001728.1, read on the forward strand.
TTCTGCTCTGATGAACTTAAATCACTGGTGCCCCATAGGTGTGAGTTTGCACGTGATACTAGATTGGCAACTAGGTCCCACACTTTTACAGTGAAACCGATGAAATGTAACCGTAATTTCTACTCCAACAGCTTCTTTTCTCTCACTTCCCGCCTGTGAAATTCTCTTCCGCATGCTTGCTTCCCCGACGGCTATAACCTACAGGAGTTTAAATGTAAGGTCAATAGACACCTCCTAACACACTAACTCACACCCATTCTCTCCAACTCTCCACCTATGTACATCCTAACTCGTCTATCGCCCTATGTAATCCCATGCGCTATAGTGGCAGTGGAATGCCTTGCTTGGGGTGACATGATTTAAAAAAATCCTTTCCGTTGCTCACATGCTCGATTCACGATATTCGCAGCATCCTTGTGTAGAACCACATGTCAGTTCCTTCCAGTTTTTTCTTCATCTTTTATGATATTGTCCAGCATTCACTGCGATATTGAAGAACTGACAACATACAGCAATGCAGTACTCTTTCCTTTGTGTTTAGCGAGATTAACCTGTTTCTTAATACTTTACTCAACTTCTGGAATGCTTCCTTTGTCATGCCAATTAGCCCTTCGGATCTCTGTGTCGCACTTTCCGTTTTGTTAGAACACTTCTCAGGTATTAAAATCTTTGTACTTGCATGATTTTAGTATCCCCCACCTGTATTACCTTGTTCAAAAATTACTTTGCTTTATATTCGGTGAATTGCTTATACTTGTTGGAAAAGATTGTGAAGTGATTTCCCAATTGTCATTTCTACATACTACATTTCTTTATTATCTGTGAGTTGCCATGACTTCTTAGGAAAAATAGTGGAGTGGTTTCCCATTGCCCTCTTGAAGAAGTTCTTTTCTTTATTATCTGTGAATTGCCAGAACTTCTTGGAAAAGATAGTGGAGTGGTTTCCCATTACTTTTCCATGGATTACTTTTCTTTATTAACTGTGGTTTCCATTGAGTAGAATTTTCCTTTTTTGTTATTTGTGGATTGGCATGACTTCTTGCAAAAGAGAGTGGAGTGTCTTCCCGTTGCCTTTTTCACTGGTCTCTGTATTTTATTATCTGTAAATTGGCATGACTTCTTGCAAAAGACAGTGGAGTGTCATCCTGTTGCTTTCTCTACAGGTTCCTTTTTATTATCTGTGGATTGGAATGACTTCTTGGAATTGACAGTAAAATGTCTTCCCGTTGCCTTCTCTACAAGTTCCTTTTTTATTATCTGTGGATTGGAATAACTTCTTGGAAAAGACAGTGGAGTGTCTTCCCGTTGATTTCTCTACAGGTTTTTTATTATCTGTGGATTTGAAGAACTCATTGGAAATGACAGTTGAGTGTCTTCCCGTTGCCTTCTCTACAGGTTCCTTCTTTTATTATCTGTGGATTGGAATGACTTCTTGGAAAAGGTATTGGATTGGTTTCCCGTTGCCTTCTTCACAGATTCCTTTATTTTATTATCAGTGAATTAACATGACTTCTTGGGAAAGACAGTGGAATGATTTTCTGTTGCCTTCTCTACATATTATCTTCTTTTAATACTTGTGAATTTCCATTACTTTTTGGAAAACTCATTAGAGTAATTTCGTTTTGCCTTCTTCACAATTTACTATTCTTACTATTGTCTGCGAATTATTGCCAAATACTTCCAGCGAAATACAATAAAGTTTAAGGTTAAATTAGCAACCTTCTTAATATATTAGCAATTGGCTGCAACGAGATTTTAACAAGTATTGAACATCTCCGTTTATATAAAGATGACAACGTACTACGTTTATCTGATGGATATTTCAGTGGTTTTGCGTTGTGGTCCAGTGGATATCGACTCGGAACGACAAATCGGAAAGCCGAGTTCGAATTTCATTTGGATTCCTTGCATTCACTTTTGTACAAATACCGTTGGGAAAGGTATTAATCCGTCTCTTTCCTCCACTTATGGATTAAATAATAGGACAGACTGGCAACCAGTCTACCGCAGAAAGCAATGGCTGCTTACTGCAGGATAATCTTCTGTCCCGTCAGTCATGTCTCTTTCAAGACTTGATCGCTCAAAGCGTGTATCATGTATGGTATTCAACTGAGTGATACAAGTGTTATAATAGTTATAATTCCGGAATAAGAAATAGGCAAACCAAGTTTGAATTCAGGTCGATTACGTTACATCTCTTTCTTCAGCAGAACCCTCGATATTGATTCAATAGTGAAACAGACTTTGTTCTCAAGACGTGGATAGCAATCAGTCTATCAGAAAAACTTAACTCGATGCAATGACGTCCGTATTATACAACAACGAACCAGAGTTCACGATTACCTGTTACTTTAGCTCTTAATAAAATTTTTGTCCATCTTTCTCAAAACATGTTGCGCGTTTCATTCTCTTACGCTCCGCGTGTCACTTCTTTATCTGTGAAGGAATTATCTACCATTCACCGCCATATAGGAAGCTTGGGATTAAATGACAGTTTAGCACTATTTTCTTTGTTTCTGTTGCTTCTAGTCTCTTCTTCATCTGTTAAGAGATTGTCCAACATTCACTGCCATATAGATAGACTAATATTACATAACATTTCCATATTGTTTTCTTTGTTTCTTTTGCTTCTAGTCTCTTCTTCATCTGTTAAGAGATTGTCCAACATTCACTGCCATATAGATAGACTAATATTACATAACATTTCCATATTGTTTTCTTTGTTTCTTTTGCTTCCAGTCTCTTCTTCCTCTGTTAAGAGATTGTCCAACATTCACTGCCGTATAGATGGACTAATATTACACAGCAGTTCTGTATACTTTTCTTTGTTTCTGTTGCTTGAAGTTTCTTTATCTGCTAGAAGATTGCTTGGCATTCAGTACCATATACAAGGACTGACATTTCATGACAGCTCGGTTCTTTTCGCTTTGTTTCTGTTGCTTTAAGTCTCTTTTCATATGTGAGGAGATTGTCCTGCATTTGCTATCACATAGAAGGACTGATTTTGCATGAAAGTTCAGTCAACGTTTCTTTGTTTTTGTTACTTCAAGTCTCTCCTTCGTCTGTGACGAGATTGTCCAATATTCACTGCCGTATAGATGGACTGATATTACATAACAATTTTGCTCACTATATTAGCAAATGCGAACCATACCTTACCAAAAATGCCTGATCTTGCATCCCATATCTGCCACTCGAAGTTATTTTTTTAGCTTACAAGCGATTTAGATATTTTTTTAAAAATTTAAACGCTTGCTGTGTGAAGTGCGAACATTTGGACGGGCATACGTGCTTTTATTTGTGTTCTGATATTAAATGCCATTTCAAAAAAGGAAGCTCTTTTTAGTGCAATTAACTCTTTTCGATAATTGAAAATGTTGAAAATAATGATTGCGATTCTGAATATGAGAATGAATAAAATAAATAATTAGGTGAATTAAGAGGAAGGCATGTTTAATTTTTGGAATAAACGAAAAAAAGTATAAAAATGAAAAAAATGTTTTTTGTTTTTCAAAATCGACTTGGTGAAATAGAAGAAAATTCGTCAATAAAGACGATCCTATTATTGCAGTTTGGCTTGTGGCCACGACTAACCAATTATAACTAAGAGTTCTAATTGGCCAAAAAACACCTTTTTTATTGATTTTAATCGATTGGAATAGTGTTATTGAATTTTCTGCATAATTCAGAATTCAGAATTGAAATATGGGAAGGAAAAATTATAAAAATATCTTATTTTGGAGGACTGGATTCTCCGGGTGACATAAAGATGTACTGAGATTGCCACAATTATAAATCCATTTTCTTACAATCGTTTTAATAAAAGAAGGGTAATTCTATTTATAACACACTTATATTAATACCATCACCAATCCTCACACTCTAAAAAAAAAGCTCTTTCTCGCTAGGCTCTATTTTACGACCATGAAGGCTACATTTACACCCAAACTAACGGAGTAAATATGGAAAATTCTCTAGGTCCATGTTTTTCTAACTTTTACATCTCTCACGTAGAAACACAAACTTTTTTTCAGTGACTAAACCCACAACATACGTCCGCTATGTAGACGATATTTTCATTATTGCCCAGAATAAAAACGAATTTCTATAATCTTAAACCCGCATTCGAAAAAAAAATCCGTCCTCAACACGGGCTTAGCAAAAAAAAAAAATACTCTCCCACTTTTAGATGTCCTTGTAGAGTCTCATAATACTTTCATTATTTCTCCATATGAAAACCCCACCAGTAAAAATTCCTGTCACCATAATTTCATTAGTCAATGTCCTCTTAGATAGAAGACGAGCGCCATTAAAAATATACTCACTACAGCCTACGAGAATTCATCTTCTAGATCACTATTCTTAAAAGAATTCCATAATGCTAAACAAACACTCGTCAACAACGGAATTCCGAATTATTTGGTTGACTACCATATTAAACTTTTTCATTCAAACCTGAGTAATAACAACAGTAAACACACTGATGATAATAATAATAATAATAATAATAATAATAATAATAATAATAATAATAATAACAACATTAATATCTTCTACAAAACTCAAATTCATAGCAATTATAAATCTTCACTACGACCATACACAACTTAGATCCACTATGAAACTGACTGGAAGTCCCACGCTACATCTCTCTCAACGGAGATCTCATTCGATCTCATTTAAGAACACACAGAGACCTACTAAACCCTATCCGGCACATACTCGTGAACAATAGAAATATCATAGCATCATCCATGTACAAAAAAGACTAAAAATAATGGAAGCCTTATTAAGAAAAACAAAAAAAAACCTCAACGCTTAATAACATCAGTTACGAACACGTTTAACAACATGATTACCGAGTTCGGTACATAACACATATTACTACTCCACATTATATATTAAAACACATACATTCTGTTACACGTGAAATAACATTTATCCTCAAAAATGGCTACAAGTATAGTCGAAAGCTCTCGGACAAAGAAAACATTTGGACAATGTTTATATAATTTATGCCGTCAAAAGAAAGAACTCATAAGATCACATGAAAAATTATACAAAAACTTCACCATCACACATTGTCTGTCATTTTTAATGAAACCTGCATAAAAGAGAGATTGCTGGCCAAATCTACATTATATATATATATATATATATATATGAATATCAATAAATATGCATATACACACGTGTACACATATAATTATTATTCTGGTGTCAATAAAAGAAAGCTATAAATTATATATTAATAAATATACATATTATACTAAGTCTAAAGCACAACTCGAAGTTTCTCATACACTGCAATCATCAGGTACATATTATGAATTGGTCATAACATGCATCTGATAATTGCATAGTGCATTATATATATATATATATATATATATAGTGATGATCATCCACGTATACTGTCTTAATATGTATAGGAAAGAATATTAATAAAAAGTTTTGAATTTAAAAACGTACTTTTTTAAACAGTATTTGTTTATTTTTATAGTATTTTATATTTCAGACCGCCCTCGGTCCTTCATCAGAAACAAGTGATTTTTAAATTAGAATTCTAATTTAAAAATCACTTGTTTCTGATGAAGGACCGAGGGCGGTCTGAAATATAAAATACTATAAAAATAAACAAATACTGTTTAAAAAAGTACGTTTTTAAATTCAAAACTTTTTATTAATATTCTTTCCTATATATATATATATATATATATATATATATATATATATATATATATATATATATATATTAATTTATACATTTAATAATTAAAGGGTATATTAAATAAAATGAAAATGTCATCCCAGATTTATATTTCATAACGAACATGAACAACGCGAGAAGCAAAAATAAAAATTTAAACCAAAAATCGGTCACCTCGTAACGATGATTTTACAGTGCATGAAACTAGGAGTCGTGCTATAGACTTAGCATAATATAGATAGATAGATAGATAGATAGATAGATAGATAGATAGATAGATATGAACAGACTATGATAGATAGATAGATATGATAGATAGATAGATAGATAGATAGATAGATAGATAGATATGAACAGAATGAGATAGATAGATAGATAGATAGATAGATAGACAGACAGACAGACAGACAGACAGACAGATAGATAGATAGATAGATAGATAGATAGATAGATAGATAGATAGATAGATAGATATGAACAGAATGAGATAGATAGATAGATAGATAGATAGATTATCAACCGGGATATCTTTATTGTTATGTAAAAAACAACAAACCAGATTTTCTTTTTCGACCCATCATATCACATATACGTACACCGGTATACCAACTATTTAAAGGCTTCAATCATATAATTTCTCCATACATACCTAACAATTACAGCATCGCTTCAACTAACGAATTCCTTCATATATTAAAAGGAAACCAATCCTAAACGTAACATTCTAGCTACGCTGGGTGTAGAAAAACTTTTTACTAACGTCTCAATTGAAGAAGTATTGAATATAACTAGCGACTGTGTCTACGAGCACATATCTATCCTTACTTCAAAAATCCAACCAGCAATTTTTCGGAAACTACTCACCGCGTGCACAACACAATCTTTATTTTTTGACAATAATGACAACTTTGTACCTACAAAATAATGGTGTTAGTATGAAAAAACCATTAGGTCCTATTTTCTCGATTTTTTACATGTCCTACATCGAAAACAAAGTGTTAAAAAGTACTTACAAACCGGAGATTTATACAAGACATCTTGACGACAATTTCGTTTGTACAAAAAATATTGACGAAATTGCAAATCTGAAATTAAATTTTGAAAATAACTTATCGCAGAACTCATGAAAAAAACAAAATCCCGTTTCTTGATGTCAATCTAGTGCTAAAACCAATGAATTTACCACTTATCACTATTAAAAAAAAAACTCCAGCAAGAACTATTGTCGTCTTAACTATAATAGAAAAGGCTCAGAAAGGTATAAAATAGCAGTAATAACGAACTTCTTAAATAGGGAACATCAAAATTCTTCCCCCCCAAAGAATATTTTTCAGGGAACTAACCACATAAAACAATTATTAGTCAACAATAATTTTCCCAACTACATTATTGATAAACAAATAAAATTATTCTTGCCATGACACCAGTATTAAAATAACTCACAAAAACATCAACGTATTGTATTGCAACCAAGTGTACATTTATTATAAACAAGAGGAATTTTCCATACGAAAAATTATATCCATATTTCTGCTGTAATTCTTCAAAAACATGTAAAACTTAAAAATGGAAGACTGCAAACCTTGTAGACTCTAATCAAAATAACTCCATCAAATCTAAGCTAGCGATGACTAATATAATGTATCAATTTCAATGTCCTCTACCAGATTGTGTTTGTCATAAATCAATTACCTATATTTGCCAAAATACCACATCATTGATTAGACGTCTTACATGCCACATATCTAGTAATAATAGTGCAATAAAAACATTTATTAACCCATAACTTGCAAGAAACCTTGAGAAAAATTTTGGTTGAGAATACAAAAACATCAAAGGTAGTCCGATATAAGAGAGGCAGTATTTATCAAAAATGTTCTTCTACCAACTACTTTACATTATTTTGCAGTAGAAATAGAGTTTGTAGGTTAAAAAATCCAGACAGACGCATACGTGATGCTCTGCCAGACGCATCATGTGATAGCTTTAAAAGAACTCTCCTTTTCAAAAACACAAAACTAACAATATAATACAGTCAAACATGAGGAAATAATAACAACACCGGAAAAATAACATCATTGACAATGACCAGTAAAATAGCTGAAAGCGCTTAGAAAGTTGAAAATTATGGAACATTTTTACACTCCTTATCTCAAGCAAAAAGAAACATGTAAGATTACTGGAAAAATTAAATAAAAAATTTATAAAACTTCCTTAGCGTTTGTTTTTAACGAAACATTTTTAAATGAAAGATTGCTGCACAAATATACATTATATATATACATACATACATATATATATATATATATATATATATATATATATATATCAGAAGTAGTACAAACTAATAGGTTGACAGTCCACTGCTTGAAGTGATTTACTTTGTTAAGATTGCTCGATACTTAATAGACCATTATATACAGTAAAAATTTCATTACAAGTTTATAATAAAAACATACTTTACTGCAACACAAAAGCTGTTGTACTTCGGTACAATATTATTAGCACCTCGTAAGGCAGAGTATTTTTGTTAAAAATTAAAAATTGAAATTAAGATATAGCTCTAGTAATAACCTTGAGAAGATCATAAAAAACATAATCATAGAATATTAAACATATAATAAACTAATCACTCTCCCACACCTAAAAACTAACGATCACAATAACAATAATTGCAATTGCCGAAAAGCTATTGAATGTCCAGTAGCAAATAATTATTTAACTGACTCTATAGTCTATCTCTGCATTATTTCTACTAGTGCAAATCCCACAGTAATTAAATATTATATCGGTTGTATCAAGAATATTTTTAAAACACGCAATTACTTTTACACGTTACCTTTTAATAATAAAACTTACCTCAATAGCACCTCACTTTCTACTTATTATTGGCAATTAAAAGTTGCCAATAAAACCTCTACTGTAAAATGGGAAATATAAAAAAGAACTTGTAAATCTTTACATGAGCCATGTTTTCTATGTTTACAAGAAAAATTACAAATTATCAACTTCCTAAAATGAAACTCAATAAATATAACGAACTTACTTTCATTTGTCATCAACACCTTAAATATACCCTAAAGTATAGTAATTTTTTCCCAATATAATATAACTAGACATCTATAATCTATCCCCTGATTCTCCTACCTTCTGATAATTAATTTGTTACGGATTAACGGATAAATCACCCACTAAGACAACTACATATGTTTTATGTGCAGTGCAATTTTTAAAAAAAAACTTCCTCTTTGTCTCTTTTGTCCACTATTTAAATTTAAATAATAACTTAAAAGAAATACAATAACCGTTTCACAATGACACGCGACAACTTTTCAGACTTGCAAAATTACCACATATGTATCTCTCAATTCATTTTCTCACTGGCATGGAAAATATCTGGGTCTTAAGTAATTTCAGTTCTCTATCCCCCTTTAATCTTACAAGTAAATTTCTTCTTTACATCATAAACTGATTTTCTATTGGTGACGTGAGACAAACCTCCAGAAAATCCCCATATTTTAATTGTCTGGATTTTGTAAAATTTTCAGTGGCTTTTACGCCCAAATGATTCCTGAGAGAAAAAATATTTTACTGCCAGACGAGGTGTTAATAAGATACTAGCGAAAAACAAAGGCTCTTGTGTTGAGGTAAATTATGTTTTCATTATAAACATATAATATAAATATTACCATATATATATATATATGTATATATATATATATATATATATTAATTCAGATACTTCAATCCAAGGGAAAAAAGTAGGAAGGTAAATTCCAAAAAACCGATCCTAATTAATATTAAAAATTTATTTTCATATTAAAAAATGATACAGGAAGAGAGCTCCATGTAATAAAATATTACAGAGCAAATATATATTAAAAAAGGATTAATTCAAAGATGTTGAATGGCCATTTCGATATGAAGATCCCCACGGATCTATATATATATATATATATATATATATACAAATGAATAAGGAACGAAGAAAATAATTGCAACGTTTAAAACATTAATTTCAAACAGTGCTCAATATAAAAATAGAGCGATGCATATTTATTCTAACATATACTTTAGAACATGTGCAGACTATATATATATATATATATATATATATATATATATATTGTATATTTTGTTTCGAGATTGAAAGCACAATGTCTCATGAAGTAATTACTAATGATGGTACCATCATTATTAAATACTTGATGAAACATGGTTTTTTCAATGTCGAAACAAAATGTATAATTTTGTAGTAGAGTGTAGTTTTACATGTTCTAATGTATAATATATATATATACTATAAATTATACATCCATTGAGCTCCCTATATAGATATATTATCCATTGAGCTCTCTATATAGATATAACACATAAAATTTTATATTAAGTTGATCTTGTTGGATTATCTTCGCCGTTTACGGACTGGACATCTAAAGCTATATATATATACACAATTCAAGAAGTAGTAGGAGGATTTGAACAATTATTAAGTAAATCATCGAGCTTTATATTCGACCTCAACAGAATGCAGAAAGCACTGGACGGCCGTTTCGTCCTATATTTGGGACTCATCAGCAGTGCGCATCCACTACCAGGAATCGAAACCAGACAGTCTTGGTTATTAAGCTGATGTTATACCGACTGCACTATGGGCCCTGGCGACGAAGAGGTAACGAATTAAGCTCGATGAAGTGCGCCGCTCATCACGAATTCCGTGGTGGAACCAATCCAAGCTCCTTTACCCATAAGATAGTGCCTCCCCAAGCAACGACTTCCGCAACCAATATATATATATATATCGCACATTGTGTGTTGGCGCTCAGAAAATGGCGTTGAATGTGTAATAACATATTTATAATTGAGTATACTTCTGCATATATATATATATATATATATATATATATATATAATATTTCAAACGTTATTTTTAGTAGATGTGTGATCGTAAGAATATATGTGTATCCTTGACGAATTTTAGTGTTATTTTCATTTTATTTTATTCTTGCAAAATTCCCAATCGATTACAATCCCACCCTGTCAAGCATATTGAGTATTAGAGAGTTTCTTTATAATACGAATGACTAGTTCATCTCTTGATTTAAACACTTTTTTAATAGAGTTCTTCAAGATATATCATTATTATTATTATTATTATTATTATTATTATTATTATTATTATTATTCGATTTCTTCCTCTGGTATTTCAATTTCTTCTTTTTCTTCTACTATTTCTTCTTCTTTTTTTCTATTTATTCTTCTTCTTGAATTCTTTTTCTTTTTATTGTCTTTCTATTTCTTGTTTTTTCTGTTTCTTCTTCTTGAATTCTTTTTCTTTTTCTATTTCTTCTTTTTTATTTCTTCTTTTTCAATTTCTTTTTTTCTTCTTTTATTTTTTCTTTTATTTCTTCTATTTCTTTTCCTTCTATTCCTTTCCTTCTTCTATTTCTTCTTTTTCTATTCATTCTTCTTTTTCAATTTCTTTTTTTTGGATTGTTTTTTTTTTGCTTCTTCTTTTATTTCATCTTCTATTCTTTTTCTATTTCTTCTTCTTTTTCAATTTCTTCTTTTTTTCGTCTTCTATTGTTTTTTCCTTTTTCTTTTATTTCTTCTTCTTCTTCTTCTATTTTTCTTCTGCTATTTCTTTTTTCTTCTTTTTAATTTCTTCTTTTTTGTCTTCTATTGTTTGTCATTTACTTCTTTTATTTCTTCTATTCTTTTTCTTGTTTTGTTTCTTCTTTTTCTATTCTTCTTTTTCTTTTTCAATTCTTCTATTGGTTTTTATTTTAATTCTTCTATTTCTTCTTCTTCTATTTTTTCTTTTCTTCTTATATTTCTTCTCCTTCTTCTATTATTAATAATTTCTTCCCTATTAAGAATTTAGTAAATGTATTTGTGTGTCGCATGTGAACTCAAAATTATCGTCTCTTCTTATAAAAATGGCGCCTTTTTTTAGTACTAAATGTTATCAACAAGACAAATGAATGAAGCGGAGGTCGGTGACTGACTTGCAAGGCTTGTTCTCGCTTGGGCTTCCAAGATGTTATTATCAGATGAACACAACGGCCCATGCGCCAAACAAATTAATTTTAATTCCAATTAGGCAGCAACCCAATTTCAAAGAATTCCACAACACAGATCGATAAATTATTATTTTTCACATCGATTCTTTTTGCGTCCCTCTCTCTTTCTCTCTTTGGCAATCAAGCCAAGCAAATTAGTTCCCCCTTCTCAAAGTTCGCCTCCAGTTACTCCATTCTTCAACTACGGCTTTATTTTTTTTATTTATTTTTTTTTTCTATTCGACTGGAATTTTAAAATTGGATTTGATCAAAATTAATTAATAATATATTTATTTCTCGTTCGATCTCGGCGGAGAAGAATGCCGGTAATTCAAAGACAGTGTTTAGAATTAGACGATACGTTCTTGCAACAACGATCAAATAGCTACGTCCGTAAACGTGCAACTGATGGTTTCTGTCTCAGTGTGTGTCTATTCTTTTGTGAACACTGATGTCAAATAAGCAAAGAATTTAACAGACAGACAAAAAAATAAAAAAATAAAAATAAACGAAACAAAACAAAACAAAAAATCAAATAAATAATCACTGGTCAATTGAGGTGTAAGGGGCCTCGAAGGTATTGATTATTTTTCTTAGTTTATACTTTTACCCGCTATGTTACTCTAGGATATACATGATCACAGCTTTATATGTTTTTTAATTTTTGTTGGTCTAAGTAGCTTTTAAACCATTAGCATTTCATTTTCTCTCCTTCACAAGCTTGTTAAATAGTTTACCCGCTGTTTCACCATACACCACTGTCTTCAATAATGTGGTTAGTAGATCCTTAAGGCCTTCTATCGTCATTATAAGTTACTTACAATTCATTCAATCCTTAAAACTTCTTTGTTACTTACATATTCTACGCATGTTATTCACAGCAATCGTTTGTATAACTAAATTTTCGTTACTTCAATATTTAAGACAGGGACTAAACAGATGGCATTGTAATAGAGTATATTATATATTACATTGCATTCCAGTACTCATTTCCTTGTTTTAAACGACATTTTCTTATCTCTTAATACTTTGCTTAGTTTATGAAAGGCATGAGGGGATTTTTCAGCATTCAATGTCATATAATAGATATATAATATATAATATATAATAGATTAGATATACATAGCAGTTTTGGGCTCTTTTCTTATGTTTCTAATAATATTTTCCCATCTCTTAATACTTTGCTTAGTTTATGAAAGGCATGAGGGGATTTTTCAGCATTCAATGCCATATAATAGATATATAATATATAATATATAATAGATTAGATATACATAACAGTTTTGGGCTCTTTTCTTATGTTTCTAATAATATTTTCCCATCTATTAATACTTTGCTTAGTTTATAAATGTCAAAAGATGATTATCTAGCACTCACTGCTATATAGGTTATTAGATATTACATAAAAGTTCGGTACTCATTTATTTGGTTCCAAATACATTTTCTTCTCTCTTAATACCTTGCTTAGACTATGAAATGCACGAGAAGATTGTTTGCAATTCACTATCATATTAGATATTACAGTGATGTTCAACACTCTTTTCTTTGTTTCTAAGGCCATTTTCTTTTCTCTTAATTCTTTGATTAGCTTTTTGAAATGTAAGAGGAGATTGTTCAGCATTCATTATCATAGAGGAGATTAAATATTACATAGCTGTTCGGCAGCTTTTTTCTATTAACATCTTTCTACATCTTAATTCTTTTTTCTACTTATCAGAAAATAAGTATCTAATTTATCAATACAGCAATTCCCCTAGATTGTCAATGCACTTAAATTACTGGTAGGTACGTGAAAATCCTCAATTATTATCCATCCTATTGATATTAAATATAATTACTTTACACAAACAAAAAAAGCTTTTCCCAATATAATCGCCCTCTTTGGCCATACACTTACTTCAGTTAAGAATACGTATGTGCATTTTTAAATTCGTAGCTTAATGAATAAACATTTTATACAACAAATATTTATTTTTCAACATAATCTCCATTCTTGTCAATGCAATTAATTCCATGCTAAATATTGATACCATGTGTAGATTTATCCTTTCAATAAACCAACAGAGTAATGATAAAAAAGTGTTTATTTTATACAACAAATATTTATTTTTCAACATAATCTCCATTCTTGTCAATGCAATTAATTCCGTGATAAATATTGATACCATGTGTAGATTTATCCTTTCAATAAACCAACAGAGTAATGATAAAAAAGTGTTTATTTTATACAACAAATATTTATTTTTCAACATAATCTCCATTCTTGTCAATGCAATTAATTCCATGCTAAATATTGATACCATGTGTAGATTTATCCTTTCAATAAACCAACAGAGTAATGATAAAAAAGTGTTTATTTTACAGAATAAATATTTATTCTCAACATAATCTCCTTTCTTGTCAATGCCCTTAATTACTTAAAGAACATTATATAATGAGAATAACAGATCTAAATTCATATTATAAATTGTTAGATTAAAGGCCTTTTGGTCTCCTTTCGTAAATTTCATACAAATAAAATAAGACGGAGACACTGTTTAACGCGGATAATTCTTCTTCTTCTATGTGCCTTGTCCCTTGAGGACGTAGGCAATCATGGCTTTCCACATCTCTTTATCCCTTGTAGATCTTAACACCCTTTCTCCTGTTATCACTCTCAAATCCGGCTTCGCCATCTATTTGCTCACGTCTATTAACTATGTCACGCGTTGCTTTCCCTTGTCTCTTTTTCTCTCTATCTGTCCCGTGAGCATCAAACTCTCCAAGCTCTCCTCTCTCACTACATATCCCAGAAACTTCAGCTGTTTTTTCCTGATGTTAAGTATTAGCATGATTTTCGTGTGTATCTTCTCTAAAGCCTTGTCTTTGATCACACATTTTGTCCATGGTATAATGAGCTTCTGGAAAATCAGTATACGAAATTCCGATTTACTGACGTGGATTGTACACTGATTTCTAGGACCCGACAATTTCGACATTATTACAGGGCATATCTTTGAATTACTTTGCCCATAAATTAAAACATTGTTTTAAAAAACTTTGGCGAATTTTGTCATTTTGGGAATTTGTATTTAATATAATCATTTAATTATGTCGAAAGAGCAGCTTTTCGCTGTGAAAAATCTTAGCTATTAAAAGGCATAAGCATGGGTCACTGGAACGGATATTATTATATTGTTGTGAGATAATAAGTTATCTCACATGTAACTAAGGTTCGTTTAATTATTATTCAAGGTTGGAATTCAAGGTTATCTGATGCATAACCATTCAATTCACCAGATATTCCATTAGACCAATGTTTCAGTTATTTTCCTGCCAACAATATATATATATATATATATATATATATATATATATATATATATATTGTTGCAAGGAAAATCACTACACATAGCCAAAGAGGAAATTTAAGATCAGTTAAGATTTTAAGATGATTTTTTAAAATGCGTTTTGTCTGTAAAATCTGACCAATTTCATTTACATTTTTTTGTTTATACCCAAGACACACACACAAAAAAGATAAAAACAAATAATTTCAAAATTTCATATTCTCAACGTCTGACGTTCGTGTGCATGTCTAGTTAAATCAACATAAACATTAGTCTGAACAAATCCTAAAGAAGGGAACGCTTTACATGAAAACTATTTCCAATTTGTCATGCATATTTCCCTCAAATCTTTTCTTGATATATCAATATTTATAAATCGTTATTACCCCCATATAATATAATAAAAACAAGTTTATCAATCAGACATGTTTCCCTTTTTCTTAAAGTTTCGTCATAAACTGACAGATATTTTCTGTCAATCTTTGACGAAGATTAAAAAACTGAAATATATCAGCTTAATAAACATTTCGTATTTGTTTGTATCTAATCTTCTTGTCGGATTCCGATCCATAATGGATTTAGATTTGATCTTTAACATATTTTGAGCGTTTCTTGCTAAACATGTGATTTGTAGGCTATCACATATTAACAAGAGCCATTTTGTTGCCTCCCTATTCTTCTAAAATATCACTTTCCAAACTGACCTCCACAAAAAGTGTCCCTGTCACTGTTACTTTTCTCAACAGCGTTGATGTAAATAAAAATTTTTTTTTTTATATAAGTGGTCGCCCATCTTCGTTTTTTTTTATTTCCCTTCCATTGTAATCTTTTGTTCGTTCCTCTGAAAGTTAATAATTTTTTTTCTTCTTCCACTGTTTAATCATCGCAAGGTTTCTTGATGAGTGAAGCGTTTAAGTTTAAGTTGCTGGGTGAGTGAGTACTGCATCTCTGACAAAAAGACCAACGCCAGCGTATTAGAGACGTCGATACAGGAAGAAGTATTGACTCAGGCCAAGCACTTCTAACAATGTGGTGTGTAGTATACCTGCTCGTTTGCAACAAAGAGAACGATATATGGAAAATAAAACAAGTCTAGGTAAAAAATAATTTTCAACTTTAAGGGAATTTGATTTTTAAAGCTATTTATTATCAATTTATGTCAATATATTATTTGTTTTCTTTTCTTAGTGGCATTTCAACACCCCGATGGGTTATTTAATACCGAACACAATTTTGTCTTCAATGAAAGTTATTTTAAATGCAATTGTATGTTTTTAACTACAGATAAATTGCATTGTCAATACATTGTATATAAAAATGGCGGACATGCGTTGAGTTGATGATATCGGCTCAGAACACGAAATTGTAGAGCGAAGTTCGAATTTCGGTTGAATTCGGTGCTTTGAGAAAAATATTGATCCGTCTCTTCTTCCTCTAACTATGAGTTAAATGGCACGACAGATTAAGTTTCATAGGCTTAGTTGGCAACCAATTTACCGCAGAAAGAAATGGCAACCTACTGCGAGCAAACGTTATGCCCAGTCAGATATGTTTTCTTCGAGACATAATCTCACTAGCGTGCATCACGTATAGAACATATTTGTCTTAAATAGCAGGGCAGATTGGGTTCTATAGACTTGGGAGGCAACCAGTCTACCGCAAAAAATAATGGCATCCTACTTCGGTAAAACCTTATACCCAGTCAGTCATGTCTCTTTCAAGCGTGTATCACGTGGAACAATTAATTGACTAAGTTACATATTAGCAGAAAACAGAGAAATTGGCACAGAAAATCAAAAGCACGTGGTAATAGTGATAAATGCCTTCCTGAAATTAAGAAAAGTATTTAGATATAGGAAAAATATTGTTATAAGCAAAAAAAAATATGTACAAATCATATACAGCATTTAATCTTTAATCACCAATGACACTTAATTGACTGTTATAAAAAAGATTTTTGGTATTTTTACGATAAAAATGTACTTTTACACGTCCAATGTTTTGGTTCTTGGTCTGGAAACCTAACAGAATATTTTGGAATACCGTTTGGTTTAAAAAAAACTGTAGAACATTTTATCGACTAATGTGATAAAAAATTTAAGACTATAGAGTATTCAATGCTGAAATCTTAAATATTTGGTACGTATTTTTTACACGTTCAACTACAGATATTTCGTACATAATTTTACACTTTCAGAGTAAAAGTATGTTGTATTTTGTAGATAATAATATGTTTTGTTCATAATTTTACAAGAAAAATGTATTTTATATTCTTGTTACACTATTGGTCATTTTACTATAAAAAAGAATTGTTGGTCATTTTGTTATAAAGATGCACTATTAGTCAATTTACTATAAAAAGGTGTTATTGGTCATTTTGTTATCCAAATATATTTTGGTAATTTTGCAATAAAACATTATTGTTGGTCATTTTTTTATAAAAGTATATAGTTGGTCATTTTCTCATAAAAAGTATTGTTGGTCATTTTGCTATAAAAATATACTAATAATCATTTTAATATAAAAAGGTATTATTGGTCATTTTGTTATAAAAATATATTGTTGGTAACTTCACTATAAACAGGTATTATTGGTCATTTCGTTTTAAAAATATACTTTTGGTCATTTTACTATAAAAAGGTATTATTAGTCATTTTGTTATAAAAATGTATTGTTGATAATTTTACTATAAAAAGTATTGCTGGTCATTTTTTTATAAAATGTATTGTTGGTCATTTTTCTATAAAAAGTATTGTTGGTCATTTTATAAAATATAGTGTTTGTCATTTTGTTATAAATAAGTATTGTTGGTCAGTTATAAAATGTATTATTGGTGATTTTGCTATAAAAAGTATTGTTCGTCATTTTGATATAAACATGTTTTGTTGGCCATTTTATTATAAAAGTATTGTTGGTCATTTTGTTATAAAAATATACTGCTGGTCATTTTACTATAAAAAGTATTGTCGGTCATTTTGTTATAAAAATATACTGTTGGTCATGTTGCTATAAAATGTGTTGTTGGTCATTTTTCTATAAAATATATTTTTGGTCGTTTGGTTATAAAAGTGTATTGCTGGTTATAAAAATGTACTCTTGATTTTTGTTTGTGTTTCACTGTTTTCCCATAGTTTGGACCCTAACAGGTGCTACTTTCCAGGGTCAGGGTTGGCATGGATACGACAGCAATTAAGAGGTAGTTTGACAATCTTCAACACCGCCAATCTCCTTATAAAAAAATCTTGCTGCCGTATGTAGTTTATCGTCATTCCCAGGACAGGGTAGTACGTACATGAAACTTGATTATTTTCTTAGACATATGAATGACTTTGTCCAAGAAAGATGTGTTTTCTCCCAGGAAATTTTCTACCTATGCAATTCATCAACTTTCCTGTTTCACATATGCAATAATATATTGCATGTGATTTTTATAACCCAAGACATTTATATTTAAAACGCGTCCCAGTATTATGGGTCACCCTGTATTTTCCATTGCAACAAGTGAAAGCAATAAGAGTGCTGGTGAGTCAGATTTTCGCGGTCATTACTTTGACGGGAAGAAAAAATGCTTGAAAGAATTAATCAAACAATATATGAAGGTAATGTAAAGTTTACGGTCGCAGAATGTGGAATCGAAGAGCAGGGTTCAAATTCCGGTCTAGTATAAAATGTTGCGTTGAATTTCTATCGGAAAAGAACGAATTCATTTTTCTCTCATAGGCAGGCGCCTCTTTTCGTTATTATTATTATTATTAGTTCTTTTTGCTGATTATCATTATTACTGTTAATATTATTATGTGTATTTAGCGCTAAAAGAGTAATCGGCGATCCAGACGTGAAATATAAGCAATCAATTGACTTTTTTACTGATACTTTCGGACAATGCATGAATATATATATTGTCAGACACTACGATGTATAGGTCAAATCATAATGTAAACTTTGCTCTGTAACCTTCCTTAGCAGCCAAGAAGTACTTTAAATTTAAACGTGCGGAGAAGGCAACCGACACGCCTCGACAATATTTTTAAAGGAACAGTGGCAATTCACAGGTTTTATGGTCAGGTGCCCCTGCCGTTCTCCTCAGTGTTCTTGACAAGCTCCAAAGGAGAGTCTGTAATGTGATAGGTGACTCGTCTGCAGCCACTTTCCCATCGTCGAAATGTGGCCTCCCTCTGTCTCTTCTATAAATACTTTCATGGCTTCTGCTCGGATGAGCTTAAGTCACTGATGCCTCCTCAACAGGTGTTTACCCGTGCAACCAGACTGGCAACTGGGTCCCACCCATTCAAACTCACTCCCGTATTCTTGCTTTCCTGACGGCTACGACCTCCAGAAATTTAAAAGCAAAGTTAATACTCACCTACTAACCACTGGCCTCTAGCTCTCTCCCCTCCCCTGTATAACCTTCCCTTTCTCTCCGCCCATGTACCTGTCATTGCACCTGCTTTCTCAGCTTTCTATTGTTCCTTTCTAACTAGCTTGTACTCCCCACTCTTTTCTAATTAATCTTTTTACATTTATGTAACCCCCTGCACATCAGTGGCGTTTCTGCCTTGCTCGGGGTGAAATGATTAAAAAAAAAAAAAAATTAAGAAAAAAATCTATTGAGAGCTATGGTCGGCTATGTCCTGATAAAATCTTCAAGAATCGTCCTTGATGCCGATGTAAATTTTTTTTTTATCTAGTTTTATTTTATTTGTTTGGTTTGCTCAAGACTAAACTGGAGGGTTTTTTTTTCATTGTATTTGTGCAGTGGAATACACTTGGCTCAATCACAAATATTCCTCTTTGTCTGCACAGAGCGTCGATTAAAGCGATCGAATTCACAAATATATTTCCATAGTATCGATCTAACAGCCGTCATTGAAAGCAGCGGCGGCAGGGGAATATAATCAGACGCTCATGAATGCAGGTGAAAGAGAGGTACATGCACTGACTGGTGCAACTCAGTAATATCTAGGTCTGTTTGTGGTTGCTTTGTCTCTAAGCAGGTGAGAGAGAAAGTTTGCATATGTTGATTGTGAGTCTGTATGTTGTTATGACATTTCAGGACATAAACTACCCGAGCAATCCACAATTGTTTAAAGTCATTTTACCCATGCAAGGCTATGAAACTACTAAGACACAAGGGGTTACTAAATGGGGGAAAAAAGTAAAAAGAGAAACATTATTAGGGAGAAAGAACAATAGAAGTGTAATCAAGAAGAGAGTAGATACCGATTGATATTGCATTAAAATTTTTGAAGGTCAAAGTTGGCTATAAAGATGTAGGCGGAAGAAAGTTCTACAAGCGTTAAATACTTGAAAAAGAAACTATTTGCATAGAACTTACGGGTACATCTAGCTAATTTAACTGTAACTTGATGAGACCTGACCGCCAATCTAGTAGTCTGCTAAAATTCATAAAGTATAGATACCAAAGTGAAGAGCTCATTCGAACAATTACTATGACATGGGAAAGCTATACTGTAGTAGTAGGAAAGTGACTGAAGCCATACTGCCAGATCAGGATCAATAATATTGCTGATCATTATTTTTTTTTTTTAATGATATCACCCCAAGCAAGGCGATAACGCCACTGATGCGCAGGGGGCTACGTAAGGGTAGAAAGAATGGAAAAGAGAAAGCCGGAAACCACATCCTAAACAGGGAACAAGGGATGAGCCTCTTCACCTGTTCAATAGACGTGGGTGAAGTGTGAACCGGGCGATAGCTTAGTCTATCTACTCCAATTGAAAAAAACATAAAAAAAGAAAAGAATTAAAAGATTGGAAAAGAGAAAACCGGAAACCACATCCTAAACAGGAAACAAGTAATGAGCCTCTTCACCTGTTCAATAGACGTGGGTGGAGTGTGAACCGGGCGATAGTTTAGTCTATCTATTCCAATTGAAAAAAACATAAAAAAAGAAAAGAGTGAAAAGATGGGAAAAGAGAAAACCGGAAACCGCATCCTAAACAGGAAACAAGGGATGAGCCTCTTCACCTGTTCAATAGATGTTAGTGGAGTGTGAACCGGGCGATAGTTTAGTTTAGTCTATCTACTCCAATTTTTAGTCTATCTACCAAGGAGATCAAGGTAAATAACGGGGACACCAAACCATATATGACAGTAATATTTAAAGCATGGACGAATGGTAAGACTTATAAATCTGTAAGATAGATTCTGGAGAAAAAGCGCGGTATGACAGAAGGCTGGTTTTTAATGTGGTGACTGGTCAAAGATTACCCAGCTCGCGTTCGCAGTAACTAGGTACTAAGCTTGGCTTAACTTGTCTTAACTAGTCATAGCTTGTCGTTCCTCTTCCGATCCTACACACCTGCTATCATGTGGCGAGTGCTGCAGGCGAAACACTCAAAACACTCGAAAGACACCTGCATTTATGAGCGTCTGATTACATTTCTCTGTCGCTACCGTTTTTAACGACTTGGGTGATCATAGTTCTCGACAACTTCCTCTCCTTTTTGGTCTGAGTAATTTGAGATACTTTACCAACATTTTTTATCTTTGTTTTTCAATCCATTCACTTCCCTTTTCTGCTGTATCCATCCAGGACGTTGGTGATCATGGCACTCTACAACTTTCTGTCTGGTTGCTCGAAATAACGTTTGGCTCGATAAAATTCAGCTTTGTCTTCTACTATTCCTTAACTTATTTTAGACGTTGTGTCCCCTCAGGATCAGTGTGGTCATGGCTCTCTACAACCTCCTATCTTCTGTTACTCAAACTAATATATTACACTTTACCATCCATTTTTGCTTGTTCTGTGGTCTATTAAAAAATTATTAAGTTACTCTTTCCTTGAGTATGTCCTGTGAATGTTATATTCTCTAAGCCCACTTTCCGAATTGTTGTTTCTCTTTTACTTCATATCATTGATCACTTGTACATCATCAGTCGCTTATTCCGTGGTGTTAATCTGTTGAGACTACTCTTTGATGCTGGCTCAAGGCATGTTGGAAAAGAGCGCTTAGAGATTTTTCCACAGTAAATTGCCAGTTCATTCTGCGGTATATAAGTGATGGATTTATGCTATTCCCAAGGCTATAAGCCCTTAAGTGAATCGGCTCTTCGATTACTCTACCGTGACTCCATTTACTCAATATTGTATTTTCATAATCTATCAGTAGATGCATATTTTGACCGTTTCAAGATTCTTCATCTCCGTAAATATTGTTTAGCGTTGACTACCATATAGAAGAACTGATGTTGCACATGATTCGGCACAAATTCTTTTGTTTATAACTGTGATTTTTACAATGCCTTAATACTTTTCTTGGTTTCGGAAAAGCATTTAGCACTATTCCTATGTGCTTTTGTTTTTCTGTAACAAATTTCTTTTCTTCTGCTAATACGTAACGTAGTTAAGTAGCATCCGTAATACACGTTTATGCGATCATGTCTCGAAAATCACATGTGTGACTCGGCATAAGATTTTCTCGATGGAGGTTGCCATTACTTTTTGTGGCAGACTGCCAACCAAGGGTACAGTACCAAATCTGTCCTGCTATTGAACACATAGCTGGAGGGAGAAAAGAGGGATTAATATCTTTCCCGATGGTTAACGCAACGAATTCAACTGGAATTCGAAACCGGCTCTCCGAATTCTCGTTCTTTACCACAACGCACATTCAGTAACTAGATAGTTAAAATCTTTATTAAAAGGCTGGATTTTAATCCCTACCCCAATATTTAGTAAACATCTAAGGTAGTCTCTTTTTGTTGTATCACTGAGGTGGATACGACACACAGAGAAAATGTGCATTATTCAGCACAATACCCGGTGCTAAACGGATATGCACAGAACAGTACAATAGTTACAATGGCAGACAAGACAGAACTTGCATCACAAAGAGGAGAAGTTTAAATTACAATAGTCGCCAAATTAATCAGTCCAAATATTAATCGAATGATACTCAAATATCACGCCTCAAATGCTACTATTCCTTAATTAAATAGATCATTTCAGTTATAGGCCATCCCATCGTTGAGAAAGCTGCAGAGGCGTCAGCCACTCTACTACACTTCTGATGAAACCTATGGATTCTGCTTTCTTTGGAGTTAATAGTTATTTCTTTGTTCCTTCTTTCTTTTGTTACCTAGGGTAAGGGTTTGTAGAGTATAAATTAATTCACTGTTCACAAAGCTACGCAGACGATAGCGATCAAAAGTGCCACCGTGGGTGTTAAGTTTTCTTTTACCCTGCAAACCCGTTCTCACAACCAACAAAGCCACGTAATCGAAAGAGTTCAAAAGTGTCCCCTGTGGGTGACGAATTATTTTCCACTTTACACCCCACAAATGCTGCCAGCTTCTCACTAATCAATCGTTATTTCTAGGGTGAATATTCTGTCAAGCTATATACATTAGTTCCACTAGTTCACAGATAAGACCCATCAGGCCACATAAACCATGGAAAATCATCCAAATTCACTCATTAACCCTTAAGTTAATCAGGAAGCTTTAATTTAACGTTCTATTGTAAACAAGTATGAGTTTACGCTCGTTACTAGATTGGAAGGTAGGTTCCATCAGTTTACAGTAGAAACTTTGCTTGTTGAACTCTCTTCCGGTTTCTTGCTTACCTGTCAACTTTGACCTTCAAAAATTTAAGTACTGCCTGTCGGTATCTTCTGTCTTCTTAATTCTTGTTCTTTTATTGTCTTCTCTCCTTAATGGTATTTTTCTCATATTCTGTGACAGTCAGAAACCTATTGCGTTCTAGTAGATTTATTGGCGTGAATTTTTTTTAAATGTGTCATGTCTCCTCAAGGCGTTGGTAATTATGGTTCCTGTCTTTTCTAGCTCTTGGTAAAATATGTCTTCGTACTATTCCACCTATTTCCTGTGCTGCCAAACATTTACATTAGCACATTGTGTAGGTTATTCCTCTGACCGTCTTACCTTCAATATTACTCGATGAGTATTAAATTTTCAAACCGTTCTTTCTTGCCTGGGTGCCTTAAGAATTTCAACTGTCTTTTTCTGATTCTAGGTTTAAGAAATCAGAACGGCACATGTTAAGTAGCTTTGTATAAGACAAAGCTACTTAACAAGTCAAATACACGTGAATCATGCTTAACCAATTAAAATCAAGCAGCACAAAAATAATATAATTATCGTTTTTCCTCTATATATTATTCGCTGATGAATCTTTAACAAAACTAAATATGTTGGATCCAAATATTTCGTATTTATTCTCCATCCTATTTATTTTGTTGGATTAGGATCCATATTTGTTCTGTATTTCATTTCAGCTTATATATATATATACATATATATATATATATATATATATATATATATATATATATGATGTGTGTGTGTGTGTGTGTTATTTCGACAGTTTGATAATTTTTACTTTTTCGAAAGTGCTCAATACACAAGTAGAGCATTCATAGAGATATAGTTAGTATTAGTGCTAAACTAATAACATGTTTTTATAATAATACTACTAATAACTATATATATATATATATATATATATATATATATATATATATATATAACTTTTAAAACTGTGCCGTCCCTTCTGGACATGAATCATGAGGGCTTTCATCCTTTCTAGCTTTTAGTAAAGTATGTCTTCGTACTATTCCACCTACTCCCTGTGCTGCCAACAAATAAAATGTTGTTAATTTACTTGGTAATATATATAGATAAAGTCATTTAAAAAAAAGGAAAACAAAAGAAAAAAGAGAAAAAATAAGAATAAAGAGGTCATTCAATGATATGAAGGGTTAGAAGGTTATGACATTTAAAAAAATTGTGTATGCAAGACTCATATACAGTAGTGTTTCAATGTTTTCCCACAGAAAGCCAGACATGTCAAAATTTTTAAGCCGGAACAAAGAGAGAGAAAAAACAATAAAAGCGTAAGGAGAGAGAAGAGTGAACGAAAAGAAAACTACTAAGGCATATAAAAACCGAAACAATAATAAAAAAGTAAATATAAAATAAAATACGTAAAGGACAAGAATAATATTTGCTCTACTTTTGTATTGAGCACTTTTAAATGTAAATCTCTACCTGTGGAATGTACTTCCATTAGTAACAATTATTTATATTATTATTTAATCTTTTTATGGCTTCGCACTCTTCTCCTTTATATTCTTTGTAATTATAGAAAAAAACAACTTTAAAATATTCCTTAAAAACATTCAAAATCCTGGCAATCGAGATTATTTCGCCAAATTAGTCCATAAAACTGAGATTTAATTAGAATGAAATGAAAAGTCTCTTTCTTCCTTCACAAAAATAATTTTTCGCCGGAACACAACAATTATTACGGATTTAAAGCTGTCCCTCTCATTGATGAATTATTACAGTTTGAATATGATTTGTTTCAATCTATTAACAACATCAATTTCCACAAACACAAATTCAATTTCCAGAAACAACTGAACTCTATTCTTAAAGAAATTAACACTTCTAAAAAAATATTTTTACAGATAATTGCGTTGTGGTGTAGTGGATATTGGCTTGGAACAAGAAATCGGGTAGTCGAGCTTCAGCTCGCTATTTGAATTCATTGCATTTATTTACGCGCAAATACCATTGAGAAAGGTATTAATACGTCTCTTCCCTCCAGTTATGGGTTAAATAACAGGACAGATTGGGTTCTATAGCCTTGGTTTGCAACTAGTCTACTGAAGAAAGCAATGGCAACATTCTACGGGTTAATCTTCTGTCCAGTCAGTCATGTCTCGAAAGTGACATGATCCTCCAAAGCGTGTATCACGTATGGCACTTAACTGACTGACTATAAAACTACACCACCGTACTACAACCCTTTTTTAACTAATAATCTAACCAAGAATGGCAAAAAGTTTATATTTGCACTAATAATATACAACATTAATCGTGCTAGTTAAAATTACAACCGACAAGTTAAAAATTAGCGATAGAGTAAGCAAGCTCAACCCTATTGATTCATACATTACTAACAAGGATCAAAAACCCGACTTTGATAGTAACTGCACAACTAGAATAATTAATCCAACGAAACCGGAAAATGATAGAATTAGTAAACAAATTCTTTTAGAGAGTCAACTGACAAATTAACTATAATATTGGATTAACTCAATGGATGTCTTAAATTCGTTCAAACTAATTAACAACAAACATAAACGCTCATTTATCGAATTCGACATAGTGTATTTTTACCCCTCTATTTGAAGGATTTCTTTTCAATTACTTTGAACTTTGCTTCGGAATTTTCGGACCTAATGAGAAAGAAATATAATTTTAAGCTCAAAACAATCTGTCCCCATCCATAACAACAAACATCGATGAAATCTAATACCGAGGACCCATTTGACATTGCCACAGAAGCACTGGATTCTACAGAATCATCGGATCTTGTAGGTCATTTTATGGAGATGATAGTTTCATGATTATCCATAATTCCACTAACTCAAAAGGAGCTTAAATCTGTAAATACATGCATAGAATACCAAAGAACGTTAATCTTAAAGTAATAGCTGATACCAACCTAAAACAAAATGTTGACTTTCTAGATGTTTTAGTTAATAGTACTTGACTTAGTTAATAGTACTTGACTTAGTTAATAGTACTTGACTTAGTTAATAGTACTTGACTTAGTTAATAGTACTTACTCACCATAACTAAAACGTATTGCTAACCCTTTCTACATAAATCCTAAATCAAATCACCCACCCTGTATTATTAGGCTTATACCACATTCAATTGAATACATAATAAACAATAATTCATTAACTGAAAACATTCTATCAACATAGTCATTACTACAACACAGTTCTAAAAACAGCGGCTATAATTGCAATGATATTTAATAAAAACAAGTTAATCATAATACTAGACATAATCGAAATAGGAAAAAATTTGGTGCACCCCACCGTTTAACTAAATGGTTACTACCAAATTAGATAATAAATTCCATAGTCTAGTTAAAAAACACTCACCAAATAATAATACAATTAGAAAAATTGTTAATAGAAATACACTGAAACTTAGTTATAGCTGCACTGGTAATCTTGCTATCATAATAAAAAACACAATGATAAAATCCTAAAGCAACAAATGAAATTAATTAAAAACAACTTACCATATATAACGATAATAACAGAATTTCCTGTTATTGTCACAAACCTAACATATGTCCTTTGTAAAATAAATGCTTTACAAATTCATTAGTATACCAAACTACCATTTCCACAACTGAAAATCCTGATCTTACAAACATTATATCGGGTGTACTAAAAATAATTTAAATCTCAATTTTACGAGCACAGCTTATATTTCAATGATAAAATGTATAATAATTCTATTTCTCTCTCTAAATGCTACTGACAATTGAAAGATGCAAATAAAACTCTTACAGTTAAATGGAAAGTATTAACTAAAGCTAGAACATGTAAATCCTTACACGAAATATGTTTCCTTTGCTTACAAAAAAAAAACCAACAAAAAACAACAATATAACAAAATTCCCCAAAACTGACTTATTGAACTAACGTAATGAAATTTTAATTTTTACCGCTATAGAATTTTCCATACTCTTAAATATCTCTGAAATTATCTCAATTTTATTTCAACATTTTAAATATTGGCTCCTTTTATTCCTGCAAATTTAGCTTATTTAACTGGTATTTTTTTATTACTATCATTCTTGTATAGGTACTTAGGAACACATACACTTTAAAAAAAGTTTTTATTTTTAATTTTAAATTTTAAAATTTTTTATATTATTTTTATTCGTTATTTTATTTTATATTTACTTTTTTTTTAGAAATGTTTCCATTTTTCTACTCCTTAGTCTTCTTTCTTTCTTTCTCTTCTCTTTTTTTCCCGGTTTAAAATTTTTTTGCATGTTTGGCTTTCTGTGGTAAAACATTGAAACACTACTATCTATGAGTCTTACACACACCATTCTTAAAATGTCGTAACTTCCCAACCCCACTTAATTCATCTCATTACACGACCTCTTTATTTTTATATTGTTTACTTTTTTATTATTTTAATTTTTAAATCTCCTTATCCATATATAATACCAAGTAAATTAACGGCATTTTACTGCCTATTGATGATATGTTAACACCGAGATATTACAGCTATTGAGTTACAGTAGGCTATAATAATAATAATAATAATAATAATAATAATAATAATAATAATAATAATAATAGTATTTACTATATATATATATATATATATATATATATATATGAGAAGTGATTGGCGCCATTGTATATTTTTAATTTCCGTGTCTGCGAGAAAAAGAGCATCATGACATAATTTTCTCCGCCAGAAATTTTGAAACATAATACTGTACCTCTAGGAATCGCACCGGAAACTCCAATCCAAACAGTTATGACTGTTTGAGTTTCAATCTGAGGGCAGTGCAGAGCATTCTGCACCACGCCACACAAATAAGAGAACTCAGTCATGGCTGTCAGACAATTTCTCCCGCCACATTAACCCTTACATCTGATCAACAAACTCCCCTAACCGTATTACCGAAGATGACATTAAAGTAAGGATTATGGCAGCATTCATCAATCTAAACAATGAAAATGTTCAGAAAAGTTGCACGAGAATCCGAAGTCGTCTGGTTGCCGTTGTTGAAACCAATGGCAATTTTATTGAACTCTTTTGTATTTTAAGATATTTTTTGTGTAATTTTTTGTAAATATCTGTTAAAATGAGATGTTATTTTCATTTGGCTTGATTTAGACGACAGTTCATCTATCGCATTCTGTATATCTGTTGAAATAAAATGTCCGCATTATATTTATTTTTGCGTCTTTTAGACGACAATTCATCCATTGCATCCTGTATATCTGTTAAAATGAGATGTATTTTCATTTTTGAGTCATTTAGACGACAATTTATCCAACGCACCCTGTATATAAGTTTATTTATTCTTTAGAAATATTCTGAGGGTTTTATTTATTTGAACGTTTTTTAATCAGTTTATTACACCTCTTGGTCTACACACTCAATAAATCTTGGTTAAGCAAATGTGATCCTGGCCAGTTTTCGATCCAGAACGTCCACCTTATTTTTTTTTAATCATGTCACCCCAAGCAAGGCATTCCACTGCCACTGTAGCGCAGGGGGTTACACAGGGCGATTGACGAGTTAGGATGTACATAGGGGGAGAGTTGGAGAGAATGGGAGGGTTAGTGTGTTAGGAGGGGTCGATTTATTATTTTTTAATCCTATCACCCTAAGCAAGGCGATAACGCCGCAGATGTGCAGGGGGCTACATAAGAGTGAGAAGATTAGAAAAGAGAAAACCGGAAACCGCATCCTAAACAGGAAACAAGGGATGAGCCTCTTCACCTGTTCAATAGGTGAGGGTTGAGTGTGAACCGGGCGATAGTTTAGTCTATCTACTCAAATTGAAGGAAAAAAAACAGTGAGAAGATTAGAAAAGAGAAAACCGGAAACCGCATCCTAAACAGGAAACAAGGGATGAGCCTCTTCACCTGTTCAATAGGTGAGGGTGGAGTGTGAACCGGGCGATAGTTTAGTCTATCTACTCCAATTGAAAAAAACAAAAACAAAAGTGAGAAGATTAGAATAGGTGTGGTTGGAGTGTGAACCGGGCGATAGTTAAGTCTATCTACTCCAAATGAGAACAAAAAAAAGTTAAAGATTTCAAAAAAAGAAAAAAAAAGTGACTCATTAAGTTTTAACTTTGTTAAAGTTCAGTCAAAAAATTTTTCTAAAAATAAAATCAAACGTACAGTTAGACATGAAAAATTTTAAAATTAAGCAAAAATATTGGGCAAAAACGGAGAAGAAAACAAAACAAAAAAATATGGCATACCTACAATTCAAGTCATGATTCCAAGCCGAACTACGGGCAAATTGTACTGACCAGGCTCAATGTTGCTTAACCTCGGTGATCGAACGGGAACCGATGTATTCAACGCGATATAGCATTAGAAGATTCCGCTTGCTATTATCAAATCCCAGTAGGATTTTTCTGTTCGCTCAAGATAACTATAAATGTTGATTAAACCCTGAGAGAAGATACAAGCTTGTCTTACAATCCTTTCTTCTTTTGTGTATTTAGCTAATTTATTTTTTATTCACATGGAAGCAGTTGGCTTTCAGTATAAATTTCGGATTAGTCTTATATCCTTCTTGGGAAAGGTATTAATCCGTCTCTTCCTTCCAGTTATGGGTTAAATAACAGGACGGATTGGGTTCTATAGCCTTGGTCGGCAACCAGTCTACCGCAGAAAGCAATGGCAACCTACTACGGGATAATCTTCTGCCCGGTCAGTCATGTCTCTTTCGAGACATGATCGCCCAAAGCGTGTATCGCGCATGGCACTTAACTGACTGACTTATATCCTTTCCAAATAAATGAAAGCTAACCAAGCTGTTCAAATAGTTCATTGTGTTGAATCTTTAATAAATGCGTATCAAACTATAGTGGACTGGGATAAGAAGTGGCTTGTAAATTTTGAAGCTTCTAAAACGAAACTGCTATATGTCAACCATTACAGGCAATCTCTCCTGACCCCCCGCATAAGCATGGACCAAGCAAGTCCTCCTGAAAGCAATTTACTGCGCCTCCTCGGCCTTACACTATATTCCGACCTCAAGTGGAATAATACATTGAGTCAATAGCTAAATTCACTGCTACGAAGGTTAGGTCACTGTGTGTGGCCAAGAAGTTTTTCCGCCTGAATCCATCTTGCACGTATACAAATCAACCATCCGACCGGGCATAGAATACTGCTGTCATATCTGATCAGGCGCTCCTGCTGTTCATCTCAGGTTTCTCGATAGGCGCCAAAAGAGAATCTGTAATGTGACAGGTCCCAACCTGGTAGCTCGACTCCAGCCACTCTCTCACCGATGGTATGTGACTTCCCTGTGTCTATGTTTTCATGCCTTCTTCTCCGACGAACTTAGGTTACTGGTGCCCCCACCACAACAATTTACTCGTGCAACCAGACTGGCAACAAGGTCCTTCCCACTTACTGTTAGATCAACCAAATGCAGCTGACAATTCTACCCCAGCAGCTTCCTTTCTCGCCCTTCCCGCCTGTAGAACTCACTTCCATATACTTGCTACAACCTTAAGGAATTTAAATGCAATGTCAATTCCCATTTCTTATCCGCTTGTCTCCAGTCCTTTCTACATCACCCTGTGTATCTTGTTCTTTTCTTTTCTCTCTACCTTCGCAACTTTCTTCACACCTGTGTTCACATCCTTCTCTTGCTCTTTCACTGACATCTCCTGTAACTGGTCCACCTTTCTCTTCACTCTCCTCCTGTCTAAACTTTTACTCTCTTATGTAGCCCCCTGCGTATCAGTGGCGGTTTCGCCTTGCTTGGGGTTAAACTATTAAAAAAATTGCTTGAGAAAGAAATGCAGCTAAAATTGGACTTGCTCCAACTGGTGCAGTGTCATTCTTTTCGAGAAAGCTTTTGCCGTTTTTACTATTCTAGAAGGACGAGCTCAGTGTATGTTTTGCCAAGTCATCTTATCTCTCAATGAGACCAAACAACCTTGCCAGGGACATTATACACTCGACTCCTGTAATATATAAGAAAAAACACCGAGAAAGCAGAATCTCTCTAACGGTGGTTTATAAGAGAAAGAGAAGCGGAAGTCGGACGGATGAGGATGTTTGAGTGGGTATGTCTTACCTTTCGAATTTCAATGTCTTCCGGTAGGGCCAAATAGACGAGGAATAGATTTGTTTAAAACCGAAGGCTCTCCAGTAGGAATATCGATAATTTTGGCGGCGTTATTGATTTTTTATTATTTTGTTGAGGCGATCGAAAATAGAAATGGAAAGAAGATGATGGAAGCGTGCAGTGTGGCGGGGGGGGGGGGATAATCTCTCTTAAGCGCAATGAATTCAAAGAAAGTATGGAGGCCGAAACGACGCTCGGGCTGAAGCTAGAAATAGATTTTAAAATGGCATTGTATGTACAGGTATGCGTATATCTAGAGAAAAAATTTCTATCTTGGCATAAAGCACACAATAACACACACATACACACACACACACACACACACACACACACACATATAAGTAGATGCGTGTAGTTAAAGAAAACCTAAGGTATACAAGGACACGTACACATGCACACATTCACACACACGCATATATATATATATATATATATATATATGCGTGTTTGCTTGTTTGCTCTACTTTCGCGTTGGGTACTTCTTGTACTCTGCTTTCGTATTGAGCTCTTTATTGTTAAGGTTTTCGTCTTGGGATTTTTTTCTTTCTCACGAATGCTTGACTTTTTGTTCAAGTATTTTATTTGTTTCTTTTTTTTCTTCCCCTTCTTTCCCTCTGGGTTAGTTCCCAGTGGGTTTCAAGACGTTCTTAATTGTAGTTTAATTATTGATAATCTTGACTGAATTAGTTTTGTCGATATTGGTATTATAACTATAATTATTATTAATAACTATATATCCTACGTTTATAGCACGACTCGGAGTTTCATACTCTATGCCATCATCAGGTGCATATTATGAGCTGATTATTTCTAGATTTGAATTTTTATTGTTGATTCATGGTTAAATTTATATTTTTGTTCATGAACGTTATAAAATAAATGACATATATTTATTAAAT
Organism: Ascarosepion bandense; assembly: GCA_037127315.1. Classification (NCBI taxonomy): domain Eukaryota; kingdom Metazoa; phylum Mollusca; class Cephalopoda; order Sepiida; family Sepiidae; genus Ascarosepion; species Ascarosepion bandense. The sequence continues at coordinate 1,294,893 of JBBBDQ010001728.1, forward strand.
AATTCATGTTTAAGTTTCAGTAAAAACTTAATTAAATTAAACATTCAGTAAAATCTTTCCAATTTTTTCCATTAAAGTAGATAGTTTTGTATTAATTTATTTTACATGCTTGAGGATTTTTTTCACTTGTGTTTATGTTTGGTTTTTCTATTTGATATCCGAGTGAATAAGGAACGAAGAAAAATTTTACAACGTCCAAAACATTAATTTAAAACAGTGCTCCATATATAATATAGAGCTGTGAATATTTATTATAAATTATATTTTAGAACATGTACAAATTTTTTATATCCACACACAACTCGCCAAATATACGAAAAAAAACATTCCATTCCTTTCCACACCACCTGATGAGACATTGTACATGTTCTAAAAAATATATATACAATCAGTCAGTTAAGTGCCATACGTGATACACGCTTGGGCGATCATGTCTTGACAGAGACATGACTGACTGGGCAGAAGATTATCCCGCAGTAGGTTGCCATTGCTTTCTGCGGTAGACTGGTTGCCGACCAAAGCTATAGAACCCAATCTGTCCTGCTATTTAACCCATAACTGGAAGGAAGAGACGGATTAATACCTTTCCCAAGGGTATTTGCGCGTAAGTGAATACAATTGATTCAACTGGAATTCGAACTCGGTTCCCCGGTTTCTCGTTCCGAGCCGATATCCACTGTACCACAACGCACATTAATTTTCCCAATTACGTAGTTGATGAACAAATACATTTTCTTAAAGATCTTAACACGGAAAAAACAACACTGGGTACTAGCCCAACCAATCCAAACATATCACTCTCTTATATCGTAGCCAAATGCACTCCAACTACCAACTAGGCGAACATATCCTAAAAAAAACTCATAAACACTAATATCTCTCCGACAGACCCTAACAAAAGAATTAAGTTTATCATATATTACGCTAAATCCACAACATCCAACTCAATCGTTCGCAACGACTCCTCCCCCACCGTTAGCGATTTGTAAAAAAACAATATAGTTTATAAATTCAAATGCCCCCCTCGAGAATGTATCTCTAACAAACTAAATAATATCTACATTGGACATACTACGAACTCGCTCTCGCAGAGCTCAAATTACACTTAAATAACAATTCTAACATATTCCGACATTTAAAACACCACGGTATTCAACGCACACTTCTGAGAAAAACGCTTGTTGAAAATATATGTATACTTAGACAAGAAAATAATGAACGAAAACTTAAAATTCTAGAAGCTATTTACATCAAACAGTTTAAACGTAGCTTAAATAAAATAAATTTCAACATCTCTACTAACATACTCCAATGCCTATAATCGAAGGGAGAGATCATAGTTACTATGCTTACCCCCTCTACCCGGAGTAGTAGTAGTTCGCAGACCAAACCTCTCATGCCACTATACCCTCATGAACCTAATACCACGAGTTCGTCACCGCCTGTGGCCATCTGCCACGCTAAAAATGGGCCTGTCTCCGTGGTTTAATTTTCTCTGTTTAATTCCACTGTTAATAATTTAAATGTTGTCTGTTCATTATATATTAAATGTTCACTCTTTGATAATGGCTTATGTAAGCCGAAAGCTCAGACCCGATAAAAAAATCAACAATTACTGCGATTTCTTGTCGTCTTTTAATGACAGCACTATCAAGCTAATCAGATCATACGAAAGGATCTTACACAAAATAAATAGACAGAACTTGTCTACATGTCTACATTATTCAATGAAACGGTTCTTCAGGTTTGGTTGTTGGGTGCAGCGCTAACAACTCTGCCCCGTAAAAAGCAGTTTGTTACAGAAACAGCAACAAAAGGTTGCTGCCCTATGCACCATCTGGGTGTGATGGATAAATGATGATGATATCCCTATCTATATATATTTCATTTATCCAAAGCATAAACATCAATCTATGGGAATATTAACATTCAATGTTTTTTGCAAAGGTAAATGTGAAACCGGTTAAAAGTAAAGCGATATTTTGGTATGAGAGTGGAAGACTTTGGTTACATCCTTCGCAAGTAGGGGGATAATTGACTCTTTAAGTATGGCTTTTATGAAAGGTTAAATTTTGTTAGAAGCAAAGGTTGTACGTATTGTTCAAAGGGGACAACTTGTTGTTTATTATTTTCGGGGAATGAAAGACATTAAAAATAAATAAAACAATAATAAAATAACGAAATAAGGTAAAAATTGTATAAAATATAGAGTAAAACATAAAAATAAGGTAATAAATAAATAAAATGAAAAGTTGGATCTATTTTATTCCGTATTTGAGCAGATATTGTATTTGAGCAGATATTTGTTCCTAGGCTCACATGTGGTCATCCGTTCATTTCTTGTTCAGTAAATTAGGGTTATTTAGCAGTTTTAATCTAAAATGCTTTATTTTTATAAGGCATAGGTTACACTTCTTTCTTATTTTGTTATAAGATTTCGTTTTTGCGATAACAAATAATAACTGGGTTTCTGTTTTTCTTTTTAATTGCCAAAATATTTGGAGAGGCCAGTGCTATTCCTTAATGTCAATTTATGTTTGTAACATCGGTATTTTTATTGTTGCTTGTTTTTTGTTTTTGATTTTTTGTTGAAACAAAATACAATTTAATATCGCCATTAAATTGATGCTAGCTTTTTAAATTATACATTATAATTTTTCGACAGTTGCAATTATTTTTTAGTTGAGTTACTGTTATTTATAGTGTAGTTACCAATATTTTACAGGTCATACGCACATATGAATAATGGCAAAAAGTAACCTTATATTAGCCGATGCGTTTTGTTCTCTGATAAAATTTATCAAGTGCTTAAACGCCAAAAAAATCTTATACACAATAGTTTATGAACTGTATTAGTCATACATAGAAATAAATTCAGCCACAACATTGATCTGAAGGAAGCCGTACTCATTGAAAGAGAAGATAACTTTCTTAGACGGAACCTTCTTGAGAGTGCCGCTGTCGATTCTTACCAAAATATATATCCGAGACCCGGGTCTTTTCAAATATCTCCATTCCTGAAAGAATTAATACTTCCCCAATCGTAATTATAAAAAAAAAGATGAAAAAAATGCATTTATTTTCATAAGTCCTTTAATTTAAAATATATAATACATAATTTACATTAGAAAAATCTCAAAACAATATCATTTACCCACCTTCTTTTATTAGACACTAAATTACTTCCCTTGGCATCCTCCATAATATACCTACCCATTCCTGCTAACATGGTTAATATTTATGATCGTTTTTTAACGTTCAAAATTTGAAAAACTAACTTTAAAGCAAATTGTTTAGAAATCAGTTCAGTTGTCACAAGTGATACACGCTTGCGCAATCATGACATGATTGGATAGGCAGAATATTTTGACGCAGTAGCTTACCATTACATTCTGTGGCAGACTGGTTGCCATCCAAGGCTATAGAATCCAATCTGTATTGCTATTCGACCCATAGCTGAAGGGAGAAGTGATTGGTTAATACCTTTCCAAAGGATATTTGTGCGTAAGGGGATTAAACGAATTCGATTTTAATTCGAACTCGGATCTCCGATTTCTCATTCGAAGCCGATATCTATTACACCACAACGCATCTGAGATGTGCGTTGTAGTGCAGTTGATATTGGCTCAGAACCAGAATTTGGAGGTCAGAAATCAAATTCCATTTTTGTATATTTACTGAATACTTTTTGTTTTTATAGTGTTGTTGAGTTGTTGTGGCTAAATCTTCGTGGCCAAGTTGTAGTGAAGTTGTGGCTTGTTTGGGCCTGGAAGTAAGACACGGAAACAGGAAGGTAGGTTCAAATAGTGTATTAGAATAACAGAACATATATACAAATACGAGGGTTAGTTGTGACCTGTTTGGGCCAGGAAGAAAGACACGGAAACAAGAAGGTAGGTTCAAACAGTGTATTAGAATAACAAAAACATATATATAATAATAAATGTTTGTAATCAGTAGGTAGAAGTGTAAGTCCGAACGTTATAGTTACGCTGCGTCTCGACTGTCACATGACTGCTTATGAACTGCATCACCAGAGCCCACTCCGGTTATTATTTAAAGCAGAAGGAAGAGTCCATTCTTCGTAGAAGGGCACCATAAAGAAAGACATGGAAACAAGATGGTAGGTTCAAACAGTGTATGAGAATAACAGAACATATATACAAATACGAGGGTTAGTCGTGAACTCTTTGGGCAGGAAGAAAGACACGGAAACAAGAAGGCAGGTTCCAACAGTGTATTAGAATAACAGAACATATATACAAATACGAGGGTTAGTCATGACCTGTTTGGGCCAGGAAGAAAGACACGGAAACAAGAAGGTACGTTCAAACAGTGTATTAAAATAACAGAACATATATACAAATACGAGGGTTAGTCGTGACCTGTTTGGGCCTGGAAGTAAGACACGGAAACAGGAAGGTAGGTTCAAATAGTGTATTAGAATAACAGAACATATATACAAATACGAGGGTTAGTCGTGAACTGTTCGGGTCAGGAAGAAAGACACGGAAACAAGAAGGTAGGTTCAAACAGTGTATTAGAATAACAAAAACATATATATAATAATAAATGTTTGTAATCAGTAGGCAGAAGTGTAAGTCCGAACGTTATAGTTACGCTGCGTCTCGACTGTCACATGACTGCTTATGAACTGCATCACCAGATCCCACTCCGGTTATTATTTAAAGCAGAAGGAAGAGTCCATTCTTCGTAGAAGGGCACCATAAAGAAAGACACGGAAACAAGATGGTAGGTTCAAACAGTGTATTAGAATAACAGAACATATATACAAATACGAGGGTTAGTCGTGACCTGTTTGGGTCAGGAAGAAAGATACGGAAACAAGAAGGTAGGTTCAAACAGTGTATTAGAATAACAGAACATATATACAAAGAAGAGGGTTAGTCGTGACCTGTTTGGGTCAGGAAGAAAGACAGGGAAACAAGAAGGTAGGTTCAAACAGTGTATTAAAATAACAGAACATATATACAAATACGAGGGTTAGTCGTGACCTGTTTGGGTCAGGAAGAAAGACACGGAAACAAGAAGGTAGGTTCAAACAGTGTATTAGAATAACAGAACATATATACAAATACGAGGGTTAGTCGTGACCTGTTTGGGCCAGGAAGAAAGAGACGAAAACAAGAAGGTAGGTTCAAACAGTGTATTAGAATAACAGAACATATATACAAATACGAGGGTTAGTCGTGACCTGTTTGGGTCAGGAAGAAAGACACGGAAACAAGAAGGTAGGTTCAAACAGTGTATTAGAATAACAGAACATATATACAAATACGAGGGTTAGTCGTGACCTGTTTGGGCCAGGAAGAAAGACACGAAAACAAGAAGGTAGGTTCAAACAGTGTATTAGAATAACAGAACATATATACAAAGAAGAGGGTTAGTCGTGACCTGTTTGGGTCAGGAAGAAAGACACGGAAACAAGAAGGTAGGTTTAAACAGTGTATTAGAATAACAGAACATATATACAAATACGAGGGTTAGTCGTGACCTGTTTGGGCCAGGAAGAAAGACACGAAAACAAGAAGGTAGGTTCAAACAGTGTATTAGAATAACAGAACATATATACAAAGAAGAGTGTTAGTCGTGACCTGTTTGGGTCAGGAAGAAAGACACGGAAACAAGAAGGTAGGTTCAAACAGTGTATTAGAATAACAGAACATATATACAAATACGAGGGTTAGTCGTGACCTGTTTGGGTCAGGAAGAAAGACACGGAAACAAGAAGGTAGGTTCAAACAGTGTATTAGAAATAACAGAACATATATACAAAGAAGAGGGTTAGTCGTGACCTGTTTGGGCCAGGAAGAAAGACACGGAAACAAGAAGGTAGGTTCAAACAGTGTATTAAAATAACAGAACATATATACAAATACGAGGGTTAGTCGTGACCTGTTTGGGTCAGGAAGAAAGACACGGAAACAAGAAGGTAGGTTCAAACAGTGTATTAAAATAACAGAACATATATACAAATACGAGGGTTAGTCGTGACCTGTTTGGGTCAGGAAGAAAGACACGGAAACAAGAAGGTAGGTTCAAACAGTGTATTAGAAATAACAGAACATATATACAAATACGAGGGTTAGTCGTGACCTGTTTGGGTCAGGAAGAAAGACACGGAAACAAGAAGGTATGACTGCTTATGAACTGCATCACCAGAGCCCACTCCGGTTATTATTTAAAGCAGAAGGAAGAGTCCATTCTTCGTAGAAGGGCACCATAAAATATATGTATTGAATCTGTTTTCTGTCAGTATATCTGTGGTGTCCTGCGAGTTTAACTTCTATATCCTTCCTAAAAATGTCATGGTTACTTAGCAGTTCCAACAGATCTTTGTGACGCATTTTATCAAATGCTTTTGCAGAAACTATATAATATAGCTATACATTATTTTACATTTGTATTGCTCCTTCTGATATCATTCAGAGCAGAAAAAGTGCATTCCTTGTTCCAGTGTCATTAACAAACCTGTATGTATTAATCTGATTCTCTTTCCAGTCGAATACTGCTGTGTGCTCTATACGATTGCTATGTACAAATAACAAAAAACAATACGACTTGACTAGCTTCTTAAATATTACTTCACAGTGAAGCCCTAATAAAAGCAGGAAATGGTTGATTTTATTAAAAATCTGACTTAAGACTCAAATACTTTTAATTAAGAACATATAAACATTATTGGTAATTTTAATTAATAGACATATAAATAATATAAATATAAATATAAATTAAATTTAATTTTAATTAATGGTCATATAAACATTAAAGGTAATTTTAATTAATGGACATATAAACATTAAAGTAATTTTAATTAATGGTCATATAAACAGTAATGGTAATTTTAATTAATTGTCATATAAATATTAATGGTAAATTTAATTAATAGCTATAAAGACATTAATGGTAATTTTAATTAATGGTCACATACACATTAATGGTATTTTTAATTAATGGTCATATGAACATTAATGGTAATTTTAATTAATGGTCTTATATACATTAAAGGTAATTTTAATTAAGGGCATTAAACATTAATGATAATTTTAATTAATGGTCATATAAACATTAATGGTAATTTTAATTAATGGACATACACATTAATGGTAATTTTAATTAATGAACATATAAATATTAAACTTAATTTTAATTAAAAGACATATAAAAATTAATGGCAATTTTAATTTTTAATGCATGAATACCCTTGGGAAAACTAATAAACCAGCTCTTCTCTCTCCAGCTATATGTTGTTTAGCAGTGCAGATTGGGTTCTATATGCTTGCCTGGCACCCAGTTTACAGTAGAAAGTAATGGTAACCTGGTAGGGGAAAATCCTTTGCCTAGTCAGTCATATCTCGAAATAGACAAGATAGTTCAATCCTGTATCCTGAAGGACTCTTAATTAACTGAATGTGAGTCAGCAAACTCGCTATTTAAGCTTTTTTAATTGTAGTGTTATGTACCCAACAGTGACAGAATGATGCAAGCTTTACTTGTCTGAAGTTCATGTCAGGTTTCAATCTAGCAGCGTGTTACCGGAATCAGACAGTTCCGGAAATAATGTATGGGACATGAAAATGATTTAACCTTAAAAGACAGAAAGGAAAAGTATACCCTTTGGTAAAGACACGCATTTAAAAATAATGAACAAGTTCACACACACACACACACACAAATATACTCACACATACATACATACGTAATGACTGATCACTCGTATTCGGGAATGCCCATCTACGGGGGCGGTTAGCTAATCACCATTGTAGACGCCTGCTCAGTTACACTTATGTTTGTCCAACACTCACAGAGCCAACCTCTGGTTTATACTGCAACTATGCTGAGCGAACCTTAGTTACAGTTTTTTAAAGAGAGCGCGTTATCTAGCATGAACAACAGTCTGAACAAAACCAGAACGCTTAAACCCTCGGGCACGATGACTTGTGATTTCGAAATAACATACATACATACATACATACATACATACATACATACATACATTTTTACTCTATTTTAAGAAAACACAGAATCATGGGTAATCTACTGGCTGTTCTTACGGCCCCCAAACGTTTCCTGAGCATTACCTCAGTATCATTCTCAAAAATATTGTAACTGCCTTTTTAAGTGGTTGTTGAATGTCACGTTTTAAATTTCCAGCTTGTGTTGCCTAGCGATTTATTTTTGTGTATTATTTGTAAATAGAGTGAGTTTTCATTTTGGTTTACGGTTTAGGCTTGTAATATTTTAGTCATTTTTACAGTTGATATATTTTAGTAATTTTTCATTGTCTATAAAAATTTGCTGAATATCCTGCTTAATTTTGATATTTTCCTTGGCAATATACGTGATTATGAAAAAAAAAACTTCTGTGAGCTATTCGAAAAGCCGAAAAACATTTTGGATTGTGATGATAATCATGGCTGGTGAATATTGATTGAATATTTCATCAACTATTTATTTTTAGACTATGTTTGTTTATTGGCATATTAACTCATTGCTCATTTTATGCCGTAGTTTAATTTTCTTGTGAGATTAAGTAATTTTTTCTTTTACAAAAATTAGTCACTGGCAATTCATTTATAACAAAAACTATATTATATTCACTATTTTCCTGTAGCTGGGAATTGAACAGGTGCTGCCACGCCGGGTCATCAAGTAAGAGCTGGTTCAACAGTCCTCAAAAACTCTGAATATGAGGCCTTACTGCCAGCTGTAGTTTATCGTCACACCCAGGATGTTTTGTTAGGATAACAATGATATTTCCATATACGAGTCTATACGTCTATACTAAATTATAACCTTCACATAATTATTTTCAATGAAACTATATATATTTAAATGCTTCCAGATTCAAATACATATGACAAATATTAACATATTCACGAACCATTTAAAGGTTTCTAGACTCAAATAAATACGACAAATAAAGATATATTTACGAACCATTTAAATGAATCTAGTTTCAAGTATATACGCCAAATATTGACATATTCACGAACCATTTAAATGCTTCTAGACTCAAAAAATACGACAAATATTGACATATTCATGAATCATTTAAATGCTTCTAGACTCAAATAAATACGACAAATATTGATATATTCAAGAACAATTTAAATACTTCTAGACACAATTAAATACGACAGATATTAACATATTCACGAACCATTTTAAATGATTCTAGACTGAAATAAATACGACAAATATTGACATATTCACGAACCATTTAAATGCTTCTAGGCTCAAGTATATACGACAAATATTGACATATTTACGAACAATTTAAATGCTTCTAGACTCATATAAATACGTCAAATATTGACATATTCACGAAACATTTAAATGCTTCTAGACTTAAGTATACTTGACAAATATTGACATATTCACGAAGAATTTAAATGCTTCATGACTCAAATAAATGCGACAAATATTGACATACTCACGAACAATTTAAATGTTTCTAGACTCAAGTATATACGACCAATATTGACATATTTACGAACCATTTAAATGATTCTAGACTAAACAAATACAACAAATATTGACATATTAACGAACAATTTAAATGCTTCTAGACTTAAGTATACTCGACAAATATTGACACATTCATGAACCATTTAAAAGCTTATAGACTTAAGCATACTCGACAAATATTGACATATTTACGAACCATTTAAATGCTTCTAGACTTAAGTATACTCGACAAATATTGACATATTCACGAACAATTTAAATGCTTCATGACTCAAGTAAATACGACCAATATTGACATATTCACGAACCATTTAAATGGTTCTAGACTCTAGTATATACGACGATTATTAACATATTCACAAATAAATTAATTCAAAGAATATAAATATGAATGACAAATATCGACATGTAAATGATTATTGAGTGAAATATAGAAAACAAATATTGATATATTGATGTAGTATCTTATTGTTTCTAGATTCAAATATAAATGGCAATACTGATATAGCTATAGACTAAGTAAATGCTTATAAACTCAAATATAAAAGATAGAATATTCGTATTTTTATGAATCAAGTAAATACATGTAGACTCAGTTATAAACAACCAATATTAATCTATCCACAAACAAAATAAATGCATATCGATTCAAATATATATCTCTAATGATAATATTACTAATTTTATCATTACCTACATACAACATCTGTCGATCGCTACAATGTCAACCTCAGATGTTATCAATCCTACATCTCCTCATAACTACTTATATGTCTATATATCAATCTCATTCAAGAAAACCCAGTCTTGACAAGTGTATTTTGCAACCAAGATATTAACAATTAAGGATTTTAATACTCTTTCTGTCTCTCGCTATCTATCTCTTCCCGTTATACTAGGCTCTTTCCTTCTGCCTTCCTCTTTTTCTATCCCCTCACTTTCTTTATCCTTTTGTTTCTCTTCTGAGACGTTCTCTCCCCCCATCGCTTTCTTTCTATCATTCTCCCTCCTATTTCTCTCAGTCCATCCCTCATTTTCTAGCTGTTTTTATCTTTCTCCCTCTCACTTTTTCTTTCTTTTTCTACATACACTACCGGCCATAATTATTAGGCCACTCCACTTTTTTGTAAAAGAAATTATGTATTTCATACGATTTAAGTGGATAATTCTAAATGAAATTAGAATGGTTCTTTTGTTATTGTAACTCTGTAAAATTTTACAAGGCATAGAACAAAGATGAACTCATCCGATTCATCCTAAATTTTCTTCAGTCTTTTATACTTGGCTCTTTCCTTCTGCCTTCCTCTTTTTCTATCCCCTCACTTTCTTTATCCTTTTGTTTCTCTTCTGAGACGTTCTCTCCCCCCCCCCATCGCTTTCTTTCTATCATTCTCCCTCCTATTTCTCTCAGTCCATCCCTCACTTTCTCTAGCTGTTTTTATCTTTCTCCCTCTCACTCTTTTCACGATTTCTCTTGCAGTCTTGTTCTCTCTTTCTATTGCTCTTTTTTTTCTATCCCTCTTTTGTTTGCTATCTTAGACATCCTCTCCATCTCTCTCACTTTTTCTTTCACTTTTTCTACATACACTACCGGCCATAATTATTAGGCCACTCCACTTTTTTGTAAAAGAAACTATGTATTTCATACTATTTAAGTGGATAATTCTAAATGAAATTAGAATGGTTCTTTTGTTATTATAACTCTGTAAAATTTTACAAGGCATAGAACAAAGATGAACTCATCCGATTCATCCTAAATTTTCTTCAGTCTTTTATTGATGAATCTGCAATATAGGTAACTATTAAATATTTATAAATTCATTTGATGCACATGCTATTGTGCAGTATTAACAAAAGAACCATTCTATTTTCATTTACAGTTATTCACTTGGCAATAAATACTAAAAATAGTATGAAATACATATTTTTTAAACACTGGTGTGACCTAATAATATTATAATATTATTTAATATTTTATAATATTAAATAATATTATAATTATTTAATAGTTAATAATCGATGACGCTACAAATGAAAGAGATTCTGAAAACGCCTAATTATTTTCTTTTCAATATGTGTCTTAGCCGATTTCATTTAATTTCGTTTACTTTTTTCTTCATGTTCTATCGGTTTTGTTATTAAATACCCTACTTTGCAATAATCCATTGTATTCACTTACGCGCAAATACCCTTGGGAAAGGTATTAATCCGTCTCTTCCTTCCAGTTATGGGTTAAATAGCAGGACAGATTGGGTTCTATAGCCTTGGTCGGCAACCAGTCTACCGCAGAAAGCAATGGCAACCTACTGCGGGATAATTTCCTGCCCAGTCAGTCATGTCTCTTTCGAGACATGATCGCCCGAGCGTGTATCACGTATGGCACTTTAACTGACTGACTTTGCAATAATAAAAGATCTGCCAAGGACGGTGAAATGTTCTAAAAAACTGTACATAAATATACTGAGGATGTTCTAATGATTAAGGCACTTTCTATATAATTTCGACTTAGAATTTACTATGACGAAATTATATAAAAATGTTGTTTCAAATAGTTTTTCCAATCAAAATTAAGATCAGGTGACTTACGATGAACAACGAAATCATTTATCGCTTTCTTTATAATTTTTGAAATTTTACATAATTTTTTATCAAAATTTCTTGAGGTTTCTCCTATGCCTTTTTGTGGCAATTATTCTTGATTGAATAAATATATCTGTCAAGTTTTAAATTATTATCATTTAGTTTTGTATTATCTAAGTTTTTTAACGTTTTATAAGTAGTTGCAACGAATTTTGTTAGGCACAAAGAAATTATTATTGTAGTTTTGATAGAGTTGTTGGGTCAAACAATACATTTTGATTTGTTGAAAGTATCAGTCTGGTTCAACCAATTTTTCTATTTTTAAATATTTTCACATTGAATATGAAATAATTAAGATATTGAAGGAGCTTAAACGTATTTTCAATGTATTTCTCATTAACATGTAAATATTTATGACCTTTAATTCTGAGTGCTCTTAAATGCAATCCAATAATTATTCCGGATTTTATTTTGTTGTTATGGTGAGAATAGAAATTTATGAGATAATTTTTATTAGCTGATTTGTGATGGACACTTACTTTTATGATAATGTCATTACAATATAACTTGATATCTAATAAAGGTAAATTATTGATTGTTTCTTAAGTGAATTTTATTGTTTGTTCGACTTTTTGTAGTTTAGCAACAAAGTCAAGTAAAACAGTTTTGCAAGTAAAATAATGGAGCATCATCGTCGAAAATTTACTGGTTTTATAGTTAAATATTTTGGAAAGGCAACATTAAAGAAGTTCAAAGAAGATGCATGTTAAAACCTCACTTTGAAGAGAACACATTGATAAAACAGATTTAGTTCATAAAAATTATTGTAAAATAGCCATTGATTGCTAATGATTCTGAAGGTTTTAGTTATTGCTAGAGAGCGGTTTATTTTTTTTATTACGTTTGAATTCACCTTCACGATTACAATTTCCATGAACCATGAAGTTTGCAGGGTCACCACGTCTACTGTAGTTGTAACATCAGTGGGTTTTCATTTCAATTGTTCTAGCTATTTAACCCTTTACTAAAGAAGTTCGATTTATGTTAGTTGACCTATCAGTGATAAAAACCCTAATTTACCCTACTATGGCACCTATGATGTGAGTTGTTGTGCAGTGGGTATCAACTCGGAACAAGAAATCAGAGTGCCGAGTTCGAAGTCTAGTTGAATTCGTTGCATTCACTTACGCACAAACACCTTTGGGAAAGGTATTAGCTCGTTGCTTCTCCCTTAGCTATGTGTCAAACAGCAGGACAGATTGGGTTCTTTAGCCTTGATTAGCAACTAATCTACTAATAATGGCAATCTACTGCGAGAAAATCTGCCCAGTCAGTCATGTCTCGAAAGAGACATGATCGCCCAAGTGTGTATCATGTATACATGTCATATCCTTTCCATTTTAATTTCTCTGAGCTCAGTCAAATTTACTTGGGCAGAATTTGAACACGTGATGCCTATTCCACGGGACGCCTATTGCAAACCAAAGGATCGGAATACCAAAGATGAAGACACACTAGTATCTGTTTATATTTCTTAGGTAGTTTTTACAATATTCACATTATTCGGACTATTGCCCTGGACGCTCTGGCTTTCTTCAAGTACTAGGAATTTCAAACAAAACCCTTTATTATAATCACTTTTTGCGTAGAGCCTCTTCTTGGAAGTCATTTGGAAGGGTTCTGCTCGAAATTCCTAGCACCTGAAAAAAGCCGAAGCGTACAATGGCCGAAACGTCGTACAAATGGCAACAAAGATGAAAACAATAGTCCGAATAATGTAAATACTATGAAGACACTCGTCTGAAATGATTCTTGAAATATCGACAGATTGCTGGCAAGACAATGAAGAACAGAAAGAAAAGTTGAAACAAATATGTTGAAAAGAATCGATGGTAACAACAAAGACATGGACCCTAATGATTCATTCAACAGTGACGACATTTTTGACTAGTAGTTTTTTATTCAAAGCAAAGATGGCGCCAGAATGGTCTATTTTCTTAGCTCTAACAGCTGTTATGTCGGTCTCGGCTCACTAAACTTGATCGACAGAAACTCTAATCGTGAATATTTGCCGGAAGATCGTGTGGGCGCTAAGATACCGATCATATCTTTTCGATTAGAAGAGACAGACTTTGAAGCCTACCCCCGGCACTCAATGCAGTGGTTCTTTGTTTTTTCTCTCATTCCTCGTAAAGCAGACCTGACAGAGTACAATTTCCAACCAGCATACCGACTCATAGACTCTGCTCTTGAATTGAATTCCTACCCATTTTTGGTACATGTGGGCTACATTAAAATATCATTAAGCCTTTGATTAAGCAGTACACCATTAATTAACATATCTTAGCGTAAGGCTTGTTGCAAACGTGATAATGATCAAAAATTCAGACCTCCTCCCATTTCTTACTGATAATGTTTTTTTTCTGTTTTCGCGTGTCAGTCAGTTAAGTGCCATACGTAATACACGCTTGGACGATCATGTCTCGAAAGTGACATGACTGACTGGGCAGAAGATTATCCCGCAGTAGGTTGCCATTGCTTTCTGCAGTAGACTGTTTGCCAACCAAGGCTACAGAACCTAATCTGTCCTGTCCTGTTATTATGCATAACTGGAAGGAATAGAGAGACGGATTAATACCTTTCCCAAGGGCCTTTGTGCGTAAGTAAATTCAATGAATTCAACTGGAATTCGAACTCGGCTCTCCGATTTCTCGTTCCGAGCCGATATCAAATGCACTACAACGCACATCCTTTCGCGTGTACTGTGCTTAAAAATGTTAAGATTCTTAAACGGTTTTATTTTATTTTATTTTATTTTTTAATCATTTCACCCCAAACAAGGCATTCCACTGCCACTATTGCGCTTGGGGCTACATGGGGGAAGGTAAATAGAAAGAGTGGTTAGATATAGGAAATGTCAGAAGCGGGGGGTGATAGATAGTTGGGTGGGTGGGAAGAGTGTTTGAAAGAATGGAAGCGAGTTAGTTTGTTAGGGGGTGTCTATTGACCTTACATTTAAACTCCTGGAGATTGTAGCCGTCGGGGAAGCAGTCTTGTGGAAGGGAATTCCACAGTCGGGAAGTGCGAGAAAAGAAACTGTTGGAGTAGAAGTTGCGGTTGCATTTTATCGGTTTCACTGTAAAATGGTGGGATCTAGTTGCTAATCTAGTATCTCGTGCAAATTCGAACCTAGGGGGTACCAGTGATCTAAGTTCATCGGAGCAGAAGCCGTGAAAGTATTTATAGAAGAGACACAGGAAAGCCACGTCGTGCCGGTGAGAGAGAGACTGCAGGCGGTCTGCTAAGTCGGTATCGATCACATTACAGACACTCCGCTGTACTTTGTCGAGAAGCCCAAGGAGAGTAGCAGGGGCACCCGACCAGATATGGCAGCAGTATTCAATGCACGGGCGGATGGTAGATTTATAAATGTGCAGGATAGATTCAGACGGAAAAAACCTCCGGGCCCTGCACAGAGAACCGACTTTCGTAGCAGCGGATTTAGCAATGGATTCGATATAGTCATTGTACTTGAGATCCGCTGAAAGTGTGAGACCAAGGAGGCGTAGTGTTTTACTCTCTGGGAGGCAAGCCTGTTCCATGCTAATAGGAGGTAGGTGCGATTGTCTATGATGATTAATTGATAGTAGCTTCGTTAAAATTTACGAGCCATTTCTTACCCTAGTCCACTACGGATGGGAGGTCCTTTCCAAGCTCGGCTGCAAGTTTAGCTTTGTCGCCCACACCAGATTTTTGATTGAGGCGAGAACAAACTGTGGTGTCGTCGGCGTACATACCTACTTGGGATCTTATCGTATCAGGGAGATCATTAATGTAGATCAGAAAGAGCGTAGGACCTAGGATAGAGCCTCGAGGGACACCCGCGTTCGTATGGTAGTTCTGGGAGGCATGTCCGTTTAATACCACTTTCAATGTGCGGTTAGATAGGAATGACTGGATTAGTTCAAACAATTGTCCATCTATACCGTAGCTCCGCAGTTTGCATAGAAGGCCAGCATGCCAAACTCTGTCGAATGCTTTAGAGATATCCAAGGCAACGGTTCGGGCTTCACCATTCCTGTCGAGTGCCTGATATATGTACTCGGTGACTGTCGTTAGCATATTAGCTGTAGACCTGGTGAAGCGGAAACCATACTGCTTGTCCGAGAGGAGCCTGTGTGCTGTGAGATGCTGAACCACCTCGGCGTTGATAATGGCTTCGAATACTTTGCCAAAGATCGGAAGAAGGCTGATAGGTCGGTAATTTGCGGGGTCCGAGGGTTCGCCAGTGTTTTTAAATATAGGAACTACAGAGGAAGATTTCCAACAGGCAGGAAAGCAGGAAGCAGATAGGCAGAAGTTGTAGAGCTTAGAAAGTACAGAGAAAAGTTCAGGGGCACATTTCTTTAAGACTATGATTGGGATTCCGTCCCCTCCGCTCGCTTTGTGAGGGTCAAGTTTCGAGATTATCTTAGAGACAAGCGAGGGTGTAATATGGACGTCATTCATTTGAGCATCAGTTCTAGGTGGGAAGTCGGGAGTAGAATCTCCAGACGAGTCCAGGCTCGAATTATTCGAGAATCTGCGGGCAAAGCATTCAGCCTTGTCCGCTGGGGAGGTGAGGACCTCAAATTTGTTTATTAGTGGGGGTATTGTGGACTTGCTCTTGTTAAGTACTCTTTTACAGAGCCGCCAGTAGTCTTTGGTGCCGAACTTAAAGGATGCTATGTGTTGCTTCATTCTGGCTGCAAATAACATCTTAGCTTCGTTAAGTATCTTTGTACACTGATTACGAGCTGAAGCGAAAAGGCGTCTGTTTTGGTCCGACGCGTAGCTACGATAGAGTCGGAAGAAATGATTCCGATGGGCAATGGCGGCCGAGCAAGCGCGCGAGAACCATGGAGACGAATGAGATTTAAGCTGAAATTTCCTGGCAGCGATGAAAGCATCGATGCGAGCTTTAACCCAGGAGGAGACCTCGGATGCACATTCTTCGATGGGAAGACTAAACACGTTGCTCCATGGGACGTCACAGAGGAAGTCTCAGAACGAATCCCAGTCTGCTCTTTGATAGCAGTAGGATATTCTACTTGTTTGGGTTTCTTGGGTTGGGTGGGAGGGGAATGTTGACGGAAACTACGGTGTGGTCAGAGTTACCGAGTAGGCAAAGTTGTCTGGTAATGCAAGAGTCTGGGATGGAAGTGAAGCAGAGGTCTAGCAGTGAGTCCCTTCCGTTGGGGTTGTCGGAGAAACGCGTGGGGAAGTTCACCACTTGCGTAAGGGATTGGGTGATTGAAAAGTTCATGGTGTGGACACCAGTAGGTTCGGTGATAGAGTTCTCCAGCGACTTGGTGTGGTTGGCGTTAAAGTCACCAAACACGAATATATGGGCAGAGGGATGGGAAAATGGCTTTTGTCAATATTGTCAGAGATACTGTCAAGTAACGAACAGTCTGTGGAGAAAGGGGAGCGGTAGAAAAAGAAGAGATAGATAATCGAGCTTAGAAGTGAGAGGCGGAAGCACATGAAAGAATGATCCGGGGATTCAAGGGATGTCGCCCTACCTAGGGGAAGGTGTTCGCTGACATACACACCAAGTCCATGCATATGAACATTGGAGTCCTTCCTGAAAAGGGGAAGGTAGCCAGGAACGTCAAACTCAGAAGAGGAGATAGAAGGGGTAAGGTTAGTTTCACATAGGGCCAAGATATCAGGTGAGTTAGTGTGAAGGAATGAATCAACGCTGAGGAAGTTAGTGCGGATACCACGTATGTTAGTGTAAGAAATTCAGACGCGTTTTCAGACTAGCTGGTTTAGCTTTGCTATTGTGTTTATTATATTTTTTACAGCGATGTTCACCTTGCACAAAGTCCGGGAGCCACTCGAGATAGCGGTTACAGAGTAAGAGTTACATTTTAAGGGTGTTTAAGAAGATAACAGTTAATCCCAGACTTGAATAGATTGAGATTAAATGATAGAGGAAACATCAACTTTGAAGCCGGTTCCGGGAAGCAACGGTACGCGGAAATTTCACACTCATGGGATACAGAAGTAATGAGTGTGCTTTACTACAATGTGTGCCACATGATAGGTTCTATTTGTGAAGGTTAAAAGTAGTGTAACTATGCAATGTAGTTTATTTGAACCCTTTCAATAAAAACAAAAAACAATAGAGTAGCAAGAGACTTTCGATTTTTCGTCTGTGATAAAAATGGTTGTACGGAAGAAGATGATTTCTGACCCACATAGACGCTTTTGGATTCTATCGTAACTGGATACTGGACAGCTCAGTCTTTGGTCATAGACATTCATTTCTAACTTTATACTTGCTTGCTTTTTTGTAGTCTTGCTCCTTGGCCAAGACATGATCAAAAACTGACCCCATTGTTGAAAAATCAATAACGACGAAAAAAAAGAATGATGAGTTAATTCTGGTTAATGCAATTTTATTAGGAAAAGTCATAAATCACACCTCCCTGTCCACACTAGTCCCAGGCCAAAATATTTCTGGCAAGATTGATCGTAGATAGAGAAGTGCTGTTAGCAAGTGATCTGTAATATCTAATTATCGGGTCTTTTCTGCATTCCTGCTTGTTTAATTAGCACAATTGTTTATCACTGGAGGCAAACGTTTCTTCATGTTGTTGCGTTTATGAAGTTGTCCAAAAATATTTCTTTTTTTAAATTTTAAATGGCATTAGAAGAGTTTAGTTCATTTAGACAATTTGATTTTGATTGTGTTGCTTCCAGTAGGCCTAGGAATGACCGCAAAAATATTTCCAACTTTCTCGACAAATCTTTCAGATGCATGCTGGGAATTTCTTTCTAGACAGTAAGATTGTAATGCTATGTCAATCGCTATCTACTGTCCTCCTGATTATCCTTCTTTTCTTCATTAGTAACCTCTTTTTTTTAATTATAGCTTCGGGTGAACGCGATTAAAATAAAAACGCTCTCCTCTATCACACTTTCAATGTGTTCCGTGAGGGGAGGGTTTTTCCAAACCCACATTCGTCATTATGCGTCGAAGTAATTTCAGCTACTGTTTCCTATTTCTGAGCATAACTTTTTTTTCTGTTTCGATTTCTTTAAGACGTCCCCATTGATTATTCACTGTGTCTTTAGAATTCACAGTATCTTTCTGTAGAACCACAGTTCTGTTGACTCTAGTTTTCTCATTATCTATGAACAGATTTTCCAGCATTCACTGCCAAATAAGAGCACATACATCATTGTGCAAATTGATTGAAAGAAAACGAATAATATTTTCCCAGGATCTTCCACACTTTCCCTGATCACGTATACGTATTCACTTGGCGTTGTTTTTCTCTTCTGGTCGTTTACGTCTTGGACTGATAAATCCAGTTTATTTATTCATCTTAATGAGACAACTAACAGTTGAAAGGCAGGCACTAACAATATCTGCGATCTCTCCCTACGGCTTGACAGTGTGTTTGTGCAGCGTTACAATTTTCGCACGCTTCCTGGAAATAACGTCCATCGCAGACAATGGTCGTAGGACAACTAATCGACAACCGAGACAATAATGTCTGGGAATACAAATCAGATGCAATCACTGAAGACGCATTATTTTCAAGGTCAAATATTTTCATCATACACTATGGAAATAGATTCATATTACTATATACCGCTGTAAATAAGCTAATCTGAGGAAAACTAGAAACTGATCACACCCGGTTACTTCAGTGGGTCTAAAACTGACCGTATGGTGAACAAAATGAAAATTAAGATGTTTTTTCAATTAATTTGCATAAGGGTTTAACAGCACTCTTTTCTTTGTTCCTAATAGAATTTTTCGATTACTGTTTTGTAAGATCTTGATTAGCTTTTTAAGTACCTATTTCGTTCGTGCAATGGTTGTTTTAGAAGCCGCTCCAGACTAAGCAAATCACGTGGAAAGTTGGCATTGTCAGAGCAAAATCAAGTTAGTTTCCTTGAACGAAAAATAAATGTTAAGGGTCATTACTTTGAGTCAGAGACAAAAAGAATATCCCTAGATTGAAAGCATCAAAGAATGACAAGATCGTTTCATCTGAGGGGAAGGTATTGTCGTCCATAAGAAAGCGAGAGGCATGGCACATTTGAAGATAGTCAAATGTGCCATACTATCAATGCAGGGAACTCTAAAACTTGCCGAGGCATTTAGTAAAAGCTTTTTAAGAACAAAGTCCCAGAAGGAAAGATTAAATGGGTCTTGTTCCATCAGAACAATTCTCCAGTACCCAAATTCTTGTTTTCAATTACTTTGGCGTGTCTGTGACATCGACCTGGTTTATACTCGTACTCTTCTCCTGGTTTGGCCCTTTTTGTTACCTACCATGGTTGACCTGGGAACAAGGATGATGACGTGATACTTGCTGTTGAAGACATTTTGGCCAACAGGGTGAATGCTAACTCATCAATTTGATCCAAGCATTGAAACGCTGGTAGACTATATTAAAAATAAACTTCACTTTGGCACATTCCATGAGATTATCTTAGTAAACCAATGAAATTTTCAGCCGACCATCGTGAATAAACTTATAATTTTACTAGCTGAATGCGGGTAAATGAAAACATTGAAACCAATCCGATGATTGGGATGACCATTCTTTAAAAAAAAACAACAAGTAGCCGTATTCAGATGAAAAGAAAAGCAATATTTAATTACCTAAAATTATTTATAAATAGAACTTTGTCTGTGTGTGTGTGTGTGTGTGTGTCTGTCTGTTACCTATAGACTCCGAAACGGCTGAACCGATTTTCTTGAAAATTTACACATTTGTACTATAAGCGTTTGCGAGTGTTCTTAGCTAGGTTTTGTGTCGAGGTACCCCCGATAAATATCGATAATCGAAAAAATCAGGTTATAGAAGGAGTGGACTGATTTTAATCAAATTTGATACACTTATAGATAAAGACATAAGAAACGATATTCAGAAGTTTCAAGGTTGCAGTTCTTACAATAGTGCAGAAAATCGACAATATATATATATATATATATATATATATATATATATATATATAAATAAAAGGCAAGATGTTTGTGTGTGTGTCTGTTTATCTGTCTGTATGTCCTTTATACAAATCTACAATTTTTATCCGATTCTCACCAAACTTCACACAAATATTCTTTAGGCTGAGTCTCAGCTCCAGGACCATGGATTAGCTTTAAAGCTTTCACTACACCCAAGCAACGCCGGGGTATACTGCTAGTATTTAATAAATAAATAAGCTATATCACCGGCCCCTGTCAATTAGACACCAAAGCTATTTTGACGGTTTGCCTTACCCTATCTCCCAACCTCAAGTAGAATCGTTACATTGAGTCATTAGCTAAATCCAGTGCTAGAAAGATTGGGTTACTGTGTCGGGGCAGGAAGTTCTTTCCGCCAGAATCCGTCTTGAACAAGTCGACCATCCGTCGGTGCATAGAAAACTGCTGTGATATATGGTTAGGCAATCCTGCTATTCATCTCAGTGTTCTCGACAGGCTCCAAAAGAGAATCTGTAATGTGATTGCTCGACTCCAGCCACTTTCTCACCGGCGGGGTGTAGCTTCAATTCTACAAATGTTTTCATGACTTCTGCTTCGATGAACTTAAGTCATTGGTGTCCCCACCACAAAAAAAAAAAAAAATGGTAACAAGGTCCCACCCATTCACAGTTAGATCAATCAAATGCAGCCAACAATTCTACTCCAACAGCATTTTGTTCTCGCACTTCCCGCCTGTGGAACTCCCTTGCGTATACTTGCTTTCCTGACGGCTACAACTTCCAGGAAATTAAATGCAATATCAATACCCATCTCTTATCCACTTGACTCCAGTTCTTTCTACATCACCCTGTATATTTTGTTCTTTTCTTTTCTCTTTACCTTCGCAACAGTCTTCACATCTGTGTTCTCATTCTTCTCTTGCCCTTTCTCTGACAGCCCTTGTAATTGGTTTGTCTTTCTCTTCACTGTTTAAACTTTTACTCTAATGTAGCCCCCTGCTCATCAGTGGCGGTACCGCTTTGCCTGGGGTGAAACAATTAAAAATATGTAAATAGTGTTTTAGAACTAATAATCTTCCCTTCTGTTGTATATATATATATATATATATATATATATATATAATAATAATAATAATAATAATAATAATAATAATTATTATTAAACCGGCTCTGCGTGTATTCTAATCTCAAAATTTTATAGAAGGGACTTTCTAAGACCATGAATGACCAGCAGAATCTAAATCCGTTATTGTCCTCGGCTATAAAGCTTTGGGCAAAGAGGGGGAAAAAAAAGAAAACTGCGTGGGACCGACAATACATACGGTTCCTCCCAGTAAAAAGAAAAAAAACCCTCTAACGGAACAAACAACCAGAAAAGAAAAGTGCTCGATACACACAACCGAAAAGTATTTAACTAGAAGGCAGTAACGCAGAGCAAACACACTGACGAGCCGTTGTGCGAAACCGCGGTAGGTCTTGGCGATCTTGCTATTTTGTTAGTATATATATATATATATATATAAATTTAAAAAGCAACATAAATTAAAGGAAAATTAGACTGATTAAAGGAAAATTAGACTGATTTTTCTCCAGTTTCTGAAAGGATTTTTCTGTTGCTGAGGTGATGTGTTATCCCCCGTGGGGATCTTCATATCGAAATGGTCATTCAACATCATTGAATTAATCCTTTTTTAATTTATATTTGCTCTGTAATATTTTATTACATGGAGCTCTCTTCCTGTATCATTTTTTAATATTAAAATAAAATTTTTTAATATTAATTAGGATCGGGTTTTGGAATTTACCTTCCTGCTTTTTTCCCTTGGATATATGAATTAATATATATATATATATATGAAAATATGGTTGTTGGTACAAAATTTACAAATGAAAACCCTGCCTAAAGGCAAGTTTTACATTTGCAGAGACTTATGCTTAAATTGCTTAAATATTCAGAGACTTTTAATGACGAAAAATGATTTTTACTTGTGTTTTAACAATTAATAGTAGAAAATCTCTTTAGCTATTTTTAACATTGCCAGGCTTCATAATAGTAACAATATTTACCGGTAAATGTTTACCAGTTTTCGATGAGTATCCATACGAAATAAAATGATGTTGATTTCTACGTAAAATATAGCTTTTAATAATTATCTATTTTCATCAATGAGTAGGTGAGGGCAATGCATAAAAATCGTTTTGATCTAAATAATGTTCAACGTGTACAAGGCACAAGTGCCACACGAGCTAGAGAGGCAGGCCCAAAGCAAAATGATACAAAAGTGGTCAAACGAAAGTGAGAGAGAAGAACCGGAAAACTCTACTCCTGTTCATAAGACCGGGGAAGACAAATGTGGATTAGATGATGCGAGTTTTCTCCTAAAGATGTTAATATATTGTGGATATAAGTTCAGATGTTTAAGCGGAGAAGTTAAAAAGAACCGGAAACCCAATCATACACAGAAAACGTATAAATCTCTATGCCAGTTCAAAAGACAAGGGATGTTTGGGAACCGAGAGATAGTCGAAGCTATCAACTCCCATCGACGAAAGATTAAAAATTATATAAACATTAAGCTTTAAAAGAAGACGTTAGAAAGAGTCGAAAACCCAATCCTAAGCAGGAAACCAGGGATAACATTAACTCCAGTTCAAAAGACCAAGGAGGAGTGTGAACCGGGTGATAGGCAAATTAATGTACTCCTATTTAGCTATATCTAGGATATTATTATTCTCCAGTAATAGCTTTATCCTAAATCGGAAACAAGCAGTAAACCTTTTCTCCTGTTCGAAAGACTGTTGAGGTGTGTCAACCAGATGATAGGTTCACCTATTTACTCCCATTTAGTGGAAAAATAATAGTAGATAAAATTACAGCTTTTAGGCAGATACATTAAAATAAAATTAGATATTACAAGAAACTGTAAACGCAATCCTCAATAGGAAACACAGGATAAATCTCGACTCCTGTTAAAAAACATGGGAGGAGTGTGAGCCAGATGTCACTTTCACCTATCTACTCAAATGTTGGGGAAAATAATAGACAAACTAATTTCAGCGTTCAGGCAGTGACATTAGAAGTATATAATAGTCTTTACAAGTAATTATAAAGTGAATCTTAAACAGGAAACAAGAAGTAAACCATTACTTCTATTTAAAAGACTGGGAAGGACTGTGAAGCAGATGATTGTGTTACATATCTACCCTTCAGTCAGTCAGTTAAGGGCCATACGTGATACACGCTTGCGTGATCATGTCTCGAGAAAGACATGACTGACTGGGCAGAAGATTATCCCGCAGTAGGTTGCCATTGCTTTCTGCGGTAGACTGGTTGCCGACCAAGGCTATAGAACCCAATCTGTCATGTTATTTAACCCATAACTGGAAAGAATATACGGATTAATACCTTTCCACAGGGTATTTGCGCATAAGTGAAGGCAATGAATTCAGCTGGAATTTGAACTCGGCTCCTCGATTTCTCGTTCCGAGCCGATATCCAATGCACCACAACGCACATTCATATCTACACTTATTTGGAGGAAAAAGTAATAGTGAATAAAATTTAAGATTTTTGGCTTGATCATTAAGAGTATAAAGTAGACTTTAGAAGGAAGTAGAAGAAGAGACAAACCCTCTCCTGATAAAAGTTTATAAATAGATAAATAAATAATACATTTATTGATAGTACCAATTTATATTTTAAAAAAAGTATAACAATGTGATGATATTTGATATACAAAAACAACAAAATAGTTTAATTTTTGCCTTGAATATATGTTCCAAAATGCTTACCACTGCTCAGAAAAATGATTACTGATAATAATTTAGACAATAGGCATTTATTCTACAGAGAATACCTAAAGTCTGGACACAGGAAAACTCATTAACTATATTATTTTTTTTATTATCTCGGTTATGTTTATCAAACTGGCCTTGTGTCAAACACAACCGAAGTTTGAATGAATGGTTGGAAAAATGAAAGTATTTTGTTTGTATAATAGGTGAAATTTTGTTAACTGAACATTATAACATTATATTATTTGGAAATAGTAGTAAAATACTCGCATAGAGAATGCATGTAGTTAATTATTTTGTATAGGGGAAATGTTCCAATTGAAAAATGCACGTATACTGATAGTAGGAGAATGTAAAAAGATTAAAAGTTTTATGTTTCTTTCCCATTTTTGATAATTTGGCGATAGGGTGAGAAAGAATGTGAAACAAATAAAGAAATTGTACTGAGTGATGTTTAGTTTTACGAGTTAGTTGAAGATGTCTTGTTGTTGTTGTTGTTTCCTTTGGCGGCGTGGAGTGAAAACAAAGAAAGGAAAATTGGAAGTAAAGGTAACATGAATGTATGTCGGTGAGACATGACTTCAGTTTGAAGTTTCTTCATTACATGTCGACGAGATGCTTCAGATGCCACTCCCATTCTGCCTGATTTTGACCGGTCATGGAACGTAGTTAAGTAGTGGATTTTGGTCATGTGACAGGCTCTAAACAGCATTTTCATTTTCTGTGTGTAAATCAAAATTGACTGGTGTCAGAGATCAACTTGCTATTTTCTATCCAATCAGCATCAAGAATTTTACTTTTCACACTGACTTGTGAAATTTGACTTGGTCTGGATTTTCTAAAATGTTTTAATCGTTCTGATTCTATTTTTGCGCGTGTGCAATTTTACTTTTTGCGTTTTAGTTAATTATTGGGTGATATAAGATTTGTATCTTATAACATCCACATATTAAACATGGTTTTGACAAAAGAAAAAAGAATTAACTTCTTTTTTCAGGAGTATGCTACTGGGAACGGTTTCTAAAAAAATCACTAGTGCAATACATTTGACTGAACGCATAAATAACGAATGTGCTAAAATGACGGCAATGTTGAGTAATTACATCGAATTCGCGTGAATTTTGTAAAGTGCATCAACCATTGCATCACAAATGGTGGAAACCATATTTAAGATTTGTCAATATTCCAATTCAATAAAATGTTACAGGAAATTTAATTTCTCAAAAATATGCATTTTTCCCTATGTACCCAGGGTTTAGCGACACTCTGTACAAAGTTTCTACAGATTTTCCTTCTGTGTTACCTTCAGAATTTTAAGTGCAGTACTAGATTGGCAGGATGTGCTTTGTGGTGCAGTGGATATCGACTCGGAACGACAAATCGGGGTACCGAGTTCGAATTCCAGATTAATTTCTTGCATTCACTTACTCACAAATACCATTAGGAAAGGTATTAATCCCTCTCTTTTCTCAAATTGTGGGTAAATAACAGGGCAGATTTAGTTCTGTAGCTTTGGCTAGCAACCTACTGTGGGATAATCTTCTGCCCAGTCAGTCATGTTTCTTTCGAGACATGATCGCCCAAAGCGTGTATCACGTATGGCTCTTAACTGACTGACTGACTGACTAGATTCGCGGCAATTTTCCAAAATTTATAGTTCAAATTGCTAAATATAACCGCGATTTGTATATTAATAGTGCTATCAAAAAGACTGTTGAAATGGCGATGAAAGAAAACCTAGTCAAAAATCAAATAATGCTTGGCAATGCTTCATCTAATCAAAATTCCACCTAATATTAAACTACTAATACTACTAGCGGAAAGAAAGTAACTGAAATGAAGATGAAGGAGTTCTTAATATATAAATGAATGATAATTGACAATAGTTCATCTAATCAAAATTCCAGATAATACTACTACTAATAATATTACTAGTAGAAAGAAAGTATTTGTAATGAAGATGAAATAAATTATAGTTCAAACGGAATAATGGTCGACAATGTTTGATCTAATCAAAATTCCAGATATTATTACTACTACTATTGCTACTAGTGGAAATAAGCAGTTGAAATAAAGATGAAAGAAATCCTAGTAAAAAATGAATATTGCTTGAAAAGGATTTGTCTAATCAAAATTTCAGATAATATGACCACTACTAATACTATTAGCGGAAATAAAGCAATTGAAAAAATATGAAAAAATCCGAGACAAAAAACGAATAACGCTTGAAAATGTTTCGTCTAATCAAAATTCCATATAATATTACTACTACTAATACTACTGATGGAAATAAAGCAATTGAAATGAAGATGAAAAGAAATCCTAGTATAAAATGAATAAATTCTTCCCAATGCCTGTAAAACTTTAAACTGTATTCAAAATTAAATATTGTTATGCGAAAAATGTGACGCGTTTCTTTCTGGCAAAGTGCGTCACATGGAGTATGCATTTCTCCTTGCATGTCGGCTTTCCATTGGACTATCAATTGACCTACAGTCTCCTGATTAGCCTTTCTCATCCAGATAAACGCATCGGAAAGAGATTAAATCTCCCTAATCGGGTATCATACATCTCTGATGCAAACTTTGCATGCGATTTACTCATAAAAACAATCATATCCTTATTTGGTAATATGAAGCTGTTACATAAAGCAACATTTAGAAAATGACTGACGAATTGTTCGTTACGTTCAGAATATAAAATCGATATATATTTCATATTATGGTTAAGTAACGACTGATTTCTCATCATATAAAGAGAAATACATCGCTGCTTAACCAGAATATATATATATATATATTGATAACGACCAATTTATCAGTCATTTTAGAAATGTAATCGTAATATGGATGTGCGTTGTGGTACAGTGGATATCCACGAGAAACCGGGGAGCCGAGTACAAATTCCAGCTGAATCCATTGTATTCACTTACGCGCAAATACCCTTGGGAAAGGTATTAATCCGTCTCTTCCTTCCAGTTATGGGTTAAATAGCAGGACAGATTGGGTTCTATAGCCTTGGTTGGCAACCAGTCTACCGCAGAAAGCAATGGCAACCTACTGCGGGATAATCTTCTGCCCAGTCAGTCATGTCTCTTTCGAGACATGATCGCCCAAGCGTGTATCACGTATGGCACCTAAACTGACCGAATCGTAATATATAATTATTTATTATTTGGGTCTCTTGGTGAAGCTCTGTGATGATAGGACTTTTTTCTTTCCCTTTGTTTCTAAACATTACCTAAATTTTCCCTAATTTTAATCTTCTTCTTCCGATTTATACCCATGACTAGTTTTGTCGAATTAAAAGCTTGACTCGGGTTTTTCTGTTTTGTTTTAAGCGGATCTTTTGATCATTTTGATATCCTTCTCTTTCTGTTTTTAAGCAATATTATTAAAAGTATTTGTTTTTATAGTTTGTAATTTCTCACCATAAACTTACTCCCTAAGCGTGTATTAGCATTTTGTTGTACAAAAAAATTATATATTGAATATTGCTGCCATGTCTAAACGGGTGCCCCTGCTGCTCTCCTTGGGCTTCTTGACAAAATACAAAGGAGGATCTGTAACGTGGTTGATACTGACTTGGCAGACCGGCTGCAGCCGCTCTCTCACCGGCGTGATGTGGCTTCCCTGTGCCTCTTCTACAAGTACTTTTATGGCTTCTGCTCCAATGAGCTTAGATCACTGGTGCCGCCTAAGCACGAATTTACACGAGATACTACTTTTACAGTTAAACAAATAAGATGTAACCGTAAATTCTACTCCAACAGCTTCTTTTCTCGCGCTTCCCGCCTGTGGAACTCCCTTCCACAAGTCTGCTTTCCCGACAGTTACAATCTCCAGGTGTTTAAATGTAGGGTCAATAGACACCTCCTATCACACTAACTCCCAACTATTCTCAGAACACTCTCATCTACCCAACCCTCATTCTCAGTATCCTTACCCGCCTATCACCCACCCTCTGACATTTCCTATATTTAATCAGCCTTTCTCCACTCTACGTAGCCCCCTGCACAGTAGTGGCAGTGACATGCCTTGCTCGGGGTGAAACGCTTATAAAAAAAAAATTATATCACAATTATATTTTATTTTAGGTGCCATTTTCTAGCTTTAAATCTATCTTGAATTTAAATGAAATATAAAAATTTCCAATGTTTTACTTTTAATGTTTTCACACTAAGTAAGACTAAAAAGCCCCTAAGACGCAAGGGAGATATGGTATGCGAAAAAAACACGAGAAAGATTATTCAAGGAAGAGAACAATATTAGAAGAGGAATGAAGAAAATAGCAGATGAAGACTGACATTGCATTCAAATTTATGAAGAGCACAGGTGGAAGAAAAAAAAATGGTGTCGGAAGTGAATTCCACATGCAAGAAGTTCAAGAGGAGAAAATGATAACATAGAAGTTACGGTTGAATCTTTCCAACCGAACTTTAAATTGATGTTAAAATATTGCCAATCGAGTCAGTTAATTAAGTGCCATTCGTGACACACGCTTGGGTGATCATGTCTATTTCGGTCCATGCCATAGTATGCAGAAGATTTTCAAGCAGTAGATGGTCATTTCTTTCTGCAGTAGACTGGTTGTCAACCAAAGCTATAGAACCAAATCTGTCCTATTTAATCCATATCTGGAGGGAGAAGATATGGATCCATACGTTTCATTAAGGTATTTGATCGTAAGTGAATGCAACGGTTTCAACTGGAATTTGAACTCGACACTCTGATTTCTCATTCCGTTCCGATATTCATTATAGCATCATCCACAACGAATCCAGTACTGAGCTTAAATTCATAAATGCTGCGTACTATAGAGGAAGGTTTATCAGATAAGAGAGCTAGAGAGAGAGAGAGAGAAAATGGGTGTGTGAGTGAGTAAGAGAACGAGAGAGAGAGAGAAAGGGAAAGAAAATATGTGTGAGTGAGTAAGAGAGAGAGAGAGAGATAGAGAAAGAGAAAGAAAATATGTGTGAGTGAGTAAGAGAGAGAGAGAAAGAGAAAGAAAATATGTTTGAGTGAGTAAGAAAGAGAGAGAGAAAGAGAAAGAAAAGGGGTGTGTGAGTGAGTAAGAGAACGAGAGAGAGAGAGAAAGAGAAAGAAAATATGTGTGAGTGAGTAAGAGAGAGAGAAAGAGAAAGAAAATATGTGTGAATGAGTAAGAGATAGAGAGAGAAAGAGAAAGAAAATGGATGTGTGAGTGAGTAAGAGAACGAGAGAGAGAGAGAAAGAGAAAGAAAATATGTGTGAGTGAGTAAGAGAGAGAGAAAGAGAAAGAAAATATGTGTGAGTGAGTAAGAGATAGAGAGAGAAAGAGAAAGAAAATATGTGTGAGTGAGTAAGAGAGAGAGAGAGAGAGAGAGAAAGAGAAAAAATATGTGTGAGTGAGTAGAGAGAGAGAGAGAGAGAGATAGAGAGAGTGGAAGAGATTATTTATAAGTGGTTCCTGTAAGCATTCCAGCATCTCACTTCTGAATACTTTGCATAAAAATACAGGAGGTGGAATTCGTAAATACTAAACACTTCAGAAAGCTCTGCTTATTGATCAGTCATTAGAAATTTAGTAGAGGAAATAAGAACTTAAGCCTAGAATAGGCTGCACCAGAGGCTGTTTTATCCAACACCACAAATTGTTGCAAAAACCTGAAAACTCTGGTCATGTCGTTTGTATAGCCATGTCAGAACGAGGCTTTGATGTGGATGTAAAGCATGGCGCCAAACCCCTTGCGAAATATCAAAACTGCCTTCTGTATATAAACGCTTCGTAAGATCAATTAATAAAAAGAGCTTTGAGTGAGTAAAGCCTTGGCAAAGTCCACACTTCTCTGAGTTTGAGTTTGAGTTTTGCTTAATGGCATATCAACACCTTTGGGGGTTATTTAATGCCAAAAATGTGGGGTTTTAAGTTATTTTCTTTCAATGTTATAGTGAAAAGGTTGATTTAGTCAGATTTTAATAAAAAAATTTTGTTTTTATTCTTTTTTGGTTTAGAATACTGAAAATATCTTCTAGTTTCGTATTTAAAAATGTTTTGCTGGGAATATTGTTTTCATTCAAAAATGTGTTATGGCAATATTTCTTTTCTTCAAAAATTGTAATATTTTTCCTTTAAAGGCATATATTTTTCTATAAAAGTCTATTTTTATGTATATATTTCTATAAAAGTGTATTTTTATACTTTCATAGTGTTTTGACCCCAGTTTGGAGGTTAAGTATTTGCCCATAGCTGAGACCCTAACAGGTGCTACCACTCCGGGTCAGGGTGGACCCGAGAACAATAGCAATTAAGAGGTGTACCATGCTCCTCACAACCTCCCGGTCAGAGGCCTTGCTGCTGGATGCAACATTTCTTTGCAAAACTGTGTATTGGTGCTACATAATCACAAAGAACGGCAGCAAATAACAGAAACTATATCATTTAAGGACTATCAGCAGCAGTAACAACTAAAACGGATATCGCATGCAGCTTGAAGAGAAAACAGTGACATTATCAAAATGTTGATCTTATACACTACTTTAAACACAAGGTTCGGAAGGAAACCTACATCACTATTGGAAAGAGGGATAAAAGCTATTGGACTTGAGAAATCTGCTCTCCTAAAAGAAACTTTTTTTAGGAGAAAGATTTTATAAATATCAATTCAACAACCCACAATTGACTCCATATGGATGTCATAAGAATATCATGCTTAATGCCACACCCATTTAGGAATATCTAACCTCTCAGCTTTATACAACCGCTTCCTTAGATCAATGGATAAAAATATGTGTGAGCAACTGAAGCCTAAGGGTTTGACAAAGAAAAATGCTTTTTTGAATACTGTGGTCTTACGCTACAGGATCACAAAGAACAGTACCTAATAAGCAGAAACCACATCCCTTTAGGACTACCAACAACAGAAACAAGTAAAATCCATAGTACATCTAAAATAATAACATAAACAATTTGTTGACATTCCACACAGCTTTTTAAAAAGTTAAGGAAGGAAACCCCTATCAGGACTGGAAAGTGCAATAAAAACTGCTGGACAAGAAAAACTTATTTCCCTTAAAATTATTTATAAGTAAAAGACTTATACATTTAACCCAAAAACAGTAACGCATACTCAGTCAATGACTGCCAAAAGTTTCCCTGCATGGAAACAGCAAATATTACCACATATATATATATATATATATATATATATATATAGAGAGAGAGAGAGAGAGAGAGAGGAGAATGAGAGAGAGTGAGAGTGAGAGAGAGATAATGTGCACGTATAAATTAAAACGGTACCAAATCAATAAAACTTGAGGACTACCAACAACAGCAACAACGAGAATGGGTAGCACATGAGACTCGAAGAGGAAACAAGGACATAATTAAGATGTTGCCATTCCACTCTAATTCAAACAAAAGGCTAGGAAGGAAAGGAACATCAATTCTGGATAGAAAGATAAATGCTATCTTTTTTCCTGAAAAAGTGTTTTAAGTAAAAGATATTATTAATTTCAAACAAAACACATTTTGTTCATTCAGTCAATGAATAACAAATGTTTCCTTATAAGGGAACAACTAATATATACCATTACCGTTACAACTATTTTCCAGCAACATCTCTCAGCAAGGCAATATATATATATATATATATATATATATATATATATATAAGCTATTTATATTATTCAGGCAATTGTCCACATCTTTTTCGTGCCATTTGTACGACGTTTCGGCCATTGTACGCTCCGGACATCTTCAGGTGCTAGGAATTTTGAACCAAACCCTTTATTAGGATCACTTCTTAGCAACATATGTCAACAAACACGAGGACAATAGTCGGAAATAGTGTACATGCTACCTCATCTCAGAAATATTGACAAAATAAAAACGATTTACAGTGATGGTGTAATGGTTAATAAGCTAGTCTAGCACGCTATTTAATCTATAGTGTGTTCGATCTTCCCTGCTTAATCAATAACTGTAATTTATACAAATCATTGATAATATTGGCGAGCTAAAGGGACTGCATTTGAGATGTGTAATCATATATATGTGCATTGCGGTGCAACTGATATCAGCTAGGAATGAGAAATTGGAGAGCCGAGTTCGAATTCCATTTGAGTTCGTTGCACTTACGCGCAAATACCCTCGGAAAAGGTATGAATCTATCTATTCTCCTTCCATTTATGGCTTGATTAGCAGGACAAATTAGATTTTAAAGACTTGGTTGGCAACCAGTCTACTGTAGAAAAAATACCAACCTACTACGGGAAAATCTTCTTCCTAGTCAGAAAGAGACATAGACATGATGACCCAAGCATGTGTCACGCGTGGTATTTTACTGACTGATCTGCATAAAATAACTAAAGAGCAAGACATATTAGGTTCTATAGCCTTGGTTGACAACCAGTCTACTGCAGAAAGAAATGGCAACATACTGCAGAAAGAAATGGCAAAATATTGCGGGAAAAAGTTCTGCCTAGTCAGTCATGGGGCAAAAGAGACATGATGTCCCAAGCGTATATCATGTGTGGCAATTAACTGACTGAACTTGATACGCAATATTCCTCATTATAGTAACTGTCTTCCCTCTGTAGTCAATTGAACCGTTATATTTCAGTATAATTTAGTCGAGTGAATGAACTAACAATCCCCAGATAACGTGACGTTTGATATTTATCTGCGCTCAGATAGAATGGAACATAATACCCGACATTTATCCAAGTGTCTATACGACAATTTGGAGTCTCCAGCAAGAGACATACAGTGAGATGGCCCTATGATTGAGTTACCAAAGAGGACAAAACAAGGTTTGTGCAGAAATTTAACTTTTTGAGTAGTGGTGAAATGGCAGACGGTTGGAAAGAAATAAGAAAATTTAGCTCCCAGAAAATAAACAACATCTAAAGAGAGGAAAATATCCTTAAATATACACGAGTGCTAAACTACAATGTAATACCTAATCTTCTATACAGCAGTAAAAGCTGAAAAATCTCATCATGACTTTTATAAACTAAGCAAACTATTAAGAGATAGAAAAATGTCATAAGAAGCAAATAAAAGAGTGCTGAACTGTTTATGTAATAAATGTTATACTGCATAGCAGGGAATACTGGACAAACTGCTCATGCCTTTCATAAACAAAGGAAACTATTAAAAGATAGACAACTGTTGTCAGAAACAAATAAAAAAAATGCAGAACTGATCAGTCAGTTAAGTGCCATACATGATACACGCTTGGTCGATCATGTCTCGAAAGAGACATGACTGACTGGGCAGAAGATTATCCTGCAGTAGGTTGCCATTGCTTTCTGCGGTAGACTGGGTGCTGACCAAGTCTATAGAACCCAATCTATCCTGCTATTTAACCCATAACCCATAACTGGAAGGAATAGACGGATTAATACCTTTTTCCCAAGGGTATTTGTGCGTAAGTGAATAGAATGGATTCAGCTGGAATTCGAACTCGGTTTCTAGTTCCGAGCCGATATCCAACGTACCACAACGCACATCGCAGAACTGGTATGTAATATTTAATCTTCTATATGGCAGTGAATGGTGGATTATTTTTTCATGCATTTCAAAATCTAAGCAAAGTATTTAGAGATAGAAAATTATCGTTAGTAACAAAGAAAAGAGTGCTGAACTGTTATTTAATATCTAATCTATGTATAAAAAAGGCAATATGTGAGTCTGTGTGTGACTGTTCCCTATGCACGCATACATCTTTTAAGCAACGCCATTCAAACTTTCTAGGGACACATATCTTTAGTGAAGCCAGGTCAACACATACTTTTTGAGTTTAAGTTCAGCAAATTTTCCCTTTCGCACTTTTTGGCCAATGGAGCCGATTATTTACATTTGCTGCGTAAAACATCTAAGATCTAAGATCACAGAAATCAAATCACACGACTAAAATATTTTTTATAAAAAAATAAGTCTTTATATTTAATTTTTATTCCGACGTTTTAAAAATTCATTTGGTCAACAAAAAAATGTGAATATTTTCCCCCGTAATTTTGAAACAAAAGAAATATTTTTTAAAAAAAGTGTTTTTTCAAACAAACACAAAATATGTAAAAAAAAGTGTCAATGGTTAATTTAATTATTTAAGTCTTTTTTTTTTTCAGATTAATATTTCAGACCCATATGTAAAATAAAATACATCTACTCCTCTCATTGGTATCTTCTACTACTAAAATGTTCTGAGTTGCACGGGCAACGCCGGACTATGATGCTAGACTTCTATATATGGCAGTTGAAGCTGAACAGTTTCCTCATGCGTTTCATAATTTAAGCAAAGTATTAATAGATAGGAAAATATCGTTAGAAACAAAGAAAAATGTGTTGAACAGTTGAATTTGCTTTAAATGGAATCATGAACCGACAAAGATATCATTTTACTGAGGAATATAAGAGAAACGACGGCGTATAAAGAAAATGTTAACAATATTTGAACTGTTGTTTTCTTTGAAAAGGCAAAAAGAAATGTAACGCAAGAGATGGCAAGAGATACATGGGGAAAAGACGGAGAAAAGTCAATGTGCCTGAATTGATAACCGAATAACGATAAAAAGATATGAAAGAAACAATATTCTTACAGCAAGAAAAACAGAAAGTCGTAAAGAGTCATAATCGTTTACTTTCCAAAGAAACATGGCGTATCAAAGAATAAGTAAACGCATGGAAACGCCTGAACAAAAACAGTAAATAAAGCGTAAAATGTAGCTTAATATAACAAAAGAACGGAATTTATGGAGACCCCTAAACGACAGCTAATGCAAGATTTACTGTATTATTCATGCTATTTTTCTTAATCTTTGTTGCCATTTGTACGACGTTTCGGCCGCTGTACACTCCGCCTTTCTTAAGGTGCTAGAAATTTTGAACCTAACAATTTATTACAATCATTTTGGGTATATGAACTTAATTCCTCACGTAGTAGTGCCTCTTCTGCTAGTCATGAGTTATTTTCCTCTAACCCTGTAAGTTAATTGCCTACCACTGCTGTAGCGTGGCAATGAAATCACAACACTTCAGGTCAGGTCATAAGAACTAACCATCCACGAGGCCATGTATCCGTTATTCGGTTGTCTTTAAGACAAATGCGTGATTTACTCTTTGCTATTAATTTCATTTTTAAATTATTCAGAAAGAGAAAATTCTGACCTGGTGTTAGACTAACTCCAGGCCTTTTCTTTTTTTTTATTTATTTAAATGCTTTGATTACTTTTAACCTCATTTGTATGTAGTTGAGGTTATTATATTTGTATTACTAAGGCGTATATTGTATCTGGAGTTTGGTAGATTTTCGTGTATGTCTTATTGAGCTATGGTCAGAGAGGTGCAGCGTGAGTTTTTTTTTTAGGTGGACATATAGTATTATGTTCATGAATTTGGATTTATTAGGAACAGTTTCTTAAGGGACATGCAAAATCATAAATAATATTGCTTTTCTGTAATGTAAATTTTGAAGTT
Organism: Ascarosepion bandense; assembly: GCA_037127315.1. Taxonomy (NCBI): domain Eukaryota; kingdom Metazoa; phylum Mollusca; class Cephalopoda; order Sepiida; family Sepiidae; genus Ascarosepion; species Ascarosepion bandense. The sequence continues at coordinate 1,331,217 of JBBBDQ010001728.1, forward strand.
AATTTGTTGTTGGTGATGATAATTTTAGTCCTTTAAAAAAATTCTAGCAGATAATAATTTACATTTCTAGTTCTGGTCGAACGGAGTTGTGTATTCGTTTGTAATGTTTCTAAGCAAAAAAATGTGCCGCTTATAGTTACCGTGTTTTTGATAAAAAAATAATTATGAAGGTAATCACCTACAATAGATACACTATTAGTATTTAAGATATCTCACTATCAAATAGGAAAACGAAATAATGGCCAGCGAAGACATAGAAAATATTTTCTTTTTTATTTAAGCGTAAGAATTGATTAGTAAATACAGTTTTTCTAACTCAAGAAAAGACGGGAACGCTCAAAAATTAATACAGACAACGCGTCTAAAAAAAACCCGGAGGTCTAAAGGCAACATTTGAAAGAAAAAAAGAAAATGAAAAGAGAGAAAATGTTAAGTTTGAGTTTGAGTTTTGTTTAACGGCATATCAACACCTCTATGGGTTATTTAATGCAAAAAAAGGTGGGGTTTAAGGTATTTTCTTTTAATGTTTGGTTATAGTGGGAAGATTGATTTAGTCAGATTTTAATTAAAATCTTTTGTTTTTATTTTTTTTATCTTAGAAAACTAAAAATGTCTTCTAATTTTGTATTCAAAAATATATTGTTGAGAAAAAATTGTTTCCTTCAAAAATGTGTAATGGTAATAATTTTTTCTTCAAGAATATTTATTTTTCTATAAAAGTCTATTTTTATGCACATATTTTCATAAAAATGTATTTTTATGTGACCCTAACAGGTGCGACCAGTTCGGGTCAGCGTGTACCTGAGAACAACAGTAATTAAAAGGTGGTTCCATGCTACTCAAAACCTCCTAATTAGAGGCCTTGCTGCCGGATGCAGTTTACTGTCATGCCCCAAACCAAGAAAATGCTGAGTGTAAAAAAGATGAAAAGGACGAATAATCATGAGATTTTACATGTACACACATACGCGCAGATGGACGCACGTTCAGGAACGTATATTCATGCACATATACTATAAAAAACAAAAACAAAAACTGGCACCAGTGAAAAGTACACATAAAAAAGAAAAAATCGATAATGTTAAGCAGCCAATTGTTGATATCTCTGATGAGGGAATGGAGTAATTCCAGAAAGCTCCGTTTATGAAACTCTGTGTTTTGGGATGCTGAAGGTAAGATCAATCTGCTTTGAAAAACCTTTTACCTATACCCGTGCAACCAGACTGGGAACTGGGTCCCACCCATTCACAGTCAGGTTAGCCAAATGCAGACGACAATTCTACTCCTGCAGCTTCCTCTCTCGCACTTCCCGCCTGTGGAACTCACTTCCGTATTCTTGCTTTCCTGACGGCTACGACCTCCAGAAATTTAAATGCAAAGTTAATACTCACCTACTAACCACTGGACTCTAGCTCTCTCCCCTCCCCTGTATAATCTTCACTTTCTCTCCGCCCATGTATCTGTCATTGCACCTGCTTTCTCAGCTTTCTATTGTTCCTTTCTAACTAGCTTGTACTCCTCACTCTTTTCTAATTAATCTTTTTACATTTATGTAACCCCCTGCACATCAGTGGCGTTTCTGCCTTCCTCGGGGTCAAATGATTAAAATATATATATATATATATATATATATATATATATATATATATTAATTGTTTAATTACTTACGTTTTGGTCATAATAAAATTAGACCAGAATATTTCCATTTGTAAATGAGTTATTACGCGACCCAGGTTTTTTAAACGTTAAACGGTAAAATTGGTTACTGAAAATCGCCTGAAGACACCACTCATGTTAGAAACCTGGGTCGCGTAATAACTCGTTTACAAATAAAAAAAAATATGTATATATATCATAACCGAAATATCTATAGTATTTACATTATTGTACTCATCTTTGTTGCCATTTGTACGACATTTCGGCTGTTGTACTCTCTGGCCTTCTTCAGGTGCTAAGAATTTCGAACCGAAGCCTTTATTTATATGAACTTCATTCCTTGCCTAGTGCCTCTTCTGGAAGTCATGTTAGCCTTGTTCACTGCTGCTGTAGCCTGGTATTGAACTCACAAAATTTGGGGTCAAGTCACAGAAACTAACCAACGTCTATATCCACTGGGCAATGTGAAAAACTGGGCCTTAAGAACAAATGAATTTTGGGACTTATAAACCTAATATCAAATAAACTTTTTTAACAGAATTCATATTGCAATTTTTTGTTGTTAATGGTTTTCTCTAGTATTTTTGTTGTTAATGGTTTACTCTAGTATATTTACAAGAGCTCATATTTCAGGGAAATGCGTATTTATATGGCTTGATTCAACTTCGTTTATCATGAAATTTTCTGTAGTCGAGTTTTAAGACAAGTCAGATCTAATAAAGACATCTCCCCGATATACGGAAGTTGCACTTTCGAATCCTGCCGAAAAATATGTATTTTCCTCCTAAAGATTTATCAGATATCCAGGCCAGTAAATATAAAAATGTACTGTTTAATTATAGAAATAAAAACAGACTGTCCACTCAAATACGAGTATCCATTGAAAAACAATATAAAAAAAGTCAAGTAAATTTAAATAAATATGTTGGTTGAGACCATTTCCTAAGTTTTCTTTATATATATATATATATATATATATATATAGAGAGAGAGAGAGAGAGAGAGAGAGAGAGCACATCGTTCGTCTAGTGTAATGAAAGCTTTAAAACTAATCCATGGTCCTGGAGCTCAGACTCTTTGGACGTTGGCACGAAAGACTAAAAAGCAATAGTTGTTTCCAGTTAAAGCGAAAACGTAGACTGAAAAAAAATTAATGGATGTAAGTGAAATTTTGATTTCCTGTTATTGATATCAAATACGTTTTTTTCGTCGTAAACTGAATTTTGAAGGCTAAATACGTCCTCTGAGTAAATGGTATCATGACTGAGACTAAGAACTACAGTTATACCTACTTAGAGCCAAACACGAAGCAAAGGCTAAAATAAAAGGGCTGAAAAAATTAGAGACATACAGGCAGATAAACAGACGCACACACAAACATCTTACCTTTATATATATATATATATATATATATATATATATATATATATATATATTATCGATTTTCTGCACTATTGTAAGAACTGCAACCTTGAAACTTCTGAATCGTTTCTTATGTCTTTGTCTATCAGTGTAACAGATTTGATTAAAATCGCACCAATCCTTCTATACCCGATTTTTTCGATTATCGATTTTCACTATTTATCGGGGGTACCTCGACACAAAATCTAACTAAGAACACTCGCAGACGCTTATAGTACAACTGTGTAAATTTTCAAGAAAATCGGTTCAACCGTTTCGGAGTCTATAGGTAACGGACACATACACAGAGACAAAGTTCCATTTATATATATATATATATATATATATATATATATATATATATATATATATATATATATATCCGCAATACAGTCTTGTTTCCCTGTATCACAGCACATCTGTACAGGATTGAGACTCGATAGATTTGAGGTCAGTCGGGAGGTTTACTCTTATAATGGCTGGCCACTCGTATTCGAAAATACTCGTCTACCAGGGCGGCGAGCTCATCCATATTGCAGATACTTGCTCAGGCACACTTGTGTTTGTTCAACACGCACAGTACCAATCTGTGGTTTATACTGCAACTATGCTGAGCGGGTTGTAGTTACAGTTTCTGAGAGAGAGCCCGTTATCTATCGTGAACAACGGTCTGAACAAGGCCAGGACGCTCAAAGCCTCGTTTACGATTACTTGTAACTTCGAGCTAGCACAACCATCGACGACTCCTCAAAGAAAGCTGTCTACCCTATTACAATCACGAGGCATGGTGCAATTCTTCGTAAGGTTTTCAGGTCCTTTCCAAAAATGCCGCACACTGGGATCGCTTCCTCCAGACCCATAACATGAAGAAATCACCTTCCTGACAAATCGACCATGGCGAGATTCGAATCCATATTCATGGTCAGAAAGAGAATAGCCACACTGATGAGCTGTGATACAGCGAAACAGACTTGTATGTGGATGACTAATATATATATATATATATATATATATATATATATATATATATATATAAAACCTGACATCTTCCCAAAAATTGTGTACACTCGCACATTTCTGTACCTATAGGGAACTTTTTGGAGAATGAATTAATCATATCCAAAATCAATCATGCGAATAAAGAATCGATCAGAAATAGTGACTAACCTTGCTACTTTAAGTAGCTTCAATTATTATCTAGCGTAATCAGTCAGTGTTTATTCAGCTGGCCACCTTCCCAGGCCGGCCCATCGGTTTGATGACCAGATAACAAGACGAACGTTTGCGTCCTATGACATTTTCATTGTGAAAATAGCCTATTCAATGACCGTCACACGCCAAGATGGAAATCCTTGGCGACAATGACCATTGTCTAATAAGATGGGTGTTTGGCGATATAACAATGGTGTTTTTATTCTAGAAGAGCTGAGGTTTTGGAAAATTAAATTGAAGTTTTATTTGTATTTTGTTTTTGATTTTATTAAGCTATATTCAAAGTCGAACATTTTGTGCCAAATTGTGGCGATCATCTCTCGAAAGAGACAAGACTGATCGGGCAAAATATTTTCCGTAGTAGATTGTCATTATTTCCGAGGTAGACTGGTTTCCAACAAAGGCTGTAAAACACAATCTGTTCTGTTATTTAACCCATAACTAGAGGAAGAAAAGACGGATTAATAATTTTCATACGGGTATTTGCGCGTAAGTGACTTATTGACTATATTCCTGAGATGAGGTAGTATTTACAGTATTTACATTATTCGGACTGTTGTCCTCATCTTTGTTGCCATTTGTACAACATTTCGGACGTTGTACGCTCCAGCCTTCTTCAGGTGCTAGAAATTCCCAACCGAATCCTTTATGACAAACACTGGGGTATATCATTCTTATTCCTTGCCTAAAGCATCTTCCTATGACCTGACCCAAAGAGTTGTGACTTCAGTACCAGGCTACTGCAATGGGGAACAAGTAACTTACAGGGTTAGAGGGAGATTACTTATGACTACCAGAAGAGGCTCTAAGCAAGGAATAAGAATGATATATCCCAGTGATTGTAATAAAAGGTTCGGTTCGAAATTCCTAGCATCTGAAGTAGGCCGGTGTGTGCCATATGAATTTTGGACTTTTATATAATAGAAAAAAATTGCTTGCCTTCTCATCATCAATGGGTAGATTATCCGTCATTCATGGTCAAATGAGGATATCACATACAAATCCATAATATTTAACATAAGTACAATAATCTTTCGCCGACTCTTGGCGATGTTAACGACAATGAGATTCTTCTTCTTCTTCTTCTTTGTTGCTTTATTTTCCCCTGTCTCTCTTTTCCTCTATCTGACCTGTGTCAACGGATGTTAAGCATACGTTTCTTTTTTTATTTGCACTCTTTCCAGAACCTCGTCGTTGCCCACATGTTCGGTCTATAGTATCCCCAGCATCTTTCTGTAGAACCACATTTCAGTTGCTTCAAATATGTGCTTCATCTTTGAAGAGATTGTCCAGTATTCACTATAATATCGAAAATTCACTATAATATTGAAAAGTTCTTCACATGGCCCAATGGATAGAGACGTTGGTTAATTCCTGTGACTTGACCCGAAAAGTTGTGAGTTCAATACCAGGCTACAGCAGCGGTAAACAAGGCTAACATGACTTCCAGAAGAGGCACTAGGGAAGGAAAGGAGTTCATATAAATAAATGGTAAAAAATATACGATGAAATGTGTGGTCTTAAAGCCGTATCACGTTGAATCACAGTTTCTAGAACGATCAACGCAGTTAAGCAAAGTTGAGCCTGGTCAAGACCTAGATGGGTAACCGATTAAAAATACCTGATGCTGAAAGCTTGAATAACAGCTCTCAATTGAAAATTGGAGAGCCGGGTTCCAACTGATTTCGAGTTCATTATATTCACTTAATTATGAATATCCTCGGGAAAGGTATGAATCCAGCTCAACTCCCTCCAGCTATGGGTTAATTAGTAGGAGTTGTATTAGAAAATCATTATCATGTCTAAACATTCTCACACTCTAATAATATTTTCTGGGATAAATAACCCGCAAACGGCTGATAAGCCATGAAAAAACAAATAAATATATCAATGATGAGCAGTTGCTTGTCTATAATCTCATCACAGGTGATTTTGTTTGTGTTTTTTAAATCATTGCATCCTGGTGCAGTAGATATCGACTCGGAACGACAAATCGGGGAGCCGAGTTCGAATTCCAGTTGAACTCTTTGCATTCACTTACTACAAATACTCTTGAGAACAGTATTAATCCATCTCTTCTCTCCAGTTATTGGATAAATAATAGGACTGATTGGGTTCTATAACGTAGGCTGGCAACCAGTCTACAGCAGAAGGCAATGGCAACTGTGGGATAATATTCTGCCCAATCAGATCGCACAAATCGTGTATCCCGTATGGCACTTGACTGACTAACTGAAGACTCATTTGGTCTGAATTCATAGTCTGTGACGATTAATAATAATAATGCAATAAGCGTAGAAGGACTGATTAAAATACAGAGAATGAGAAGATTTACAGCCAGTCTTTTAGCTGTATTCCCTCAAAATAGTAATAAGAATTCCTTCGAACGAGATAACACCAGTCTAATCACTGACATATTGTTTTTTTTTCAAACTCTCGTTTATCCGAAAAGATATCTCATTTTTATGTCGAAATGCCTCTTGACAACATATGCAAAGCACGATCTCTATGCAACAATTGTCAACATTCAAAGAATATGTAGGGAAAAAAACAGAGAATATTATGGGCAAAATACAGCTTTTTGAAGAAAAACACGAGAGATTTATAGCAAAACAAACACAATCACACACACACACACACACACACACTCTCTCTCTCTCTCTCTCACTCACTCTCTCTCTCTCTGACCCACACACACACACACACTTTCTCACTCACTCTCTCTCTCTCTCTCTCTCTCTCACACACACACACACACACACACATATAGATATAGCTTTGTTTACCGGGTATTTGTTATTCTTAAAAAAAAACCTTGCGCATTACACTCAGCGAAAGCAAGGAACGGATTATCTCCCTTCTGAAGAGCCTTGGAGTGGGAGTTTGCAGAGGAGACTTAGAAAAAGACGAAGAAAAGGGATTAGGCTTTGTTCAGCTACAAAACATGCGGATTTGGCGTAATCGGCTAAGACAAAGACATTGCCGTTAAGAGAGAAGATAAAAGAACGCTAAAACCAATTTCCAAAAGAAACGAAAATTCTTGCCATTGACGAGAATGATCACAAGAGAAGAAGACATCGCTACCGTGTTGACGTCTTCTAAATAAAACGAAAAGAAATCCTACCTGCTTGTTTTGTTCAATTCAGCATTTGAATTTGATGTTCAAAAGAAAATCATTTTTTGACATCTTTCCGGAATGAAGCTAAACATCGTCTGTGTCCGGAAAGAGATTTGGAGAACAATTCCTCTTTCAATGTCATTAGTATTATTAATATGATTATGTCTTGAATATTTTTTACTGTAATTATAACTGACTTTAATGATGGTATAATTTCCAAATATTATGCCTTGAGAGAAAACGTTGATCCAGTATAATTTTCTCTCTTTGTAGTATGACTGCACTATCTATCTATCTATCTATCTATCTATCTATCTATCTATCTATCTATCTATCTATCTTTTGATCTCCCAGTCATATCTATCTATCTATCTATCTATCTATCTATCTATCTATCTATCTTTCTTTCTTTTGATCTCCCAGTCTATCTATCTATCTATCTATCTATCTATCTATCTATCTATCTATCTATCTATCTATCTTTCTTTTGATCTCCCAGTCATATCATATCTATCTATCTATCTATCTATCTATCTATCTATCTATCTATCTTTTTTCTTTTGATATCTATCTCTCTGAGTCATACCATATCTAACTCTCACAGTCATATCTATCTATCTATCTATCTATCTATCTATCTATCTATCTATCTATCTGCCTTTCTTATTTTTTTCTTTTGATATCTATCTCTCTGAGTCTTACCTATATCTATCTATCTATCTATCTATCTATCTATCTATCTATCTTTTTTCTTTTGATATCTATCTCTCTGAGTCTTAGCATATCTATCTCTCACAGTCTATCTATCTATCTATCTATCTATCTATCTATCTATCTATCTATCTATCTATCTATCTATCTATCTATCTCAGTTTGTTTATATCTATCTATCTATCCCAGTTTTATGATATAGATCTATGGAGCTATCTGTCTACGCGCTTGTGCAAATTGATTAAAAAATTGATTTATGTTTCTTTCGTTTACCATACGGTCATTTTTAGACACACTGGTGTTACAGGGTGTAATCATTTTTTATTTTTATCTCAGATATGGTCTTCAGTGGTGTGCAGTAACATGAATCTATTTTCGAGTGCATAATAAAATTTTCACCTTGAAAAATATTACGTCGTCCGTGATTGCATCAGAATTTTTTCACGCCTAGACACTATTGCATCGAATGTCGATTTGTTGTCCTACGGCCATTACCTACGATGGACGTTAATCCAAGGAAGCGGACGAAAATTGTAACGCTGCACGAACATACTGGCAAGCCTTACAGGGAGCGCGAGGATATTTTTGGCACCAACCTTTCAACTGTCAATCATGTCATTAAGTCGAAAAAACAAACAGGTTCCATCAGTCTAAAATGTAATGCAAAATGCGGTCGGGAGAGAGAAACAACGCAAAGAGACTACATATAAGTGATCAAGGTATGTGTAAAAGATCCTAAGAAGATTTTATTCGTTTTGTTTTAATTAATTTGCACAAGGGTGTTTGTACGTATGTTTCTATCTATCTATCTATCTATCTATCTATCTATCTATCTATCTATCTATCTATCTATCTATCTATCTAAATAAAGATTTTTTTTAATCAATGTGACGGATTTTTATAACTTTAAATATCTTTTTTAGTGGATGCACATATTTGAATAAAAGGTCTGTTTATTTAAGCAGTATATTTATTTATATAATAAATTGATTTCTCTTGAAGGTACTATTTAGTTTTCATTGATCGGTGAAAGTACTTCGACACCGTGTCGATCTAACAACGGTTTCCTCTCTCGTATGAGATGCCGGTTCGAATCCTGTCGGAGAGTGCATTTTTTTTCTTCTAATACTTCTCGAATGCTTAGGCCAGTAGACGAAAAAATGAGTATAGAATTTAATAAATAAACTGATCGTCTTCTCAAATAAGAGCACCGCAGATACAATAAATTTTGAAGCGTGCTACGGACCTACTCGGCCAACTTTTCATACACATTTATGTGTGAATTTACGCTCTATTTTGTAGGGATCACCTCTAGTCGAGCGTGTGTTAATTTCTCCGAACCTTGGTTTCCTTGTTATATTGTTATTGTTTTCTTAAAACCTACCATTTACTCATCTACACAGTCCATGGTAATCAGAAGGTTCATTGTTAGAATCATATCTCGGCTATTTCGCTTTTTTTTTTATCTGGGAATAAATTTTCGGACTTCACTTGTTAGATATTATATATAAGTTTAGCAAACTTTTCTAACGATATTATCTCTTAATATATTGCTTAATTTATGAAAAGCATGAAGAAGTTATGTAGCCTTCACAACCATGTAGAAGATTAGAGTTTACATAGCAGTTCAGCAATCTTTTCTTTGTTTCTAACAACATTTTCTTATCTCTTAATACTTTGCTTAGTTTGTGAACGGCATGAAGAGATTGTCTAGCATTCACGGCTATATAGGAGATTAAATATTACATAGCAGTTCAGTAATATTTTCTTTTTTTAATGACATTTTCTATCTCTTAATACTTTGCTTAATTTATGAAAAGCATGATGAGATTGTCTAGCATTCACTGTCATATAGGATATTAGCTATTACATAGCAGTTCCGCACTCTTTTCTTTGTTTCTAACGACATTTTCCTATCTCTTAATACTTTGCTTAGTTTATGAAAGGCATGAGGAAACTGTGCAGCATTCACTACCATATAGGAAATTAGATATTACGTAGCAATTCTGCACTCTTTTCTTTGTTTCTAATGACATATTTCTATTGCTTCATACTTTTCTTAGTTTATGGAATACATGAGGAGATTGTCAAGAAGTCATTGACATATTAGAAATATTTAGATTAGATATTACACAGAGGTTCAGTATGATTTCTTTTGTTAATAAAGACATGTTGCAATCTCTTAAAACTTTTTCTTGGTTCAGAAATGTCATCATTCATTCCTATCTCTTATGTCTTTTCTTAATTAATGAGACATGAAGACATTCTCCAGCATTTACTGCCATATGGGAGATTACATATTATATAGCAGTTCGGCACTCTTGTATTTGCTTCTAAGGTCATTTTCCTATCTCTTAATACTTTGCATATTTTCTTGAATTCATCTTTTCTTCTTAAGCACATTATTATATTTGTAACACACTTTCTCTTGTTTGTTATTGCACTACCCAAATAATTATATTTCTATCAATAGTTCAGACTATATCTTCTGCAGAAAACAATATTTTCGTCTTAGTCCTTTTTTCTTGACTTCATTTTTATCTCATACCATTTTTATTTCTGCTTTCATTATAATATCTTATGTTGTGAAGGCTATGTGTGCTTGTCATAAGTCCTTGTAATATTTAGTGTTCTCTAGTCATAATCTTGTCGCATATGCTAAATAAATCCTGTGAGAAAATGTGCCCTTGTATAATACATATTTTTTATTTTTGCATATTCACTGAGTTACTTTTCTATCCACATGCAAGCTTTTTGTTCTGAGTATTAAAGTATTAAGACAGAAAAATTTGAGAAAACTGAGTAAAGTATTAAGACACAGAAAAATTTGAGAAAACTGAGTAAAGTATTAAGACACAGAAAAATTTGAGAAAACTGAGTAAAGTATTAAGACACAGAAAAATTTGAGAAAACTGAGTAAGGTATTAAGACACAGAAAAATTTGAGAAAACTGAGTAAAGTATTAAAACACAGAAAAATTTGAGAAAACTGAATAAAGTATTAAGACAGAAAAATTTGAGAAAACTGAATAAAGTATTAAGACACAGAAAAATTTGAGAAAACTGAATAAAGTATTAAGACACAGAAAAATTTGAGAAAACTGAGTAAAGTATTAAGACACAGAAAAATTTGAGAAAACTGGGTAAAGTATTAAAACACAGAAAAATTTGAGAAAACTGAGTAAAGTATTAAGACACAGAAAAATTTGAGAAAACTGAATAAAGTATTAAGACACAGAAAAATTTGAGAAAACTGAATAAAGTATTAAGACACAGAAAAATTTGAGAAAACTGAGTAAAGTATTAAAACACAGAAAAATTTGAGAAAACTGAATAAAGTATTAAGACACAGAAAAATTTGAGAAAACTGAATAAAGTATTAAGACACAGAAAAATTTGAGAAAACTGAATAAAGTATTAAGACACAGAAAAATTTGAGAAAACTGAGTAAAGTATTAAGACACAGAAAAATTTGAGAAAACTGAGTAAAGTATTAAGACACAGAAAAATTTGAGAAAACTGAGTAAAGTATTAAAACACAGAAAAATTTGAGAAAACTGAGTAAAGTATTAAGACACAGAAAAATTTGAGAAAACTGAATAAAGTATTAAGACACAGAAAAATTTGAGAAAACTGAATAAAGTATTAAGACACAGAAAAATTTGAGAAAACTGAGTAAAGTATTAAAACACAGAAAAATTTGAGAAAACTGAATAAAGTATTAAGACACAGAAAAATTTGAGAAAACTGAATAAAGTATTAAGACACAGAAAAATTTGAGAAAACTGAATAAAGTATTAAGACACAGAAAAATTTGAGAAAACTGAGTAAAGTATTAAGACACAGAAAAATTTGAGAAAACTGAGTAAAGTATTAAGACAGAAAAATTTGAGAAAACTGAGTAAAGTATTAAGACACAGAAAAATTTCACTAGAAACAAAAAGAGTGCTAGATTGCTATATGATATCAGTTCTTCAATACTGCGGTGAATGTTGGACAATATCATGGAAGATGAAGAAACATCCCGAAGTAGCAGAAATGTGGTTTTACAGAAGGATTCTGTGGATATCGTGGACTGAGCATGTGAGCAATTCTGAGGTGTTGTAAAGAATGGCAACGAAAAGAAAATTAATAGTGAACATCAGGAAGAGATAACTGAAGTTCCTGGGACATGCAATGAGGAAGGAGGATTTGGAGAACCTGATACTGACAGGCCAGATAGAAGGAAACAGAGAGAGAGAGCAAGGCAACAGATAACATACTTGAAGGACCTGAGCAGGTGGATGACGGAACGGGGGTTTCGTCGTGTAACAGGAGAAAACGTACTAAGAGCTACCAAGGATAGGAAGACGTGGAAAGCCTTGATCGCCTACGTCCTGAAAGGACATGGCACATAGAAAAAGAAGATTGGTTACACATCTAAAACGGATTGGCCAACTAAGCAAAAACCGAAATATTTGGGAAACAGGGTTTTTTCTTCACCCTAGATTTATTTAACCACGACACTATCTTAAGGGAGATCCTACTAAGTGGGCGTAATCTGAAAAATGCTCGGATGGCACTGTGTTCATGTCTGATCCGGAATTGAAACCGCGTGACTATCTAGAAAAAGTGATTGAAGAAAGCACGACAAAATGGACAAATGTCAACTGCAAGAAGACGGAAAATATGGTCATCAGCAAAGAAGAAAAAAAACCTGCCATGCATGCACATTGTAGCGAACGACCCTCATTCTATTCCTATCACTTGTCTCACGGTAGGTTCTTCCCATGAACCGCTACTTTGTGGGACCGACTTTCCTTCATAAGAGCCAGCAGTTCAGACAAAATGGTATACATGGACAGAAACTGAGCAGTCTTCAAATTTCACACTCGATAGCTTCCAGAAGCGTCTTTGTGGGTGATGGTTTATTTTCTTCCTCCACCACTTTTTCACAGACAAATCATCGAAAGTTTCTCGCTGCACTCTCGCTATTCCCATAGAAACTGTTCAGGCGAATTACGTTCCTTAGATCCACTAGTTCTAACCTTTGCAGCTTAAACGCAAACTATGTTCATTCGTTTCGTATTCTCTTGCTGATACGTAGGTTCCAATCGAACAGCTTTTTTTCACGAAGTGAAGCTTAGTGAAATTGACTGCTAAGAGAATGATCCCCGATTAGTAAAATGTTGACTGGTTCAAGTTTTGTTTTAACCATTATCTTCCTAGCATATCCTCCAAAGCTATGTCTCTTACTTTGTCATACTCTGCATTAAGTTGCATTGATAGCCTCCGAATATGAGTCTGTAATGTGATTGGTTCCGACTCGACTCCAGCCACTTTCTCATCGGCTGGACATGGCTTCACTCTGTCTCTTCTATAAATATTTTCATGGCTTCTGCTCGGACGAACTTCGGTCACTGGTGCCCCTCTTTACAAGAATTTACTTGAGCAACCAGACTGGCAACAAGGTCCCACCCTTTTACAGTTAGATCAACCAAATCCAGTCGAGAATTCTACTCCATCAGCTTCTTTTCTTGTGCTTCCCACCTGTGGAACGCCCTTCCATATACTTACTTTCCTGACGGCTACAACCCCCAGAAAGTTAAATGTAAAGACAAGTCCCATTTGTTATCCACTCAACTCCACTTTCTACATCACGCCGTGTATCTTGTTCATTTCACTTCTCTCTAACTTCGCAACTGTTTTCGCTCTTGTGTTCACATCCTTCTCTTGCCCATTCTTTGTAGCTGGTTCGTCTTTGTCTTCACTCTCCTCCTACCTAAAACTTTAACTCTCTTATGTAGCCCCTTGCACATCAGTGGCGGTACCACCTTGCTTGGCGTGAAATGATTAAATAACATATGATGATATGATCTTAGTTACAGTATCTGAAAGAAAGCGCATAATGTGTTATGATGAGCCGTTTGAACAATAAGAGTACGCTCAAAATGTTGGTCCCAGTTACTTAGGACTTTGTTCCAGCACAATAATCGATAGAAATTCGATCGGCAAATTTCACTCATGAAGTATCTGTATTTGTCTTGCTATTTTTGATATAATTTTAAGCATAACAAACCCTTGTAAATTCTGTTCTGTTCATTCTTCGTCTATTTTCTAAGGACTGGTTTGTTTCGTGGCACATAGGCTGATTGTCCGATGGAGCTCGCATTCATTTGCATGTGGCATTTTGAAAAATACCTGAAAATATGTTTTGACAAGCAGTCAGTCTTGTAGACATAGGACAGCTACTTTTTTTCTTTCGAAGTAGATAATGAAAGCAAATGCATACATCGATTTTTCCACATGCTTTTATTGAAAAGAAAAAAATCAAGGTAGACTATACTCGATAATTTTTTCTCGAAGTCAATGGCATTGATGATTGCTGAAGATTAGTCTAACAAAAAAGTATCAGTTTAAGTAATACTGTGCCAAAATTCAATGAATTTGTTTTAATTTTCTATAAATAGCTTTTGTTCATTAGTGATTAAACGCGAAAACCATTTGTTTATTTGTTTTTTACTAAATAATACTTCATTTGTTTAAAAACAGAGTTTATAGTTGTCAGCAAGAAAAGAAAACAAATGTAATCTCCGAATTAGAAATTTAACTATCTTTGAAGTGTTTTTAACAATGAAAGGAAAATGTAAAACCAAAAAAATGAAGTTGAATATACAAGATTGTTGTAGAGTGGCTGACAATCCTACAGCAATCTCAATGATGAAACGGTTGATGGCATGAAATGGTCTATTTAAGTCGTATTTGAATGTGATTCGAGTAATATTCGGACTGATTACTTCAGTGACTCTTGTGATCTAAACCCCTCCTCTCTCTGTTGCAAATTCTCTCTTGTCCGTCATTGTAACTATTGTACTTTTCTGTGTATAACCGTGTTTATTGTTCTGAATAATACCGTATCCACCCCGACAATACAACAAAGATAAATACCAAAAGCTATGCAAATTATTTAAGACCATAACAATTAGTCAGAGTCAAAGAAAAGACCTATCAAATTCTAACGACTTATCCGCACTTTACAGTTGCAGTTGAATATACAAGATTGTTGTAGAGCAGCTGACAACCCTGCAGCAATCTCAGTGATGAAATGGCCGCTCCACTAGCGGTGTACACCAAGGAGAAACAAAGAGCAATAATACGAATCTGAAAAGAACCTGTTACGTCATCTATGATACCTCCCCGGTTCACCATTAGCGTCTCTCACGGCTGCTGAATCTTCTAGTCAGTGGTAGAGGTTGACGGGTGTCCTGCTCCTTCTTCGTGCGCTGCGCTTGTCCGGCAATTTTAAAACTTCTCGAACTACTCATGCGCACTACTACGGAGCAGTACACTCTCGACATATTGTGTTAAAAGGCTCCAATGAATGTCAACACCTGATACACCTTCCAATCAGAGATATCGGATTACTGATCTTTGTTATTACTTGGTGTACAATGCTAACGGAGCGGACATGTATCTAAGATGAGGTATTATAATTATTTACAGTATTTATATTGTACTGACTGTTGTCCTCATCTTTGTTGCCATATTCAGGACATTTCGAATGTTGTACTCTCTGATCTTTTTCAGATAATATGAATTTTGAACTGAACCCTTTATTTCATTCACCGGGGTAGATTGTTCTCGTTGCATGAGTCATGCCGCTTCTAGATATCTCAGTTATCTTTATTTAACTAAACTCAATTTTTTTTGTTCGCCACTGATGTATTGAACTCACAATTCTTTTTAGTCAAGTCACTGGATTCAAGCAACGCGTTTATGCATTGGGAAATGTATTCCTGAGAAAAACTTTCACTCACCTGAAGGAAGTTGGATCGTACAACAGCCGAAACATCGTGAATATGGCAGCAAAAATGAGGACAACAGTCTGATAATGTAAATAAGGTGAACATTTTATTCTTTCACATTCACTCCAAAAGTTCATGTCATATTCAGTTCATGCTATCTTCAGCATCTTTCTGTAGAACCATATTTCCGATGATTTGAGTCTCTTCGCCATCTTTGGAGAGATTGTCCAGAATTTGCAATGAGAGCCGATAATCATACGTCTAAGCGCTTCATTGTCTAGAGTCGACATCTATAAATATATATGAAAATGAGAGATGTTTGAAGATAAAAACGTGTCTCTTCTTGAAATAGAATCCTTGACTTGGGGTATGAACTATAGGAAGGGAAGAACTACACTCAACAATCGATTCAGAATGGCGAATGAGACAAAAAAATTGAAAGTTCTTTTCCGTTTGGGTGCTTGCTTCCCCAGAGTTTTAACAATCATATCATCGAACAACATAATAGATGATAGTAGTGAATAGATAATGGAACGCTGGGATGTCTATCAATCAATAAAACTATTTTCTCTGTCTTTCCTTCTCTTTCTTATTGATAAGCCGTGTATAATTAATATATCCACACGTAAGCACCGATGTAGATAGATAGATAGATAGATAGATAGATAGATAGATAGATAGATAGATAGATAGATAGATATGAATAACCTGTGACTTATCAATAGAAAATAATCAAGCGGATATATAGATAAACATATATAAACTGGTAGATAGATAGATAGATAGATAGATAGATAGATAGATAGATAGATATGAATAATCTGGGATAAATAGATATGAACTGAATATATATATATATATATATATATATATATATATATATAACGACAGATAAAATATGAACAGATAGATAGATAGATAGATAGATAGATAGATAGATAGATAGATATGAATAATCTGGGATAAATAGATATGAACTGATATATATATATATATATATATATATATATATATATATATATATATAACGACAGATAAAATATGAACAGATAGATAGATAGATAGATAGATAGATAGATAGATAGATAGAATAATCTGGGATAAATAGATATGAACTGATATATATATATATATATATATATATATATATATATATATATATATATAACGACAGATAAAATATGAACAGATAGATAGATAGATAGATAGATATGAATAATATGTAATAGATATGAAAAATCTATGATAGATATGAACTGAATGAAATTATGCGGATGACTACGCTCTCACATCCTGATTGATCACTCTGGAAGTATGGTAGACTTTGAAAAACAGTAGCTACTCTAGCATCTACGCATCGTTCATTCAGCAATGAATTAAAAATATATTGGTTAAAAGGGAGATTTATTTTAGGTGGTACTTTTTAAACTTCCACCGACCCTTGATTTCATTTGGTAGTCTCCTTTTTAGAAGCAGCAGGCCCTGTGAGCCAATGGTAGAGTCGCTTTCTTCATACTCCCGCTCATGACCAATTACAGAACACGTAACTTGGTGAAGGAGCAGGATATTTTTCCTCAGGAACTTGCAGAACTGAGCTCAGGGAGAAAGGATGTCAGACATTCCGTCGTGGTAATGCAAAACCAGCTTTGTGATTTCTACTACATTTAGAGGGGTGATTAGCTGGCACCCATCTTCGTGAAGTCGAAATGTGTGTTTTATTTCCTTAATAACGCAATATAATGATTGAAGTATACTTTTGCGTTGTAGAGAAGATACACTCTCCTGGATAGTCATTGGTTTTCCCAGTAACCAAATCGAATCGCCTAATTGTGGCTTCCGGAGTCCCTTTTTTCCCCCATATTAACGGGATATAATTGTTGAAGTATTTTTGCTGTGTAGAGTACCTACACTCGCCTGGCTAGTCGTTTGTTTTCCTATTAACCAAATCGAATAGCCTAATTGTGGATTCCGGAGTCCTAAAATATTCGAATCCACATTGAAATGTTGCTGCGTTTGAGAAACTCTTCAAGTGTTGTGTGACCAGAAGAAGACGGAAAGAAAGCTACTCTAAAAAGAAGAACGAAAGAAAACATTGGGACAACAAGTCCCTGGTGAAAGAAGCTTTCGACTACAGGAACCTTGACTGGTCCCCGCTAATTGGAATGTAAGAGAATGCCATTTGTATTTCCCCCTTGTCGTAAGTACTTTGTGTCTGTCTACGTAAAGCACACCTTCCTCTTTCTATCTTGTCTAATTCATGACTTGGTCGCAATATTTTTATTGTATGTTCCGCGATCAGTTTTGACGCTAAAATACCTGTAATTTTAACATGTTTCCTCTCTGTATTGTACATATTTCTAATGCTAATCATGTATTAAACTGTACATGTCAAATGTAGAAACCTTTTTGTGTAGTTCAATTTTATATGTTGTAATCTGTACTGGCAGCAAATATACGCGGACGATATAGTACTGATTCCGGACACGGAAAGGAAACTGGCAGCAAACGGCCTGCATACGGACGGGTAACGACCTCAGTAGATACACAAAGATAGAAAAAGGCGTAAGACAACGATGTGTCTTTTCACCGGATTTGTTCAACCTATACAGCGAGAATATTTTGAGGACCCTAGATGACACGCCAGGATTTGTTATTGGAGGCCACAACCTGAACAATATAAGATATGCGGACGATACAGTACTGATTGCGGACACGGAAAGGAAACTGGCAGCAAACGGCCTGCATAGGGACGGGTAACGACCTCAGTAGATACACACAGATAGAAAAAGGCGTAAGACAACGATGTGTCTTTTCACCGGATTTGTTCAACCTATACAGCGAGAATATTTTGAGGACCCTAGATGACACGCCAGGATTTGTTATTCGAGGCCACAAGCTGAACAACATAAGATATGCGGACGATAGAGTACTGATTGCGGACACGGAAAGGAAACTGGCAGCAAACAGCCTGCATACGGACGGGTAACGACCTCAGTAGATACACATAGATAGAAAAAGGCGTAAGGCAGGGATGTGTCTTTTCACCGGATTTGTTCAACCTATACAGCGAGGATATTTTGAGGACCCTAGATGACACGCCAGGATTTGTTATTGGAGGCCACAACCTGAACAACATAAGATATGCGGACGATATAGTACTGATTGCGGACACGGAAAGGAAACTGGCAGCAAACGGCCTGCATACGGACGGGTAACGACCTCAGTAGATACACAAAGATAGAAAAAGGTGTAAGACAACGATGTGTCTTTTCACCGGATTTGTTCAACCTATACAGCGAGAATATTTTGAGGACCCTAGATGACACGCCAGGATTTGTTATTGGAGGCCACAACCTGAACAACATAAGATATGCGGACGATACAGTACTGATTGCGGACAGGGAAAGGAAATTGGCAGCAAACGGCCTGCATACGGACGGGTAACGACCCCAGTAGATACACACAGATAGAAAAAGGCGTAAGACAACGATGTGTCTTTTCACCGGATTTGTTCAACCTATACAGCGAGAATATTTTGAGGACCCTAGATGACACGCCAGGATTTGTTATTGGAGGCCACAAACTGAACAACATACGATATGCGGACGATACAGTACTGATTGCGGACACGGAAAGGAAACTGGCAGCAAACGGCCTGCATACGGACGGGTAACGACCTCAGTAGATACACAAAGATAGAAAAAGGCGTAAGACAACGATGTGTCTTTTCACCGGATTTGTTCAACCTATACAGCGAGAATATTTTGAGGACCCTAGATGACACGCCAGGATTTGTTATTGGAGGCCACAAACTGAACAACATAAGATATGCGGACGATACAGTGCTGATTGCGGACACGGAAAGAAACTACAAGACCTCATACAGAAAGTAGCATTGGAGAGTGACAAGAAGGGAGTACAAATACTTTAAGAAAACTGAGTGCATGGTCATCAGCAAAATCCAACCCAAAATGCCAAATACAGGTGGAGGATAACAGAATCAATCAAGTACAAGAATTTAAGTACCTAGGAAGTGTTCCAACAGGAGATGGAAAGTGCGACACGGAGATCTGAAGGCGAATTGGCATGGCAAAGGACGCGTTCCAGAAGATGAGCAAAATACTAACACGCAGGAAAATCTCAATAGAAACGAAGAAAAGAGTGCTAGACTGCTACGTGATGTCAGTTCTTCAATACGGCTGTGAATGCTGGACAATATCATCGAAAATGAGGACAAAACTGGAAGCGGCCGAAATGAGGTTCTACAGAAGGATGCTACGGATATCGTGGACTGAGCATACATGCAACGACGAGGTGTTGGAGAGAATGGCAACGAAGAGGAAGTTGATGCTGAGCATCAGGAGGAGACAACTGAAGTTCCTGGGACATGCAATGAGGAAGGAGAGCCTGGAGAACCTGATACTGACGAGGTGTTGGAGGTGTTGGAGAGAATGGCAACGAAGAGAAAGTTGATGCTGAGCATCAGAAGAAGACAACTGAAGTTCCTGGGACATGCAATGAGGGAGGAGAGCCTGGAGAACCTGATACTGACTGGACAGATGGAAGGAAGGAGAGA
Source organism: Ascarosepion bandense (assembly GCA_037127315.1). Classification (NCBI taxonomy): domain Eukaryota; kingdom Metazoa; phylum Mollusca; class Cephalopoda; order Sepiida; family Sepiidae; genus Ascarosepion; species Ascarosepion bandense. The sequence continues at coordinate 1,351,674 of JBBBDQ010001728.1, forward strand.
CAGAGGAAGGAAGCGGATGACATATTTGCAGGGTCTGATCAGGTGGATGACGGAACGGGGGTTGCCAGGAGCAAACATACTAATAGCCACAAGGGATAGGGAGACGTGGAGAGTCATGATCGCTTACGTCCTGAAGAGACAGGGTACATAGAAGAAGAAGAAGAAGAAATAGTTGTGTAATAGAGACGACGCATTTGAATCTTATTTGCTTTGCCGCTGTAAACACGTGGTAACACTTTAAGAAAGAAGAGTTGCTCCCCTTGAAGTCAGGGCAAATTTAAGGAGGTTTAATTAATAAATTCTTATTCTACTAGAGTTGAACGTGTAGTTTTTTTTCGGTCAAAGAAATAATTATTTTATTCTACTATAATTACACGTTTAATTCTTTTATTTTGTTAAAATTATAGCGTTTAATTCTTTCAATCGTTAAAAATACAACTAATACTCGATGATATATTCTATTTTTTATTTTCCTATTTATTTTTCTAACTCTTCGCTTTTTATATTCTCATCTACCGTCTTATTCTATTTCCGGTTTAAACATTTAACATGTTTAGTCTTCTTTGGCAACACATTGATACATTTTTTTATGAGTTCACCCTACTTTATTCATATAATATAATGGCCTTTTGTATTTTTAGCTTAATTTTATTTTTTAAAAATTTCCTTATCTATATATATAACTAAGTATATTAACCACTTTTCACTGCCTGATGATGACGTATTAAACACCGAAACTTTATAGCTGTTAAGTTGCAGAATGCTATAATAATATTAATAACGAATTTTCTGTATGAAATGTTATTTTTAGTATTTTAACGTAAACAAATTTTCTTCGTATTATTATTTAATTTATGTTTGTCCTTTAAATGATCCTGATAGATTAATCAGCTAGTTTTCTTATTGTTCATATTTCTCTTAGTTGTCGATATTTCGAAAATATTTTTTTAAACTACGATAATTTTTCTTAAATACGCACACATACAATTGTATATTTTGTTTAATATAACTTACATTTTCTGTCTCCATAATCTGTTTTAGTTATTTATTATTATATGTAGTTTCTCACTCGGAATCCGCAACAGGAACCTATAAGCCTGGTAAAATAAACACCAATAGGTGTATATGTTAAGGTGACTCTTTGTCTCACTTACTATTCTGCATATCAGCCAACTTAACAAGATAGAATATAGTTATAAAATAGCTCAAAAGAAAATAATTCATTTGTTTTACATGGATGACTTAAAGTTGTATGCTAAGAATGACAATGACCTGGAAGATCTTCTGCCAACTGTAAAATGCTTCAGTGAAGACAAAATGGAATTTAATTTGAATAAATGTGCTAAAGCTACAGTTTTACGAGGATCGATACAGCAAACATCCTGAATTAGTTTAGACCCTGCTGTAACAATAAAAGTTTTAGAACAAGAAGAAGCTTATAAGTACATAGAAGTAAACGAGAGAAAATAAAGAAATAGTGCGTAAATAATATTATAGAAGGTGACGACTGGTCTTAAAAAGCGAACTTAATTCCCAGAGCAGAATTAGGACCATTAATAATCTTGCCATCCCAGTAGTACAATACAGTTTCAACATCTTGAACGAGAATCTAAAAGACATCAGACGAATGGATTTTAAGATAAGAAAGCTTTTTTCTGAGCATAAGACCAGTCATTCAGAGGCTGATGCAGACCATCTATACTTATGTAAAGAAGGTGGAAGAAGTGTCTTTTTCAGCTAGAATTGTCATACAAGACAACAACTATTGGCTTACTAACATGCACAGAAACAACAAATAACTGGATGATACAATTAGTCAAACAACATAAAAACAGAAAGAAAAATACTCAATAATGAAAGAAGGCAGTAAATATAAACAAGATTTACATTTAGTAGATTCTGTAGAAAAGCAAAACAGAAGCCGAGTATCAACTATTGTTGCAAAAATATGAAAACAAAAAAAGATAAAGCTCTTGAACAGATGAAAAAACTCTGGTAAAACAAAACTCTGCATGGCCAATATCCAGAACGTGCGAATAAACCCAAGGTTGATAAATTTAAAATTCATCGATGGTTACGTGCATCTGGATTAAAGTCTGAAACTAAAGGCTTTATTCTTGCAGCGTAAAACCAAAGTCTTTTAACTAGGAACTAGTCGGCAAATATCACACATAATAATGTGGATCCAAAATGTAGGTTAAATGATAAATACCAAGAAACAATAGACCATCTAATTTCAAGATGTTCTGGATTTGCCCCAAATTGAATATAAAAATCATCACGATAAATTGGGGCAATATTTACACTGGACAATGTGCAAACACTTGGGAAAATATGTAAACACTTGTATGAGCATCAGCCAGGACCGGCTACAGAAATAGAAGATGTCACCATACTAGGGGATTACATCATCTACACGTTCAGGAAAACTGAATCAAATTGGCCGGACATTGTTGTTAAAGCCAAAAAGAAAAACAAACTTGGTATTATTTGATATAGCTTGTCTAGCAGATTGTAATATGGTAAGCAAGGAATACGAAAAACTATCAAAATATAAAGACCTGGAAATTGAAATCGAAAAAAGTGGAAATGGAAAACAAGAATAGTACCAGTAATAGTAGGTGCACGTAAAATGATAAAAATGGAACCAAACAAGATATTGAAAGAATCCCAGGAATCCCCAGTTTAAGAGATATACAAGAAATCGTCTTGTTAAGTACAGCCCACATACTAAGAAGAACTTTGTCTATGTAATACTAGGGATGTTAGGGGAGTTAGAAAAATATGAAATGGATTCATAACAACAAAATATGACCTGCTTTAGGTCTTTCCACAGAGTTGGTAGGTAGTGCCGTCATAGTATAAATAGAATTATGACGAATAATAATAATAATAATAATAATAATAATAATAATAATAATAATAATAATGAAAAAAAGAAGTTGAAGAAGCAGAAGAGATAGATAGATAGATAGATAGATAGATAGATAGATAGATAGATAGAGAGAGAGAGAGAGAGAGAGAGAGAGAGAGTGACTATTTGAAAAATTTTTCTCGTTTTCACAGGAAAGAATATATACTTGCAAGGATTGATTTTCTTTATTCCCAAGAATGGTTCTTTCGTGAGAATGGTGAACAAATCGAAATTAAATATTCAGTTTGGTAATTAAAACATATTCAGATGTTTATATGAATCTATTCTCCTTTGTTGGAAGAGTATATATCAGTCAATAAACGCATATATATATATATATATATATATATATATATATATATATATATATAAGCGTATTGACTTTACTTCCCTGGTGAATTCTTTCAATAAAAGAAATAAAAGGCGTTAGCGTGTGCTTAAAGTTTGGCTTATCGAATATCAATTTGAACCAGGCGTAAGTCTGCGGCGAAGAATAACATAAGCATGTAGGTTAGATTTGTAAGGTGATATAAATATTCGCCTTTGTGATTTATGCTGAGGGAAAATGAATAAAAGATATTAAGATGAGAAAAGGAAATCTGATACAAAATGCATTAAAATTGAGTAGCAACTAACAGTCATTTAATCTATAATGGCTTTAGATAAATCAAGACATATTTTCATGCTTTGTAGTTTGTCGATTTTCTTTTTGCCCAGTTTGTTTAACTTGCCTATTCTTTCATATTTTATTGCCTTACGTATTCTCTTTGGGTTTTATTTTAGGTTTTCTTTGGTTGATTCTTTTCTTTTTTCTTTCTTGCTTTCTTTCTATCTATCTTTCTTTCTTTTAATGACTTTACCTTTCTTTCTGTTTATATATCTTTCTACAAATTGATTTGAATATCTTTATTTTTTATTTAATTTTTCTTTCTTTCTATTATTCTTTCTTTCTTTTTTTTTTCTCGGAATTTACTTACCTTTCCTAATTTTTTCTTTCTTATTCATTCTCTGAATTTATTTATCTTTCTTGCTGTCTATTTTCTTTTTCCGAATTTACTTTCATTTTTCGTTCATTTTTCTTTCTTTTTCTTTTATTCTTTCGTTATTGATTTCTTTCTTTTTTCGCTGAACTGATTTACTTTTTTAACTGTCTATCTTTCTTCATCTGAATTTACATTTCTTTTTTTACTTCTTTCTTTTTTCTCTGCCATTCTTTCTTTCTTTCATTTTTTCTCTGAATTTATTTGGATTTCTTTCATTTTTCTTTCTATTTTTCTTCCTTTTTTATTTTTGTCGTTTGAATTTTGTTACTTTTCTTTCTTTCATTTTTGTTCAATTAATTTCTTTCTTTTTCAAACATGATTAAATGAGGATATACTGTTTAATATATCCTATTCTTCTGTATGCCGTGTCCCTTCAGTACCGAGGCAATCACGGCCCTTCACATCTCTCTATCTCTTGTAGCTCTTAACACTCCTTCTCTTGTTACCCCTGCAAAACCCTGTTCTGCCAACCATTTGCTCAAGCTTATCTAATATATCTCGTGTCGCTTTCTCTGTCTCGCTTTATCTCTATCTGTCCAGTAAGTATGAAATTCTCTAATCCTTCCTTCTTCATTATATATCCTAGATAATTCTTTTCCTGATGTTAAGTATAAGCTTCCTTCTCGTTTCCATTATCTCCAAAACTTGACAGCCATAACTAAATTTTTCTGCGTGTGTGGCATGGTGCTGAGTCCTGTTACTTGACATAAGTATCCACCTTCTTGACCCAGGGTATTACTATCCACTCAAGGCACTTCATGTTTTTTATTTAATTTTTCTTTCTTTCTATTATTCTTTCTTTCTTTTTTTTTTCTCGGAATTTACTTACCTCTCCTAATTTTTTCTTTCTTATTCATTCGCTGAATTTATTTATCTTTCTTGCTGTCTATTTTCTTTTTCCGAATTTACTCATATCACTTTCATTTTTCGTTCATTTTTCTTTCTTTTTCTTTCATTCTTTCGTTATTGATTTCTTTCTTTTTTCTCTGAACTGATTTATTTTTTTAACTGTCTATCTTTCTTCATCTGAATTTACATTTCTTTTTTTACTTCTTTCTTTTTTCTCTGCCATTCTTTCTTTCTTTCATTTTTTCCCTGAATTTATTTGGATTTCTTTCATTTTTCTTTCTATTTTTCTTCCTTTTTTATTTTTGTCGTTTGAATTTTGTTACTTTTCTTTCTTTCATTTTTGTTCAATTAATTTCTTTCTTTTTCTTTCAACTTTAATATTTTTCTTTGTTTTTTCTTTCATCTTTTTTGTTTCTTTTTCTTTCGCCGAATTTAAGAAATAAAGAAATCTTTCTTTCTTTTTCCATGTTTTCCTTTCGTTCTTTTTCTTTCGCTTTTATTCTTTTTCTTTTTTTTCACCTTTTATTGTTTCTTTTTCTTTCACCGAATTCAAGAAAGAAAGATTTCTTTCTTTCTTTTTTCCATTCTTTCTTCTTATCCTCCTTTTTTTTACTGAATTTACTTAACTTCCTTTCATTTTTCTTTGTCTGAATTTAATTATTTTTTATTGTTTTTTCACCTTTTTCTGAATATATACAGTTTCTTATCCACTAAAATAACGTTTATTTAATAGCATATATATGTGCGTGCATGCGTATGTGTGTGTGTGCGTGTACTGAGAGAAAGAGTATGCTTGTGTGTTAGAGATGGTGAAAGAGTGCGAATGTTAGACATCATAACGAGGTTCCTGAAAACCATGCAATGATTTGAGATTTCCAATCAAATTGGATCGAGAAAATAATGCTCATAGCACATGAGTCATATGTGACCCATTTTTGAAGCCCGCTTCAGGAAGCAGACGATCATGGACGTTTACTTGCCCCCATCCTTAGCCGCTCTTAACACTTTTTCTCGTGGCAGCTCTCAAACTCTGCTCCGCTATCCACTTGTTCAACTCCTTCAAGTATGTCTTCCGTTGCTTTCCCCTGTCTCTCTTTCCTTCTACCCGACCCGTGAGTGTTAGATTCTCCAAACCCACCTCCCTCATTATAAGTCTAGACTCTTAAGCTGATGTTAAGCATAAGTTTCATTTTCCTTTGGCTCCTCGCCTAAACCTTGTCGTGGCTCACATGTTCAGCATTATTTCTGTAGAACCACTTTTCTGCTGCTTCGAGTTTCTCTTTTTTCTTTAAGAAGATTATTCAGCATTCGCTGCCATATAAAAAGAAATCTTCCTCTCAAATCTCAATACTCTGCGTAGCTTTTTTAAATGTGTCCCGTCATATCAATACAACTTCGGATTTCAGTGACGTACTTCCTGATCTCTGTCCGAATCCTTCCCAGGCCTAATCACATCACTAAATTTTACTTTCACTTTCTGAACCTATAACTGTTTTCTGCTCAGCATAGTTTAGCTAAAGACCACAGATTAGCTCCACGGGTGTTGAAGATATACAAATGTGCCTGAGCAAGAGTCAGCAAACAGGGATTAGCAGAAAACCTACTCATTTATACGAATAAAATACAAGGTCTGCCTGAAACGTAGTGGTACTGATATCACAATCTATTTTAATACCAAATTACAAATTACATGGTTTCCCCTTCAAATTATCCCCCTGGAGTCTAATGCTTTTTTCCATCCTTCTCCGTCATGCTTCTATGTACTGCTGGAAGAATTCTTCTTGGATGTCTATCGACTCTATTATTACGGCCTTCTTGATAGCATCCGTACCTGCAAAACGGCTCCCCTTGATCTTGGTGAAAAAGAAAAGATTCAGATGGAGTTTGTTCCAGTACAGCGATGTTCTCGGCCAAAGAATGCCGGGTGCTAAGGGCATTGTGAGCAGGTGCATTGTGGTGGGGAACAAGCCACGATTCGTCATGCTACAACTCACGTCTCTTCTCGTGTACTGAGCTAAGCAAACGACGCGGAGTCTCTTTAAACTTGCTGATTTATCGTCTAGCCGTGTGGCACATACTCGCTGCAGACAATGAGTGTCACATTGAACAACGGATAAGACCCGTTTCTTTACGGAAGAACCTTATATATGAAAGCGGACATTTTAACAAAAATCTTAATGTTTGGCCCAGGCAAGAGTATTGTTTTGAGGTTCATACCTGAAATCGTCTTTATCTTCTGTGTCGTGTCCTTTCAGGATATAGGCAACCTGGTAGATCTTAGCACGCTCCTCCTGTTACCTTTTCCAAACCCCGCTGTGTTATTCACTTGCTCAAGCCCGTCAAGTACGTTACACGCTGTTTCCCTTGTCTCTCTTACCCTCTATCTGACCAGTGAATATCAGATTCTCCAATCTCTCCTTCCTCATCACATGCCCCAGGAACTTCAGCTGTCTTTTCTTGATGTTCAGTATTAGTTGACTTTTCGTTCCCATCTTTTCCAAAACCTCATTTTTGCTCACATGATATTCGCAGCATCCTTCTGTAAAACCACATTTCAGTTGCTTCAATTTTTTCCTTCATCTTTGATGGTATTGTCCAACATTCACGGCTATATTAAAGAACAGACATCACATAGTAATCCAGTGCTCTCTTCTTTGTTTTTAGGGTTTTGGTTATATGTAGGAATTCTAAGACCGGCCATGTTTTTTTTTTTTATTGTTCTCTGTCATTCCCTTTGCTAACTGGACACATGGCTTGAGGTGATTCCTCCATCACATCATCATCTGTTACTGCTTGCTTAAGGTAACTTAATCTCTCCAGAACTGTATAGAAGAAACAGAATGAAGATAATTTTTGAAATTTTCTTAACTTTTTTTCTGTCAGCAAGCCTGCAACTTGGTGAGTTTAGCCAGTGTGATCTTATTTTTTATTATTTTTTGAATTATTTATTTATTTTTGTGTTTTTATTTATTTATTCTTTCTATTTTATCTTTCTGCCTATTTTGTGTAAATTGTTCTTAATTATGAAATTTAGGTTTGGTATATTAGGGTTTTGGTTATATGTAGGAATTCTAAGACCGGCCATGTTTTTTTTTATTGTTCTCTGTCATTCCCTTGCTAACTGGACAAAGTTGCCCAGGTATTCCCTTCATCACATCACTGTCTGTTACTGCTTGCTTAAGGTAACTTAATCTCTCCAGAACTGTATAGAAGAAACAGAATGAAGATAATTTTTGAAATTTTCTTAACTTTTTCTGTCAGCAAGCCTGCAACTTGGTGAGTTTAGCCAGTGTGATCTTATTTTTTATTATTTTTTGAATTATTTATTTACTTATTTTTACTTGTATTTTTTATTTTATTTTATTCTTTTTCGGTTCTTATCTTTTCTGCCTAATTTTTGTGTAAATTGTTCTTAATTATGAAATTTAGGTTTGGTATATTAGGGTTTTGGTTATATGTAGGAATTCTAAGACCGGCCATGTTTTTTTTTATTGTTCTCTGTCATTCCCTTGCTAACTGGACACATGGCTTGGAGGTGATTCCCCTCCATCACACTACTGTCTGCTACTGCTTTGCTTATGCAACTTAATCTCTCCAGAACTGTATAGAAGAAAACAGAAAATGAAGATAATTTTTGAAATTTTCTTAACTTTTTTTCTGTCAGCAAGCCTGCAACTTGGTGAGTTTAGCCAGTGTGATCTATTTTATTATTTTTTGAATTATTTATTTACTTATTTTTACTTGTATTTTTTATTTTATTTTATTCTTTTTCGGTTCTTATCTTTTCTGCCTAATTTTGTGTAAATTGTTCTTAATTATGAAATTTAGGTTTGGTATATTAGGGTTTTGGTTATATGTAGGAATTCTAAGACCGGCCATGTTTTTTTTTTTTTTATTGTTCTCTGTCATTCCCTTGCTAACTGGACACATGGCTTGGAGGTGATTCCCCTCCATCGCACTACTGTCTGTTACTGCTTGCTTAAGGTAACTTAATCTCTCCAGAACTGTATAGAAGAAACAGAATGAAGATAATTTTTGAAATTTTCTTAACTTTTTTCTGTCAGCAAGCCTGCAACCTTGGTGAGTTTAGCCAGTGTGATCTTATTTTTTATTATTTTTTAAATTATTTATTTACTTATTTTTGTTTGTATTTTTTATTTTATTTTATTCTTTTTCGGTTCTTATCTTTTCTGCCTAATTTTTGTGTAAATTGTTCTTAATTATGAAATTTAGGTTTGGTATTAGGGTTTTGGTTATATGTAGGAATTCTAAGACCGGCCATGTTTTTTTTTTTGTTTTTTTTTTATTGTTCTCTGTCATTCCCTTGCTAACTGACACATGGCTTGGAGGTGATTCCCCTCCATCACACTACTGTCTGTTACTGCTTGCTTAAGGTAACTTAATCTCTCCAGGAACTGTATAGAAGAAACAGAATGAAGATAATTTTTGAAATTTTCTTAACTTTTTCTGTCAGCAAGGCAAGCCTGCAACTTGGTGAGTTTAGCCAGTGTGATCTATTTTATTATTTTTTGAATTATTTATTTATTTATTTCTACTTGTATTTTTTATTTTATTTTATTCTTTTCGGTTCTTATCTTTTCAATTTTGTGTAAATTGTCTTTACCATGAAATTTAGGTTTGGTATATTAGGTTTTGGTTATATGAATTCCTAAGACCGGCCATGTTTTTTTTTTTTTATTGTTCTCTGTCATTCCCTGTTAACTGGACATGGGCTGGAGGAAAGAGCTCCCCCCTCCATCACACTACTGTCTGTTACTGCTTGCTTAAGGTAACTTAATCTCTCCAGAACTGTATAGAAGAAACAGAATGAAGATAATTTTTGAAATTTTCTTAACTTTTTTCTGTCAGCAAGCCTGCAACTTGGTGAGTTTAGCCAGTGTGATCTTATTTTTTATTATTTTTTGAATTATTTATTTACTTATTTTTACTTGTATTTTTTATTTTATTTTATTCTTTTTCGGTTCTTATCTTTTCTGCCTAATTTTTGTGTAAATTGTTCTTAATTATGAAATTTAGGTTTGGTATATTAGGGTTTTGCTATATGTAGGAATTCTAAGACCGGCCATGTTTTTTTTTTTTGTTTTTTTTTTTTATTGTTCTCTGTCATTCCCTTGCTAACTGGACACATGGCTTGGAGGTGATTCCCCCTCCTCCATCACACTACTGTCTGTTACTGCTTGCTTAAGGTAACTGACCTTCCAGAACTGTATAGAAGAAACAGAATGTTATATCACTTTGTGTCTTCTGACCTTTTCTGTCAGCAAGCCTGCAACTTGGTGAGTTTAGCCAGTGTGATCTTATTTTTTATTATTTTTTGAATTATTTATTTACTTATTTTTACTTGTATTTTTTATTTTATTTTATTCTTTTTCGGTTCTTATCTTTTCTGCCTAATTTTTGTGTAAATTGTTCTTAATTATGAAATTTAGGTTTGGTATATTAGGGTTTTGGTTATGTGTAGGAATTCTAAGACCGGCCATGTTTTTTTTTTTTATTGTTCTCTGTCATTCCCTTGCTAACTGGACACATGGCTTGGAGGTGATTCCCCCTCCATCACACTACTGTCTGTTACTGCTTGCTTAAGGTAACTTAATCTCTCCAGAACTGTATAGAAGAAACAGAATGAAGATAATTCTTGAAATTTTCTTAACTTTTTTCTGTCAGCAAGCCTGCAACTTGGTGAGTTTAGCCAGTGTGATCTTATTTTTTATTATTTTTTGAATTATTTATTTACTTATTTTTACTTGTATTTTTTATTTTATTTTATTCTTTTTCGGTTCTTATCTTTTCTGCCTAATTTTTGTGTAAATTGTTCTTAATTATGAAATTTAGGTTTGGTATATTAGGGTTTTGGTTATATGTAGGAATTCTAAGACCGGCCATGTTTTTTTTTTTGTTTTTTTTTTTTATTGTTCTCTGTCATTCTCTTGCCAATTGACACATGGCTGGAGGTGACTTCTCCATCACACTACTGTCTGTTACTGCTTGCTTAAGGTAACTTAATCTCTCCAGAACTCTCCAGAACTGTATAGAAGAAACAGAATGAAGATAATTTTTTGAAATTTTCTTAACTTTTTTCTGTCAGCAAGCCTGCAACTTGGTGAGTTTAGCCAGTGTGATCTTATTTTTTATTATTTTTTGAATTATTTATTTACTTATTTTTACTTGTATTTTTTATTTTATTTTATTCTTTTTTCGGTTCTTATCTTTTCTGCCTAATTTTTGTGTAAATTGTTCTTAATTATGAAATTTAGGTTTGGTATATTAGGGTTTTGGTTATATGTAGGAATTCTAAGACCGGCCATGTTTTTTTTTTGTTTTTTTTTTTTTATTGTTCTCTGTCATTCCCTTGCTAACTGGACACATGGCTTGGAGGTGATTCCCCCCTCCATCACACTACTGTCTGTTACTGCTTGCTTAAGGTAACTTAATCTCTCCAGAACTCTCCAGAACTGTATAGAAGAAACAGAATGAAGATAATTTTTGAAATTTTCTTAACTTTTTTCTGTCAGCAAGCCTGCAACTTGGTGAGTTTAGCCAGTGTGATCTTATTTTTTATTATTTTTTGAATTATTTATTTGTTTTATTTTTACTTGTATTTTTTATTTTATTCTTTTTCGGTTCTTATCTTTCTGCCTAATTTTTGTGTAAATTGTTCTTAATTATGAAATTTAGGTTTGGTATATTAGGGTTTTGGTTATATGTAGGAATTCTAAGACCGGCCATGTTTTTTTTTTGTTTTTTTTTTTTTTTATTAATTTTTTGCCTTATTCCCTTGCTAACTGGACACATGGCTTGGAGGTGATTCCCCCCTCCATCACACTACTGTCTGTTACTGCTTGCCAAGGTAACTTGACCTCTCCAGAACTCTCCAGAACTGTATAGAAGAAACAGAATGAAGATAATTTTTGAAATTTTCTTAACTTTTTTCTACGTGTCTGCAACTTGGTGAGTTTAGCCAGTGTGATCTTATTTTTTATTATTTTTTGAATTATTTATTTACTTATTTTTACTTGTATTTTTTATTTTATTTTATTCTTTTTCGGTTCTTATCTTTTCTGCCTAATTTTTGTGTAAATTGTTCTTAATATGAAATTTAGGTTTGGTATATTAGGGTTTTGGTATAGACTCTAAGACCGGCCATGTTTTTTTTTTTTATTGTTCTCTGTCATTCCCTTGCTAACTGGACACATGGCTTGGAGGTGATTCCCCCCTCCATCACACTACTGTCTGTTACTGCTTGCTTAATAAAATTTAATCTCTCCAGAACTCTCCAGAACTGTATAGAAGAAACAGAATGAAGATAATTTTGAAATTTTCTTAACTTTTTTCTTTCATCAGCAAGCCTGCAACTTGGTGAGTTTAATAAAGGGTGATCCATTTTTTTATTATTTTTGAATTATTTTATTTACTTATTTTTACTTGTATTTTTTATTTTATTCTTTTTTTCGGTTCTTATCTTTTCTGCCTAATTTTTGTGTAAATTGTTCTTAATTATGAAATTTAGGTTTGGTATATTAGGGTTTTGGTTATATGTAGGAATTCTAAGACCGGCCATGTTTTTTTTTTTGTTTTTTTTTTTTTTTATTGTTCTCTGTCATTCCCTTGCTAACTGGACACATGGCTTGGAGGTGATTCCCCCCTCCATCACACTACTGTCTGTTACTGCTTGCTTAAGGTAACTTAATCTCTCCAGGACCTCCAGAACTGTATAGAAGAAACAGAATGAAGATAATTTTTGAAATTTTCTTAACTTTTTCTGTCAGCAAGCCTGCAACTTGGTGAGTTTAGCCAGTGTGATCTTATTTTTTATTATTTTTTGAATTATTTATTTACTTATTTTTACTTGTATTTTTTATTTTATTCTTTTTCGGTTCTTTATCTTTCTGCCTAATTTTTGTGTAAATTGTTCTTATCATGAAATTTTGAAGTTTGGTATATTAGGTTTGGTTATATGTAGGAATTTCTAAGACCGGCCATGTTTTTTTTGTTTTTTTTTTTTTTATTGTTCTCTGTCATTCCCTTGCTAACTGGACACATGGCTTGGAGGTGATTCCCCCTCCATCACACTACTGTCTGTTACTGCTTGCTTAAGGTAACTTAATCTCTCCAGAACTCTCCAGAACTGTATAGAAGAAACAGAATGAAGATAATTTTTGAAATTTTCTTAACTTTTTTCTGTCAGCAAGCCTGCAACTTGGTGAGTTTAGCCAGTGTGATCTTATTTTTTATTATTTTTTGAATTATTTATTTACTTATTTTTACTTGTATTTTTTATTTTATTTTATTCTTTTTCGTTCTTATCTTTTCTGCCTAATTTTGTGTAAATTGTTCTTAATTATGAAATTTAGGTTTGGTAGGTTAGGTTTTGGTTATATGTAGGAATTCTAAGACCGGCCATGTTTTTTTTTTTTATTGTTCTCTGTCATTCCCTTGCTAACTGGACATGGCTGCAGGTAGAGTCTCCCTCCATCACACTACTGTCTGTTACTGCTTGCTTAAGGTAACTTAATCTCTCCAGAACTCTCCAGAACTGTATAGAAGAAACAGAATGAAGATAATTTTTGAAATTTTCTTAACTTTTTTCTGTCAGCAAGCCTGCAACTTGGTGAGTTTAGCCAGTGTGATCTTATTATTATTTTTAATTATTTATTTACTTATTTTTACTTGTATTTTTTATTTGTCTTTTTCTCGTTCTTATCTTTTTCTGCCTAATTTTTGTGTAAATTGTTCTTAATTATGAAATTTAGGTTTGGTATATTAGGTTTTGGTTATATGTAGGAATTCTAAGACCGGCCATGTTTTTTTTTTTGTTTTTTTTTTTTTTTATTGTTCTCTGTCATTCCCTTGCTAACTGGACACATGGCTTGGAGGTGATTCCCCCTCCATCACACTACTGTCTGTTACTGCTTGCTTAAGGTAACTTAATCTCTCCAGAACTCTCCAGAACTGTATAGAAGAAACAGAATGAAGATAATTTTTGAAATTTTCTTAACTTTTTCTGTCAGCAAGCCTGCAACTTGGTGAGTTTAGCCAGTGTGATCTTATTTTTTATTATTTTTGAATTATTTATTTACTTATTTTACTTGTATTTTTTATTTTATTCTTTTTCGGTTCTTATCTTTTCTGCCTAATTTTTGTGTAAATTGTTCTTAATTATGAAATTTAGGTTTGGTATATTAGGGTTTTGGTTATATGTAGGAATTCTAAGACCGGCCATGTTTTTTTTTTGTTTTTTTTTTTTATTGTTCTCTGTCATTCCTTGTTAACTGGACACATGGCTTGGAGGTGATTCTCCATCACACTACTGTCTGTTACTGCTTGCTTAAGGTAACTTAATCTCTCCAGAACTCTCCAGAACTGTATAGAAGAAACAGAATGAAGATAATTTTTGAAATTTTCTTAACTTTTTTCTGTCAGCAAGCCTGCAACTTGGTGAGTTTAGCCAGTGTGATCTTATTTTTTATTATTTTTTGAATTATTATTTATTTATTTTTACTTGTATTTTATTTTATTTTATTCTTTTTCGGTTCTTGTCTTTTCTATCATCTTTGTGTAAATTGTTCTTAATTATGAAATTTAGGTTTGGTATATTAGGGTTTTGGTTATATGTAGGAATTCTAAGACCGGCCATGTTTTTTTTTATTGTTCTCTGTCATTCCCTTGCTAACTGGACACATGGCTTGGAGGTGATTCCCCCCTCCATCACACTACTGTCTGTTACTGCTTGCTTAAGGTAACTTAATTTCTCCAGAACTGTATAGAAGAAACAGAATGAAGATAATTTTTGAAATTTTCTTAACTTTTTTCTGTCAGCAAGCAACTTGGTGAGTTTAGCCAGTGTGATCTTATTTTTTATTATTTTTTGAATTATTTATTTACTTATTTTTACTTGTATTTTTTATTTTATTTTATTCTTTTTCGGTTCTTATCTTTTCTGCCTAATTTTTGTGTAAATTGTTCTTAATTATGAAATTTAGGTTTGGTATATTAGGGTTTTGGTTATATGTAGGAATTTCTAAGACCGGCCATGTTTTTTTTTTTTGTTTTTTTTTTTTATTGTTCTCTGTCATTCCCTTGCTAACTGGACACATGGCTTGGAGGTGATTCCCCCCCTCCATCACACTACTGTCTGTTACTGCTTGCTTAAGGTAACTTAATCTCTCCAGAACTCTCCAGAACTGTATAGAAGAAACAGAATGAAGATAATTTTTGAAATTTTCTTAACTTTTTCTGTCAGCAAGCCTGCAACTTGGTGAGTTTAGCCAGTGTGATCTTATTTTTTATTATTTTTTGAATTATTTATTTACTTATTTTTACTTGTATTTTTTATTTTATTCTTTTTCGGTTCTTATCTTTTCTGCCTAATTTTTTGTGTAAATTGTTCTTAATTATGAAATTTAGGTTTGGTATATTAGGGTTTTATTATATGTAGAGAATTTCTAAGACCGCTTGTTTTTTCTTTTTTGTTTTTTTTTTTTTTATTGTTCTCTGTCATTCCCTTGCTAACTGGACACATGGCTTGGAGGTGATTCCCCCCCTCCATCACACTACTGTCTGTTACTGCTTGCTTAAGGTAACTTAATCTCTCCAGAACTCTCCAGAACTGTATAGAAGAAACAGAATGAAGATAATTTTCTTAACTTTTCTGTCAGCAAGCCTGCAACTTGGTGAGTTTAGCCAGTGTGATCTTATTTTTTATTATTTTTTGAATTATTTATTTACTTATTTTTACTTGTATTTTTTATTTTATTTTATTCTTTTTCGGTTCTTATCTTTTCTGCCTAATTTTGTGTAAATTGTTCTTAATTATGAAATTTAGGTTTGGTATATTAGGGTTTTGGTTATATGTAGGAATTCTAAGACCGGCCATGTTTTTTTTTTTTTATTGTTCTCTGTCATTCCCTAGTTAACTGGATGATAATGGCTTGGAGGTGATTCTCACCTCCATCACACTACTGTCTGTTACTGCTTGCTTAAGGTAACTTAATCTCTCCAGAACTGTATAGAAGAAACAGAATGAAGATAATTTTTGAAATTTTCTTAACTTTTTCTGTCAGCAAGCCTGCAACTTGGTGAGTTTAGCCAGTGTGATCTTATTTTTTTATTATTTTTTGAATTATTTATTTACTTATTTTTACTTGTATTTTTTATTTTATTTTATTCTTTTTTTCGTTCTTATCTTTCTGCCTAATTTTTGTGTAAATTGTTCTTAATTATGAAATTTAGGTTTGGTATATTAGGTTTAAGCAGGAATTCTAAGACCGCCATGTTTTTTTTTTGTTTTTTTTTTTTTTTTATTGTTCTCTGTCATTCCTCACTGGACACATGGCTTGGAGGTGATTCCCCCCTCCATCACACTACTGTCTGTTACTGCTTGCTTAAGGTAACTTAATCTCTCCAGAACTCTCCAGAACTGTATAGAAGAAACAGAATGAAGATAATTTTTGAAATTTTCTTAACTTTTTCTGTCAGCAAGCCTGCAACTTGGTGAGTTTAGCCAGTGTGATCTTATTTTTTATTATTTTTTGAATTATTTATTTACTTATTTTTTACTTGTATTTTTTATTTTATTTTATTCTTTTTCGGTTCTTATCTTTTCTGCCTAATTTTTGTGTAAATTGTTCTTAATTATGAAATTTAGGTTTGGTATATTAGGGTTTTGGTTATATGTAGGAATTCTAAGACCGGCCATGTTTTTTTTTTTTTATTATTCTTCTGTCATTCCTTTGCTAACTGGACACATGGCTTGGAGATTCCCCTCCATCACACTACTGTCTGTTACTGCTTGCTTAAGGTAACTTACTTCCAGAACTGTATAGAAGAAACAGAATGAAGATAATTTTTGAAATTTTCCGAACTTTTTCTGTCAGCAAGCCTGCAACTTGGTGAGTTTAGCCAGTGTGATCTTATTTTTTATTATTTTTTGAATTATTTATTTACTTATTTTTACTTGTATTTTTTATTTTATTTTATTCTTTTTTCGTTCTTATCTTTCTGCCCACTTTGTGTGGGAAATTTGTTCAATTTTTTTTTTTTCATAAAATTATAGCTTTGTATATTAGGGTTTTGGTTGTATGTAGGAATTCCAAGACCTGCCTGTGTTTTCTTTTTTTTTATTGTTCTCTGTCACCTTGCTAATCTGACATGGCTGAGGCATTCCCCTCCATCACACTACTGTCTGTTACTGCTTGCTTAAGGTAACTAATTCCTCCAGAACTTCCAGAACTGTATAGAAGAAACAGAATGAAGATAATTTTTGAAATTTTCTTAACTTTTTTCTGTCAGCAAGCCTGCAACTTGGTGAGTTTAGCCAGTGTGATCTTATTTTTTATTATTTCTTGAATTATTTATTTACTTATTTTTACTTGTATTTTTATTTTATTCTTTTTCGGTTCTTATCTTTTCTGCCTAATTTTTGTGTAAATTGTTCTTAATTATGAAATTTAGGTTTGGTATATTAGGGTTTTGGTTATATGTAGGAATTCTAAGACCGGCCATGTTTTTTTTTTTTTTATTGTTCTCTGTCATTCCCTTGCTAACTGGACACATGGCTTGGAGGTGATTCCCCCTCCTCCATCACACTACTGTCTGTTACTGCTTGCTTAAGGTAACTTAATCTCTCCAGAACTGTATAGAAGAAACAGAATGAAGATAATTTTTGAAATTTTCTTAACTTTTTTCTGTCAGCAAGCCTGCAACTTGGTGAGTTTAGCCAGTGTGATCTTATTTTTGTTTATTTTTTGAATTATTTATTTTACTTTATTTTACTTGTATTTTTTATTTTATTTTATTCTTTTTCTGTTCTTATCTTTCTGCCTAATTTTTGTGTAAATTGTTCTTAATTATGAAATTTAGGTTTGGTATATTAGGGTTTTGGTTATGGTGAAGAGTCTCTAAGACCGGCCATGTTTTTTTTTTTTGTTTTTTTTTTTATTGTTCTCTGTCATTCCCTTTGCTAACTGGACACATGGCTTGGAGGTGATTCCCCTCCATCACACTACTGTCTGTTACTGCTTGCTTAAGGTAACTTAATCTCTCCAGAACTGTATAGAAGAAACAGAATGAAGATAATTTTTGAAATTTTTCTTTAACTTTTTTCTGTCAGCAAGCCTGCAACTTGGTGAGTTTAGCCAGTGTGATCTTATTTTTTATTATTTTTTGAATTATTTATTTACTTATTTTTACTTGTATTTTTTATTTTATTTTATTCTTTTTCTGCCTTATTCTTTCAATAATTTTTGTGTAAATTGTTCTTAATTATGAAATTTAGGTTTGGTATATTAGGGTTTTGGTTATATGTAGGAATTCTAAGACCGGCCATGTTTTTTTTTTTTATTGTTCTCTGTCATTCCCTTGCTAACTGGACACATGGCTTGGAGGTGATTCCCCCCCTCCATCACACTACTGTCTGTTACTGCTTGCTTAAGGTAACTTAATCTCTCCAGAACTGTATAGAAGAAACAGAATGAAGATAATTTTTGAAATTTTCTTAACTTTTTTTCTGTCAGCAAGCCTGCAACTTGGTGAGTTTAGCCAGTGTGATCTTATTTTTTATTATTTTTGAATTATTTATTTACTTATTTTTACTTGTATTTTTTATTTTATTTTATTCTTTTTCGGTTCTTATCTTTTCTGCCGAATTTTTTGTGTAAATTGTTCTTAATTATGAAATTTAGGTTTGGTATATTAGGGTTTTGGTTATATGTAGGAATTCTAAGACCGGCCATGTTTTTTTGTTTTTTTTTTTTTATTGTTCTCTGTCATTCCCTTGCTAACTGGACACATGGCTTGGAGGTGATTCCCCTCCATCACACTACTGACTGTTACTGCTTGCTTAAGGTAACTTAATCTCTCCAGAACTCTCCAGAACTGTATAGAAGAAACAGAATGAAGATAATTTTTGAAATTTTCTTAACTTTTTTCTGTCAAAAGCCTAACTGGTGAGTTTAGCCAGTGTGATCTTTATTTTTATTATTTTTTGAATTATTTATTTACTTATTTTTACTTGTATTTTTTATTTTATTCTTTTTCGGTTCTTATCTTTTCTGCCTAATTTTTGTGTAAATTGTTCTTAATTATGAAATTTAGGTTTGGTATATTAGGGTTTTAAGGTATAACTTAAGACCTGCCATGTTTTTTTTTATTGTTCTCTGTCATTCCCTTTGCTAACTGGACACATGGCTTGGAGGTGATTCCTCCATCACACTACTGTCTGTTACTGCTTGCTTAAGGTAACTTAATCTCTCCAGAACTGTATAGAAGAAACAGAATGAAGATAATTTTTGAAATTTTCTAACTTTTTTCTGTCAGCAAGCCTGCAACTTGGTGAGTTTAGCCAGTGTGATCTTATTTTTTATTATTTTTTGAATTATTTATTTACTTATTTTTACTTGTATTTTTTATTTTATTTTATTCTTTTTCGGTTCTTATTCTTTTCTGCCTAATTTTTGTGTAAATTGTTCTTAATTATGAAATTTAGGTTTGGTATATTAGGGTTTTGGTTATATGTAGGAATTCTAAGACCGGCCATGTTTTTTTTTTGTTTTTTTTTTTTTTTATTGTTCTCTGTCATTCCCTTGCTAACTGGACACATGGCTTGGAGGTGATTCTCCATCACACTACTGTCTGTTACTGCTTGCTTAAGGTAACTTAATCTCTCCAGAACTCTCCAGAACTGTATAGAAGAAACAGAATGAAGATAATTTTTGAAATTTTCTTAACTTTTTTCTGTCAGCAAGCCTGCAACTTGGTGAGTTTAGCCAGTGTGATCTTATTTTTTATTATTTTTTGAATTATTTATTTACTTATTTTTACTTGTATTTTTTATTTATTTTATTTTTTCGGTTCTTATCTTTTCTGCCTAATTTTTGTGTAAATTGTTCTTAATTATGAAATTTAGGTTTGGTATATTAGGTTTTGGTTATATGTAGGAATTCTAAGACCGGCCATGTTTTTTTTTTTTATTCTCTGTCATTCCCTTGCTAACTGGACACATGGCTTGGAGGTGATTCCCCTCTCTCCATCACACTACTGTCTGTTACTGCTTGCTTAAGGTAACTTAATCTCTCCAGAACTCTCCAGAACTGTATAGAAGAAACAGAATGAAGATAATTTTGAAATTTAACTTTTTTCTGGTCAGCAAGCCTGCAACTTGGTGAGTTTAGCCAGTGTGATTCATTTTTTATTATTTTTTGAATTATTTATTTACTTATTTTTACTTGTATTTTTTATTTTATTTTATTCTTTTTCGGTTCTTATCTTTTCTGCCTAATTTTTGTGTAAATTGTTCTTAATTATGAAATTTAGGTTTGGTATAGGTTTTGGTTATATGTAGGAATTCTAAGACCGGCCATGTTTTTTTTTTTTATTGTTCTCTGTCATTCCCTTGCTAACTGGACACATGGCTTGGAGGTGATTCCCCCCTCCATCACACTACTGTCTGTTACTGCTTGCTTAAGGTAACTTAATCTCTCCAGAACTGTATAGAAGAAACAGAATGAAGATAATTTTTGAAATTTTCTTAACTTTTTTCTGTCAGCAAGCCTGCAACTTGGTGAGTTTAGCCAGTGTGATCTTATTTTTTATTATTTTTTGAATTATTTATTTACTTATTTTTACTTGTATTTTTTATTTTATTTTATTCTTTTTCGGTTCTTATCTTTTCTGCCTAATTTTTGTGTAAATTGTTTTAATTATGGAAATTTAGGTTTGGTATATTAGGGTTTGGTTATATGTAGGAATTCTAAGACCGGCCATGTTTTTTTTTTTTTTATTGTTCTCTGTCATTCCCTTGCTAACTGGACACATGGCTTGGAGGTGATTCCCCCTCCATCACACTACTGTCTGTTACTGCTTGCTTAAGGTAACTTAATCTCTCCAGAACTGTATAGAAGAAACAGAATGAAGATAATTTTTGAAATTTTCTTAACTTTTTCTGTCAGCAAGCCTGCAACTTGGTGAGTTTAGCCAGTGTGATCTTATTTTTTATTATTTTTTGAATTATTTATTTACTTATTTTTACTTGTATTTTTTATTTTATTTTATTCTTTTTCTCGAAGTTCTTATCTTTTCTGCCTAATTTTTGTGTAAATTGTTCTTAATTATGAAATTTAGGTTTGGTATATTAGGCTCTTTGCTATATGTAGGAATTCTAAGACCGGCCATGTTTTTTTTTATTGTTCTCTGTCATTCCCTTTGTTAACTGGACACATGGCTTGGAGGTGATTCCCCTCCATACACTACTGTCTGTTACTGCTTGCTTAAGGTAACTTAATCTCTCCAGAACTGTATAGAAGAAACAGAATGAAGATAATTTTTGAAATTTTCTGAATTTTTCTTGGTCTGGCAAGCCTGCAACTTGGTGAGTTTAGCCAGTGTGATCTTATTTTTTATTATTTTTTGAATTATTTATTTACTTATTTTTACTTGTATTTTTTATTTTATTTTATTCTTTTTCGTTCTTATCTTTTCTGCCTAATTTTTGTGTAAATTGTTCTTAATTATGAAATTTAGGTTTGGTATGGATTAGGGTTTTGGTTATATGTAGGAATTCTAAGACCGGCCATGTTTTTTTTTTTGTTTTTTTTTTTATTGTTCTCTGTCATTCCCTTGCTAACTTGACACATGGCTTGGAGGTGATTCCCCCTCCATCACACTACTGTCTGTTACTGCTTGCTTAAGGTAACTTAATCTCTCCAGAACTCTCCAGAACTGTATAGAAGAAACAGAATGAAGATAATTTTTGAAATTTTCTTAACTTTTTTCTGTCAGCAAGCCTGCAACTTGAAGAGGCTAGCCAGTGTGATCTTATTTTTTATTATTTTTTGAATTATTTATTTCCATTTATTTTTACTTGTATTTTTTATTTTATTTTATTCTTTTTCGGTTCTTATCTTTCTGCCTAATTTTTGTGTAAATTGTTCTTAATTATGAAATTTAGTTTGTATATTAGGGTTTTGGTTATATGTAGGAATTCTAAGACCGGCCATGTTTTTTTTTTTTATTGTTCTCTGTCATTCCCTTGCTAATCTGACACATGGCTTGGAGGTGATTCTCCTGTCACACTACTGTCTGTTACTGCTTTACTAAGGTAACTTAATCTCTCCAGAACTGTATAGAAGAAACAGAATGAAGATAATTTTTGAAATTTTCTTAACTTTTTTTTTCTGTCAGCAAGCCTGCAACTTGGTGAGTTTAGCCAGTGTGATCTTATTTTTTATTATTTTTTGAATTATTTATTTACTTATTTTTACTTGTATTTTTTATTTTATTTTATTCTTTTTCGTTCTTATCTTTTCTGCCTAATTTTTGTGTAAATTGTTCTTAATTATGAAATTTAGGTTTGGTATATTAGGGTTTTGGTTATAAGGAATTCTAAGACCGGCCATGTTTTTTTTTATTGTTCTCTGTCATTCCCTTGCTAACTGGACACATGGCTTGGAGGTGATTCCCCCTCCATCACACTACTGTCTGTTACTGCTTGCTTAAGGTAACTTAATCTCTCCAGAACTGTATAGAAGAAAAAACAGAATGAAGATAATTTTTGAAATTTTCTTAACTTTTTCTGTCAGCAAGCCTGCAACTTGGTGAGTTTAGCCAGTGTGATCTTATTTTTTATTATTTTTTGAATTATTTATTTACTTATTTTTACTTGTATTTTTTATTTTATTTTATTCTTTTTCGGTTCTTATCTTTTCTGCCTAATTTTTGTGTAAATTGTTCTTAATTATGAAATTTAGGTTTGGTATATTAGGGTTTTGGTTGGCATGGTAGTCTCTAAGACCGGCCATGTTTTTTTTTGTTTTTTTTTTTATTGTTCTCTCGTCATTCCTTTGCTAACTGACACGTAGTGATTCTCCATCACACTACTGTCTGTTACTGCTTGCTTAAGGTAACTTAATCTCTCCAGAACTCTCCAGAACTGTATAGAAGAAACAGAATGAAGATAATTTTGAAATTTTTCTTAACTTTTTTCTGTCAGCAAGCCTGCAACTTGGTGAGTTTAGCCAGTGTGATCTTATTTTTTATTATTTTTTGAATTATTTATTTACTTATTTTTACTTGTATTTTTTATTTTATTCTTTTTCGTTCTTATCTTTTCTGCCTAATTTTGTGTGTAAATTGTTCTTAATTATGAAATTTAGGTTTGGTATATTAGGGTTTTGGTTATATGTAGGAATTCTAAGACCGGCCATGTTTTTTTTTTGTTTTTTTTTTTTTATTGTTCTCTGTCATTCCCTTTGCTAACTGGACACATGGCTTGGAGGTGATTCCCCCTCCATCACACTACTGTCTGTTACTGCTTGCTTAAGGTAACTTAATCTCTCCAGAACTCTCCAGAACTGTATAGAAGAAACAGAATGAAGATAATTTTTGAAATTTTCTTAACTTTTTTCTGTCAGCAAGCCTGCAACTTGGTGAGTTTAGCCAGTGTGTGATCTTATTTTTTATTATTTTTTGAATTATTTATTTACTTATTTTTACTTGTATTTTTTATTTTATTTTATTCTTTTTCGGTTCTTATCTTTTCTGCCTAATTTTTGTGTGTAAATTGTTCTAATTTATACAAATTTAGGTTTGGTATATTAGGTTTGCTATATGTAGGAATTCTAAGACCGGCCATGTTTTTTTTTTTTATTGTTCTCTGTCATTCCCTTGCTAACTGGACACATGGCTGAGGTATCTCCATCACACTGTTTGTTACTGCTTGCTTAAGGTAACTTAATCTCTCCAGAACTGTATAGAAGAAACAGAATGAAGATAATTTTTGAAATTTTCTTTAACTTTTTTCTGTCAGCAAGCCTGCAACTTGGTGAGTTTAGCCAGTGTGATCTTATTTTTATTATTTTTTGAATTATTTATTTATTTTCTACTTGTATTTTTTATTTTATTCTTTTTCGGTTCTTATCTTTTCTGCCTAATTTTTGTGTAAATTGTTCTTAATTATGAAATTTAGGTTTGGTATATTAGGTTTTGGTTATATGTAGGAATTCTAAGACCGGCCATGTTTTTTGTTTTTTTTTTTATTGTTCTCTGTCATTCCCTTGCTAACTGGACACATGGCTTGGAGGTGATTCCCCCTCCATCACACTACTGTCTGTTACTGCTTGCTTAAGGTAACTTAATCTCTCCAGAACTCTCCAGAACTGTATAGAAGAAACAGAATGAAGATAATTTTTGAAATTTTCTTAACTTTTTTCTGTCAGCAAGCCTGCAACTTGGTGAGTTTAGCCAGTGTGATCTTATTTTTTATTATTTTTTGAATTATTTATTTACTTATTTTTACTTGTATTTTTTATTTTATTTTATTCTTTTTCGGTTCTTATCTTTTCTGCCTAATTTTTGTGTAAATTGTTCTTAATTATGAAATTTAGGTTTGGTATATTAGGGTTTTGGTTATATGTAGGAATTCTAAGACCGGCCATGTTTTTTTTATTGTTCTCTGTCATTCTCTTGCTAACTGGACACATGGCTTGGAGGTGATTCCCCCCTCCATCACACTACTGTCTGTTACTGCTTGCTTAAGGTAACTTAATCTCTCCAGAACTGCTAGAAGAAACAGAATGAAGATAATTTTTGAAATTTTCTTAACTTTTTCTGTCAGCAAGCCTGCAACTTGGTGAGTTTAGCCAGTGTGATCTTATTTTTTATTATTTTTTGAATTATTTATTTACTTATTTTTACTTGTATTTTTTATTTTATTTTATTCTTTTCAAGTTTTATTTTCTGCCTAATTTTTGTGTAAATTGTTCTTAATTATGAAATTTAGGTTTGGTATATTAGGTTTTGGTTATATGTAGGAATTCTAAGACCGGCCATGTTTTTTTTTTTTTATTGTTCTCTGTCATTCCCTTGCTAACTGGACACATGGCTTGGAGGTGATTCCCCCCTCCATCACACTACTGTCTGTTACTGCTTGCTTAAGGTAACTTAATCTCTCCAGAACTGTATAGAAGAAACAGAATGAAGATAATTTTTGAAATTTTCTTAACTTTTTTCTGTCAGCAAGCCTGCAACTTGGTGAGTTTAGCCAGTGTGATCTTATTTTTTATTATTTTTTGAATTATTTATTTATTTATTTTTACTTGTATTTTTTATTTTATTCTTTTTCGGTTCTTATTCTGCCTAATGTGTAAATTGTTCTTAATTATGAAATTTAGGTTTGGTATATTAGGTTTGGTTATATGTAGGAATTCTAAGACCGGCCATGTTTTTTTTTTTTTTTTTTTTTTTTTTTTATTGTTCTCTGTCATTCCCTTGCTAACTGACACATGGCTTGAGGTGATTCCCCCTCCATCACACTACTGTCTGTTACTGCTTGCTTAAGGTAACTTAATCTCCAGAACTCCAGAACTGTATAGAAGAAACAGAATGAAGATAATTTTTGAAATTTTCTTAACTTTTTCTGTCAGCAAGCCTGCAACTTGGTGAGTTTAGCCAGTGTGATCTTATTTTTTATTATTTTTTGAATTATTTATTTACTTATTTTTACTTGTATTTTTTATTTTATTTTATTCTTTTTCGGTTCTTATCTTTTCTGCCTAATTTTTGTGTAAATTGTTCTTAATTATGAAATTTAGGTTTGGTATATTAGGGTTTTGGTTATATGTAGGAATTCTAAGACCTAGGCCATGTTTTTTTTTTGTTTTTTTTTTTTTTATTGTTCTCTGTCATTCCCTTGCTAACTGGACACATGGCTTGGAGGTGATTCCCCTCCATCACACTACTGTCTGTTACTGCTTGCTTAAGGTAACTTAATCTCTCCAGAACTCTCCAGAATCAAGAGAAAGAAACAGAATGAAGATAATTTTTGAAATTTTCTTAACTTTTTTCTGTCAGCAAGCCTGCAACTTGGTGAGTTTAGCCAGTGTGATTCTATTTTATTATTTTTTGAATTATTTATTTACTTATTTTTACTTGTATTTTTTATTTTATTTTATTCTTTTTCGGTTCTTATCTTTTCTGCCTAATTTTTGTGTAAATTGTTCTTAATTATGAAATTTAGGTTTGGTATATTAGGGTTTTGGTTATATGTGGTGGAATTCTAAGACCTATTTTTGTTTTTTTTTTTGTTGTTCTCTGTCATTCCCTTGCTAACTGGACATGGCTTGGAGGTGATTCCCCCTCCATCACACTACTGTCTGTTACTGCTTGCTTAAGGTAACTTAATCTCTCCAGAACTCTCCAGAACTGTATAGAAGAAACAGAATGAAGATAATTTTTGGAAATTTTCTTAACTTTTTTCTGTCAGCAAGCCTGCAACTTGGTGAGTTTAGCCAGTGTGATCTTATTTTTTATTATTTTTTGAATTATTTATTTACTTATTTTTACTTGTATTTTTTATTTTATTCTTTTTCGGTTCTTATCTTTTCTGCCTAATTTTTGTGTAAATTGTTCTTAATTATGAAATTTAGGTTTGGTATATTAGGTTTTGGTTATATGTAGGAATTCTAACATTCATTATTGTTTTTTTTTGTTTTTTTTTTTTTTTTATTGTTCTCTGTCATTCCCTTGCTAACTGGACACATGGCTTGGAGGTGATTCCCCTCCATCACACTACTGTCTGTTACTGCTTGCTTAAGGTAACTTAATCTCTCCAGAACTTCCAGAACTGTATAGAAGAAACAGAATGAAGATAATTTTTGAAATTTTCTTAACTTTTTCTGTCAGCAAGCCTGCAACTTGGTGAGTTTAGCCAGTGTGATCTTATTTTTTTATTATTTTTTGAATTATTTATTACTTATTTTTACTTGTATTTTTTATTTTATTTTATTCTTTTTTCGGTTCTTATCTTTCTATTTCAATTGTAAATTGTTCTTAATTATGAAATTTAGGTTTGGTATATTAGGTTTTGGTTATATGTAGGAATTCTAAGAATGGGCTGTTTTTTTTTTGTTTTTTTTTTTTTGTTTTTGTTCTCTGTCATTCTGTTAACTGACAAGGTTTGAGCAGATTCTTCTCCATTCATGGTCACTGTCTGTTACTGCTTGCTTAAGGTAACTTAATCTCTCCAGAACTCTCCAGAACTGTATAGAAGAAACAGAATGAAGATAATTTTTGAAATTTTCTTTTTTTAACTTTTTTCTGTCAGCAAGCCTGCAACTTGGTGAGTTTAGCCAGTGGTGATCTTATTTTTTATTATTTTTTGAATTATTTATTTACTTATTTTTACTTGTATTTTTTATTTTATTTTATTCTTTTTCGGTTCTTATCTTTTCTGCCTAATTTTTGTGTAAATTGTTCTTAATTATGAAATTTAGGTTTGGTATATTAGGGTTTTGCTAGTGCAGGAATTCCAAGACCATGTTTTTTTTTTTTATTGTTCTCTGTCATTCCCTTGCTAACTGGACACATGGCTTGAGGTGATTCCCCCCTCCATCACACTACTGTCTGTTACTGCTTGCTTAAGGTAACTTAATCTCTCCAGAACTCTCCAGAACTGTATAGAAGAAACAGAATGAAGATAATTTTTGAAATTTTCTTAACTTTTTTCTGTCAGCAAGCCTGCAACTTGGTGAGTTTAGCCAGTGTGATCTTATTTTATTATTTTTTGAATTATTTATTTACTTATTTTTACTTGTATTTTTTATTTTATTTTATTCTTTTTCGTTCTTATCTTTTCTGCCTAATTTTTGTGTAAATTGTTCTTAATTATGAAATTTAGGTTTGGTATATTAGGGTTTTGGTTATATGTAGGAATTCTAAGACCGGCCATGTTTTTTTTTTTATTGTTCTCTGTCATTCCCTTGCTAATCAGACATATGGCTTGAGGTATCTCCATCATGTTCTACTGTCTGTTACTGCTTGCTTAAGGTAACTTAATCTCTCCAGAACTGTATAGAAGAAACAGAATGAAGATAATTTTTGAAATTTTCTTAACTTTTTTCTGTCAGCAAGCCTGCAACTTGGTGAGTTTGGCCAGTGTGATCTTATTTTTTATTATTTTTTGAATTATTTATTTACTTATTTTTACTTGTATTTTTTATTTTATTTTATTCTTTTTCGGTTCTTATCTTTTCTGCCTAATTTTTGTGTAAATTGTTCTTAATTATGAAATTTAGGTTTGGTATATTAGGGTTTTGGTTATATGTAGGAATTCTAAGACCTGGCCATGTTTTTTTTTTTGTTTTTTTTTTATTGTTCTCTGTCATTCCCTTGCTAACTGACACATGGCTTGGAGGTACCCCTCCATCACACTACTGTCTGTTACTGCTTGCTTAAGGTAACTTAATCTCTCCAGAACTCTCCAGAACTGTATAGAAGAAACAGAATGAAGATAATTTTTTGAAATTTTCTTAACTTTTTCTAAGGTCAGCAAGCCTGCAACTTGGTGAGTTTAGCCAGTGTGATCTTATTTTTTTATTATTTTTTGAATTATTTATTTACTTATTTTTACTTGTATTTTTTATTTTATTTTATTCTTTTTCTTTTGGTTCTTATCTTTTCTGCCTAATTTTTGTGTAAATTGTTCTTAATTATGAAATTTAGGTTTGGTATATTAGGTTTTGGTTATATGTAGGAATTCTAAGACCGGCCATGTTTTTTTTTTTTTTTATTGTCTTCTGTCATTCCCTTGCTAACTGGACACATGGCTTGGAGGTGATTCTCCATCACACTACTGTCTGTTACTGCTTGCTTAAGGCAATTTAATCTCTCCAGAACTAAGAAGAAACAGAATTAAAGATAATTTTGAAATTTTCTTAATTTTTCTGTCAGCAAGCCTGCAACTTGGTGAGTTTAGCCAGTGTGATCTTATTTTTTATTATTTTTTGAATTATTTATTTACTTATTTTTACTTGTATTTTTTATTTTATTTTATTCTTTTTCGGTTCTTATCTTTTCTGCCTAATTTTTGTGTAAATTGTTCTTAATTATGAAATTTAGGTTTGGTATATTAGGGTTTTGGTTATATGTAGGAATTCTAAGACCGGCCATGTTTTTTTTTATTGTTTCTCTCTGTCATTCCCTTGCTAACTGGACACATGGCTTGGAGGTGATTCCCCCCTCCATCACACTACTGTCTGTTACTGCTTGCTTAAGGTAACTTAATCTCTCCAGAACTGTATAGAAGAAACAGAATGAAGATAATTTTTGAAATTTTCTTAACTTTTTTCTGTCAGCAAGCCTGCAACTTGGTGAGTTTAAGTCAGTGTGATCTTATTTTTTATTATTTTTTGAATTATTTATTTACTTATTTTTACTTGTATTTTTTATTTTATTTTATTCTTTTTCGGTTCTTATCTTTTCTGCCTAATTTTTGTGTAAATTGTTCTTAATTATGAAATTTAGGTTTGGTATATTAGGGTTTTGGTTATATGTAGGAATTCTAAGACCGCTATGTTTTTTTTTTTGTTTTTTTTTTTTATTATTCTCTGTCATTCCCTTGCTAACTGGACACATGGCTTGGAGGTGATTCCCCCCCTCCATCACACTACTGTCTGTTACTGCTTGCTTAAGGTAACTTAATCTCTCCAGAACTCTCCAGAACTGTATAGAAGAAACAGAATGAAGATAATTTTTGAAATTTTCTTAACTTTTTTCTGTCAGCAAGCCTGCAACTTGGTGAGTTTAGCCAGTGTGATCTTATTTTTATTATTTTTTGAATTATTTATTTACTTATTTTTACTTGTATTTTTTATTTTATTTTATTTTTCGGTTCTTATCTTTTCTGCCTAATTTTTGTGTAAATTGTTCTTAATTATGAAATTTAGGTTTGGTATATTAGGGTTTTGGTTATATGTAGGAATTCTAAGACCGGCCATGTTTTTTTTTTGTTTTTTTATTGTTCTCTGTCATTCCCTTTTGCTAACTGGACACATGGCTTGGAGGTGATTCCCCCTCCATCACACTACTGTCTGTTACTGCTTGCTTAAGGTAACTTAATCTCTCCAGAACTCTCCAGAACTGTATAGAAGAAACAGAATGAAGATAATTTTTGAAATTTTCTTAACTTTTTTCTGTCAGCAAGCCTGCAACTTGGTGAGTTTAGCCAGTGTGATCTTATTTTTTATTATTTTTTGAATTATTTATTTACTTATTTTTACTTGTATTTTTTATTTTATTCTTTTTCGGTTCTTATCTTTTCTGCCTAATTTTTGTGTAAATTGTTCTTAATTATGAAATTTAGGTTTGGTATATTAGGGTTTTGGTTATATGTAGAATTTAAGACCTATTGTTTTTTTTTTTTGTTTTTTTTTTTTTTTATTGTTCTCTGTCATTCCCTTGCTAACTGGACACATGGCTTGGAGGTGATTCCCCCTCCATCACACTACTGTCTGTTACTGCTTGCTTAAGGTAACTTAATCTCTCCAGAACTCTCCAGAACTGTATAGAAGAAACAGAATGAAGATAATTTTTGAAATTTTCTTAACTTTTTTCTGTCAGCAAGCCTGCAACTTGGTGAGTTTAGCCAGTGTGATCTTATTTTTTATTATTTTTTGAATTATTTATTTACTTATTTTTACTTGTATTTTTTATTTATTTTATTCTTTTTCGGTTCTTATCTTTTCTGCCTAATTTTTGTGTAAATTGTTCTTAATTATGAAATTTAGGTTTGGTATATTAGGGTTTTGGTTATATGTAGGAATTCTAAGACCGGCCATGTTTTTTTTTTTTTATTGTTCTCTGTCATTCCCTTGCTAACTGGACATGGCTTGGAGGTGATTCCCCCCTCCATCACACTACTGTCTGTTACTGCTTGCTTAAGGTAACTTAATCTCTCCAGAACTGTATAGAAGAAACAGAATGAAGATAATTTTTGAAATTTTCTTAACTTTTTTCTGTCAGCAAGCCTGCAACTTGGTGAGTTTAGCCAGTGTGATCTTATTTTTTATTATTTTTTGAATTATTTATTTACTTATTTTTACTTGTATTTTTTATTTTATTCTTTTTCGGTTCTTATCTTTTCTGCCTAATTTTTGTGTAAATTGTTCTTAATTATGAAATTTAGGTTTGGTATATTAGGGTTTTGGTTATATGTAGGAATTCTAAGACCGGTCATGTTTTTTTTTGTTTTTTTTTTTTATTGTCTTCTGTCATCTTGCTAACTGGACACATTTGAAAGATCTCTCCATCACACTACTGTCTGTTACTGCTTGCTTAAGGTAACTTAATCTCTCCAGAACTCTCCAGAACTGTATAGAAGAAACAGAATGAAGATAATTTTTGAAATTCTTCTTTAACTTTTTCTGTCAGCAAGCCTGCAACTTGGTGAGTTTAGCCAGTGTGATCTTATTTTTTATTATTTTTTGAATTATTTATTTACTTATTTTTACTTGTATTTTTTATTTTATTTTATTCTTTTTCGGTTCTTTATCTTTTCTGCCTAATTTTTGTGTAAATTGTTCTTAATTATGAAATTTAGGTTTGGTATATTAGGGTTTTGGTTATATGTAGGAATTCTAAGACCGGCCATGTTTTTTTTTTTTTTATTGTTCTCTGTCATTCCCTTGCTAACTGGACACATGGCTTGGAGGTGTTTCCTCCTCCATCACACTACTGTCTGTTACTGCTTGCTTAAGGTAACTTAATCTCTCCAGAACTGTATAGAAGAAACAGAATGAAGAGCAATTTTGGAAATTTTCTTGCTTTCTGTCAGCAAGCCTGCAACTTGGTGAGTTTAGCCAGTGTGATCTTATTTTTTTATTATTTTTTGAATTATTTATTTGTATTTATTTTTACTTGTATTTTTTATTTTATTTTATTCTTTTTCGGTTCTTATCTTTTCTGCCTAATTTTTGTAAATTGTTCTTAATTATGAAATTTAGGTTTGGTATATTAGGGTTTGTTGAGGTAGGTTCTAAATTTTTATTTAAGTTTTTTTTTTTTTATTCTCTGTCATTCCCTTGCTAACTGGACACATGGCTTGGAGGTGATTCCCCCTCTCCCATCACACTACTGTCTGTTACTGCTTGCTTAAGGTAACTTAATCTCTCCAGAACTGTATAGAAGAAACAGAATGAAGATAATTTTTGAAATTTTCTTAACTTTTTTCTGTCATGTGCCTGCAACTTAAGTATTTTCTGAATAAAGACTCACATTTTATTATTTTTAAAATTATTTATTTACTTATTTTTACTTGTATTTTTTATTTTATTCTTTTTCGGTTCTTATCTTTTCTGCCTTAATTTTTGTGTAAATTGTTCTTAATTATGAAATTTAGGTTTGGTATATTAGGTTTTGGTTATATGTAGGAATTCTAAGACCGGCCATGTTTTTTTTTTTGTTTTTTTTTTTTTTTATTGTTCTCTGTCATTCCCTTGCTAACTGGACACATGGCTTGGAGGTGATTCCCCCCCTCCATCACACTACTGTCTGTTACTGCTTGCTTAAGGTAACTTAATCTCTCCAGAACTCTCCAGAGTCCTGTATAGAAGTTAGAATGAAGACAATTTTTGAAATTTTCTTAACTTTTTTCTGTCAGCAAGCCTGCAACTTGGTGAGTTTAGCCAGTGTGATCTTATTTTTTATTATTTTTTGAATTATTTATTTACTTATTTTTACTTGTATTTTTTATTTTATTTTATTCTTTTTCGGTTCTTATCTTTTCTGCCTAATTTTTGTGTAAATTGTTCTTAATTATGAAATTTAGGCTTGGTATATTAGGGTTTTGGTTATATGTAGGAATTCTAAGACCGGCCATGTTTTTTTTTTTGTTTTTTTTTTTTTTATTGTTCTCTGTCATTCCCTTGCTAACTGGACACATGGCTTGGAGGTGATTCCCCCTCCATCACACTACTGTCTGTTACTGCTTGCTTAAGGTAACTTAATCTCTCAACCTCCAGAACTTGCAAGAAACAGAATGAAGATAATTTTTGAAATTTCAATCTTTTTCTGTCAGCAAGCCTGCAACTTGGTGAGTTTAGCCAGTGTGATCTTATTTTTTATTATTTTTTGAATTATTTATTTACTTATTTTTTACTTGTATTTTTTATTTTATTTTATTCTTTTTCGGTTCTTATCTTTTTCTGCCTAATTTTAAAAATTGTTCTTAATTATGAAATTTAGGTTTGGTATATTAGGGTTTTGGTTATATGTAGGAATTCTAAGACCGGCCATGTTTTTTTTTTTATTGTTTCCTTCTGTCTCCTTGCTAACTGGACACATGGCTTGGAGGTGATTCTCCATCACACTACTGTCTGTTACTGTTTACAGTATGCACCGAATTTGCATCCTCAACTGTATAGAAGAAACAGAATGAAGATAATTTTTGAAATTTTCTTAACTTTTTTCTGTCAGCAAGCCTGCAACTTGGTGAGTTTAGCCAGTGTGATCTTATTTTTTATTATTTTTTGAATTATTTATTTACTTATTTTTACTTGTATTTTTTATTTTATTCTTTTTCGGTTCTTATCTTTTCTGCCTAATTTTGTGTAAATTGTTCTTAATTATGAAATTTAGGTTTGGTATATTAGGGTTTTGGTTATATGTAGGAATTCTAAGACCGGCCATGTTTTTTTTTGTTTTTTTTTTTTTTTATTGTTCTCTGTCATTCCCTTGCTAACTGGACACATGGCTTGGAGGTGATTCCCCCTCCATCACACTACTGTCTGTTACTGCTTGCTTAAGGTAACTTAATCTCTCCAGAACTCCAGAACTGTATAGAAGAAACAGAATGAAGATAATTTTTGAAATTTTTCTTTAACTTTTTTTCTGTCAGCAAGCCTGCAACTTGGTGAGTTTAGCCAGTGATCTTTATTTTTATTATTTTTGAATTATTTATTTACTATTTTTGTTTGTATTTTTCATTTTATTTTATTCTTTTTCGGTTCTTATCTTTTCTGCCTAATTTTTGTGTAAATTGTTCTTAATTATGAAATTTAGGTTTGGTATATTAGGTTTTGGTTATATGTAGAATTCAAGGACCGGCCATGTTTTTTTTTTGTTTTTTTTTTTTTTTATTGTTCTCTGTCATTCCCTTGCTAACTGGACACATGGCTTGGAGGTGATTCCCCCCTCTCCATCACACTACTGTCTGTTACTGCTTGCTTAAGGTAAATCTCATCTTCTCCAGAACTTCCAGAACTGTATAGAAGAACAGAATGAAGATAATTTTTGAAATTTTCTTAACTTTTTTCTGTCAGCCTGCAACTTGGTGAGTTTAGCTGTGTGATCTTATTTTTTATTATTTTTGAATTTATTTATTTACTTATTTTTACTTGTATTTTTTATTTTATTTTATTCTTTTTCGGTTCTTATCTTTTCTGCCTATTTGTAAAATTGTTCTAATTATGAAATTTAGGTTTGGTATATTAGGGTTTTGGTTATATGTAGGAATTCTAAGACCGGCCATGTTTTTTTTTTTTATTGTTCTCTGTCATTCCCTTGCTAACTGGACACATGGCTTGGAGGTGATTCCCCTCCACACTACTGTCTGTTACTGTTTGCTTAAGGTAACTTAATCTCTCCAGAACTCTCCAGAATCAAGGAAGCAAACAGAATGAAGATAATTTTTGAAATTTTCTTAACTTTTTTCTGTCAGCAAGCCTGCAACTTGGTGAGTTTAGCCAGTGTGATCTTATTTTTTATTATTTTTTGAATTATTTATTTACTTATTTTTACTTGTATTTTTTATTTTATTTTATTCTTTTTCGGTTCTTATCTTTTCTGCCTAATTTTTGTGTAAATTGTTCTTAATTATGAAATTTAGGTTTGGTATATTAGGGTTTTGGTTATATGTAGGAATTCTAAGACCGGCCATGTTTTTTTTTTTTTATTGCTCTCTGTCATTCCCTTGCTAACTGGACACATGGCTTGGAGGTGATTCCCCCTCCATCACACTACTGTCTGTTACTGTTTGTTTAGTAACTTAATCTCTCCTAACTGTATAGAAGAAACAGAATGAAGATAATTTTGAAATTTTCTTAACTTTTTTCTGTCAGCAAGCCTGCAACTTGGTGAGTTTAGCCAGTGTGATCTTATTTTTTATTATTTTTGAATTATTTATTTACTTATTTTTACTTGTATTTTTTATTTTATTCTTTTTCGGTTCTTATCTTTTCTGCCTAATTTTTGTGTAAATTGTTCTTAATTATGAAATTTAGGTTTGGTATATTAGGGTTTTGGTTATATGTAGGAATTCTAAGACCGGCCATGTTTTTTTTTTTGTTTTTTTTTTTTTTTTATTGTTCTCTGTCATTCCCTTGCTAACTGGACACATGGCTTGGAGGTGATTCCCCCCCTCCATCACACTACTGTCTGTTACTGCTGTTTAAGGTAACTTAATCTCTCCAGAACTCTCCAGAACTGTATAGAAGAAACAGAATGAAGATAATTTTTGAAATTTTCTTAACTTTTTCTGTCAGCAAGCCTGCAACTTGGTGAGTTTAGCCAGTGTGATCTTATTTTTTATTATTTTTTGAATTATTTACTTACTTATTTTTACTTGTATTTTTTATTTTATTTTATTCTTTTTCGGTTCTTATCTTTTCTGCCTAATTTTTTGTGTAAATTGTTCTTAATTATGAAATTTAGGTTTGGTATATTAGGGTTTTGGTTATATGTAGGAATTCTAAGACCGGCCATGTTTTTTTTTTATTGTTCTCTGTCATTCCCTTGCTAACTGACACATGGCTTGGAGGTGATTCCCCCTCCATCACACTACTGTCTGTTACTGCTTGCTTAAGGTAATCCATCTCTCCAGAACTCTCCAGAACTGTATAGAAGAAAACAGAATGAAGATAATTTTTTGAAATTTTCTAACTTTTTTCTGTCAGCAAGCCTGCAACTTGGTGAGTTTAGCCAGTGTGATCTTATTTTTTATTATTTTTTGAATTATTTATTTACTTATTTTTACTTGTATTTTTTATTTTATTCTTTTTCGGTTCTTATCTTTTCTGCCTAATTTTTGTGTAAATTGTTCTTAATTATGAAATTTAGGTTTGGTATATTAGGTTTTGGTTATATGTAGGAATTCTAAGACTGGCCATGTTTTTTTGTTTTTTTTTTTATTGTTCTCTGTCATTCCCTTGCTAACTGGACACATGGCTTGGAGGTGATTCCCCTTCCATCACACTACTGTCTGTTACTGCTTGCTTAAGGTAACTTAATCTCTCCAGAACTCTCCAGAACTGTATAGAAGAAACAGAATGAAGATAATTTTTGAAATTTTCTTAACTTTTTCTGTCAGCAAGCCTGCAAAACTTGGTGAGTTTAGCCAGATCTTATTTTTATTATTTTGAATTATTTATTTACTTATTTTTACTTGTATTTTTTATTTTATTTTATTCTTTTTCGGTTCTTATCTTTTCTGCCTAATTTTTGTGTAAATTGTTCTTAATTATGAAATTTAGGTTTGTATATTAGGGTTTTGGTTATATGTAGGAATTCTAAGGACTCAGCTATGTTTTTTTTTTTTGTTTTTTTTTTTTTTATTGTTCTCTGTCATTCCCTTGCTAACTGGACACATGGCTTGGAGGTGATTCCCCCCTCCATCACACTACTGTCTGTTACTGCTTGCTTGCTGCAACTTAATCTCCTCCAGAACTCTCCAGAACTGTATAGAAGAAACAGAATGAAGATAATTTTTGAAATTTTCTTAACTTTTTTCTGTCAGCAAGCCTGCAACTTGGTGAGTTTAGCCAGTGTGATCTTATTTTTTATTATTTTTTGAATTATTTATTTACCATTTTTTTACTTTCTGTATTTTTTATTTTATTTTATTCTTTTTCGGTTCTTATCTTTTCTGCCTAATTTTGTGTAAATTGTTCTTAATTATGAAATTTAGGTTTGGTATATTAGGGTTTTGGTTATATGTAGGAATTCTAAGACCGGCCATGTTTTTTTTTTTTTTTATTGTTCTCTGTCATCATTCCCTTGCTAACTGGACACATGGCTTGGAGGTGATTCCCCCTCTCCATCACACTACTGTCTGTTACTGCTTGCTTAAGGTAACTTAATCTCTCCAGAACTCTCCAGAACTGTATAGAAGAAACAGAATGAAGATAATTTTTGAAATTTTCTTAACTTTCTGTCAGCAAGCCTGCAACTTGGTGAGTTTAGCCATGTGATCTATTTTTTATTATTTGAATTTATTTATTTACTTATTTTTACTTGTATTTTTTATTTTATTTTATTCTTTTTCGGTTCTTATCTTTCTGCCTATCTGTGTAAATTGTTCTTAATTATGAAATTTAGGTTTGGTATATTAGGGTTTTGGTTATATGTAGGAATTTTAAGACCGGCCATGTTTTTTTGTTTTTTTTTTTTTATTGTTCTCTGTCATTCCCTTGCTAACTGGACACATGGCTTGGAGGTGATTCCCCCTCCATCACACTACTGTCTGTTACTGCTTGCTTAAGGTAACTTAATCTCTCCAGAATCCTCCAGAACTGTATAGAAGAAACAGAATGAAGATAATTTTTGAAATTTTCTTAACTTTTTTCTGTCAGCAAGCCTGCAACTTGGTGAGTTTAGCCAGTGTGATCTTATTTTTTATTATTTTTTGAATTATTTATTTACTTATTTTTACTTGTATTTTTTATTTTATTTTATTCTTTTTCGGTTTCAGCCTTTCAAGTCTAATTTTGTGTAAAATGTTCTTAATTATGAAATTGTGTTCTTGTATATTAGGGTTTTGGTTATATGTAGGAATTCTAAGACCGGCCATGTTTTTTTTTTATTGTTCTCTGTCATTCCCTTGCTAACTGGACACATGGCTTGGAGGTGATTCCCCCCTCCATCACACTACTGTCTGTTACTGCTTGCTTAAGGTAACTTAATCTCTCCAGAACTCTCCAGAACTGTATAGAAGAAACAGAATGAAGATAATTTTTGAAATTCTCTTACCTCCTTTTTTCTGTCAGCAAGCCTGCAACTTGGTGAGTTTAGCCAGTGTGATCTTATTTTTTATTATTTTTTGAATTATTTATTTACTTATTTCTTTACTTGTATTTTTTATTTTATTTTATTCTTTTTCGGTTCTTATCTTTTCTGCCTAATTTTTGTGTAAATTGTTCTATCATAAATTTTAGGTTTGGTATATTAGGGTTTTGGTTATATGTAGGAATTCTAAGACCGGCCATGTTTTTTTTTTTTATTGTTCTCTGTCATTCTCTTGCTAACTGGACACATGGCTTGGAGGTGATTCCCCCCTCCATCACACTACTGTCTGTTACTGCTTGCTTAAGGTAACTAATCTCTCCAGAACTGTATAGAAGAAACAGAAATGAAGATAATTTTTGAAATTTTTCTTAACTTTTTTCTGTCAGCAAGCCTGCAACTTGGTGAGTTTAGCCAGTGTGATCTTATTTTTTATTATTTTTTGAATTATTTATTTACTTATTTTTACTTGTATTTTTTATTTTATTCTTTTTCTGTTCTTTATCTTTTCTGCCTAATTTTTTGTGTAAATTGTTCTTAATTATGAAATCAGGTTTGTATGGTTAGGTTTTGGTTATATGTAGGAATTCTAAGACCGGCCATGTTTTTTTTTTTTGTTTTTTTTTTTATTGTTCTCTGTCTTGCTAACTGGACACATGGCTTGAGGTGATTCCCCCCTCCATCACACTACTGTCTGTTACTGCTTGCTTAAGGTAACTTAATCTCCAGAACTGTATAGAAGAAACAGAATGAAGATAATTTTTGAAATTTTCTTAACTTTTTCTATCAGCAAACCTGCAACTTGATGAAGTTACTTCCAGTGTGATCTTATTTTTTTATTATTTTTGAATTATTTATTTACTTATTTTTACTTATTTTTTATTTTTATTTTATTCTTTTTCGGTTCTTATCTTTTTCTGCCTAATTTTGTGTAAATTGTTATTATGAAATTTGGGTTTGGTATATTAGGGTTTGGTTATATGTGGAATTCTAAGACTGGCCATGTTTTATTGGGCCTCTGTCATTCACCCACTAACTGGACACTGTGGCTTGGAGGTGGTTCCCCTCATCACACTGCTATCTGTTACTGCCTTAAGTGCTTAATCTCTCAAGAACTGTATAAGAAAACAGAATAGAGATAATTTTTGAAATTTTCTTAACTTTTTTCTGTGTGGCCTGCAACCAGTGGGATTTGCATAGAATATTGATCTTATTTTTTATTATTTTTGAATTATTTATTTACTTATTTTTTACTTGTATTTTATTTTATTTAATATTTTCGGTTCTTATCTTTTCTTATAATTTGTAAAATTGTTCTTAATTATGAAATTTAGGTTTGGTATATTGAGGTTTTATGTAGAATTCTAGACCGGCCATGTTTTTTTTTTGTTTTTTTTTTTATTGTTCTCTGTCATTCCCTTGCTAACTGGACACATGGCTTGGAGGTGATTCCCCACTCCATCCTACTGTCTGTTACTGCTTGCTTAAGGTAGCAATCTCTCCAGAACTCTCCAGAACTGTATAGAAGAGAAACAGAGATGAAGATAATTTTTTGAAATTTTCTTATTTTTCTGTCTGTAAGCCTGCAACTTGTGTGAGTTTAGCCAGTGTGATCTTATTTTTTATTATTTTTTGAATTATTTATTTACTTATTTTACTTGTATTTTTTATTTATTTTATTCTTTTTAGTTTTCTTATCTTTTCTGCCTAATTTTTATGTAAATTGTTCTTAATTATGAAATTTAGGTTGTTATTAGGGTTTTGGTTATATGTAGAATTCTAAGACCGGCCATGTTTTTTTTTTATTGTTCTCTGTCATTCCCTTGCTAACTGGACACAGAAACTTGGAGGTGATTCCCCCTCCATCTTGCTATGTCTGTGCCCTTTATTTATGAGTAACAATCTCTCCAGAACTGTATAGAAGAAACAGAATGAAGATAATTTTGAAATTTTCTTAACTTTTCTGTCAGCAAGCCTGCAGCTTGGTGAGTTTAGCCAGTGTGATCTTATTTTTTTGTATTATTTTTGGATTATTTATTTACTTATTTTTTTTACTGTATTTTTATTTATTTTATTCTTTTTAAAGGTTCTTATCTTTTCTGCTAATTTTTGTGCATAGAATTGTTCTTAATTATGAGGAGTGGGATTTGGTATATTGGGGTTTTGGTTATATGTAAGGAATTCTAAGACCGGCCATGTTTTTTTTGTTTTTTTTTATTATTCTCATCATTCCCTTGCTAACTGGACACATGGCTTGGAGGTGGTTCCCCCCTCCATCACACTACTATGTATTGCACTGCTTGCTTTCAAAAGGTAGCAATACTCCAGAACTGTATAAGAAAACAGAATGAGGAGAAACAATTTTGAAATTTTCTTAACTTTTTTCTGTCAACAAGCCTGCAACTTGGTGAGTTTGCCAGTGTGATCTTATTTTTATTATTTTTTGAATTATTTATTTACTTATTTTACTTGTATTTTTATTTTATTTTATTCTTTTTCGGTTCTTATCTTTTCTAATTTTTGTGTAAATTATTCTTAATTATGGGGGGTAGGTTTGGTATATTGGGGTTTTGGTTATATGTAGGAATTCTAAGACCGGCCATGTTTTTTGTTTTTTTTTTTTATTGTTCTCTGTCATTCCCTTGCTAACTGGACACATGGCTTGGAGGTGGTCCCCCCTCCATCCTACACTGTTACTGCTGCTTGGTAACTTAATCTCTCCAGAACTGTATAGAAGAAACAGAATGAAGATAATTTTTGAAATTTTTCTTAACTTTTTTCTGTCAGCAAGCCTGCAACTTGGTGAGTTTAGCCAGGTATGATCTTATTTTTTTATTATTTTTCGATTATTTATTTACTTACTTTACCTTATTTTTTTATTTATTTTCTTCTTTTTAGTTCTTATCTTTTCTGCTAATTTTTGTGTAAATTTATTCTTAATTATGAAATTTAGGTTTGATATCTAGGTTTTGGTTATATGTGAATTCTAGACCGGCCATGTTTTTTTTTTGTTTTTTTTTTTTATTGTTCTCTGTATTCCCTTGCTAACTGGACACATGGCTTGGAGGTGGTCCCCCCTCCATCCACTGCACATCTGTTCCCCTGCTTGTAAGGTAACCAATCTCTCCAGAACTGTATAGAAGAAACAGATAATTTTGAAATTTTCTTAACTTTTTTTCATCAGCAAGCCTGCAACTTGGTGGGATTTAGCCAGTGTGATCTTATTTTTTATTATTTTTTGAATTATTTATTTACTTATTTTATATATTTTATTTTATTTTATTCTTTTTAAGTTTCTTATCTTTTCTGCCTAATTTTTGTGTAAATTGTTCTTAATTATGAAATTTAGGTTTGGTATATTGCAGTTTATATGTAAATTCTAAGACCGGCCATGTTTTTTTTTATTGTTCTCTGTCATTCCCTTGCTAACTGGACATTTTTGCAGCAGGGGTGATTCCCCCTCCATCACACCTGTCTGTTACTGCTTGGCAAAAGGTAACCAATCTCTCAGGCTGTATAGAAGAAACAGAATGAAGATAATTTTTGAAATTTTCTGCTTTTTTTCTGTCAGCAAGCCTGTGGCAGTGAGTTGTAGTGTGATCATACCTTTTTAATATTTTTTGAATTATTTATTTACTTATTTTTACTTGTATTTTTTATTTTATTTTATTTCTTTTTCGGTTCTTATCTTTTCTGCCTAATTTTTGTGTAAATTGTTCTATTGTGAAATTTAGGTTTGGTATCAGTATAAGGTTTTAGTTATACCTGTAGAATTCTAAGACCGGCCATGTTTTGTTTTTTTTATTGTTCTCTATCATTCCCTTGCTAACTGGACACATGGCTTGGAGGTGATTCCCCCCTCCATCACACTGCTGTCTGTTACTGCTTGCTTAAGGTAACTTAATCTCTCCAGAACTATAGAAGAAACAGAATGAAGATAATTTTGAAATTTTCTTAACTTTTTTCATAAGCAAGCCTGCAGCTTAGTGAGTTTAGCCAGTGTGATCTATTTTTTATTATTTTTTGAATTATTTATTTACTTATTTTTACTTGTATTTTTATTTTATTTTATTCTTTTTCGGTTCTTATCTTTCTGCCTAATTTTTGTGTAAATTGTTCTTAATTATGAAGTGGGTTTGGTATATTCGGAGTTTGGTTATGAAGATTCTAAGACAAGCCATGTTTTTTGTTTTTTTTATTGTTCTCTGTCATTCCCTTGCTAACTGGACACATGGCTTGGAGGTGATTCCCCCTCCATCACACTGCTATTATTTTTCTTGTGAGTAACTTTAATCTCTCCAGAACTGTATAGAAGAGGAAACAGAATGAAGATAATTTTAAGTATATGCTTTTTCTGTCAGCAAACTGCAACACAGTGAGTTTAGCCAGTGTGATCTTATTTTTTATTATTTTTGAATTGTTATTACTTATTTTTACTTGTATTTTTTTAATTTTATTTTTATTCTTTTTGAGTTCTTTTCTGCTAATTTTTGTGTAAATTGTTCTTAATTATGAAATTTAGTTTGGTATATTAGGGTTTTTGGTTATATGTAGGAATTCTAAGACCGGCCATGTTTTTTATTGTTCTCTGTCATTCCCTTGCTAACTGGACACATGGCTTGGGGTGATTCCCCCCTCCATCCACTACTGTCTGTACATTTCTTGCTTAAAATGTGTCTCTTGAGTATAGAAGAAACAGAATGAAGATAATTTTGAAATTTTGCTTAACTTTTTTCTGTCAACAGAAGCCTGCAACCGAGTGAGAGTTTGCTGATGTAGATCTTATTTTTTTATTATTTTTTGAATTATTTATTTACTTATTTTACTTTATTTTTATTTTATTTTATTCTTTTCGGTTCTTATCTTTTCTGCCTAATTTTGTGTAAACTGTTCTTTAATTATGAAATTTAAGTTTCGTATATTAGGGTTTTGGTTATATGTAGGAATTCTAAGACCAGCCATGTTTTTTTTGTTTTTTTTTTATTGTTCTCTGTCATTCCCTTGCTAACTGGACACATGGCTTGGAGGTGATTCCCCCCTCCATCCTGCTGTCTCTTCACTGCTTGCTTAAGGTAACTTAATCTCTCCAGAGCTCTCCAGAACTGTATAGAAGAAACAGATAGAAGATAATTTTGAAATTTTCTTAACTTTTCTGTCAACTAGCCTGCAACATGATGAGTTGCTTCAGTGTGATCTTATTTTTATTATTTTTGGTGTTTATTTACTTATTTTTACTTGTATTTTTATTTTATTTTATTCTTTTCGGTTCTTATCTTTTCTTTTTTCCTAATTTTTGTGTAAATTGTTCTTAATTATGAGGG
The DNA here is from genome assembly GCA_037127315.1 of Ascarosepion bandense. NCBI lineage: Eukaryota > Metazoa > Mollusca > Cephalopoda > Sepiida > Sepiidae > Ascarosepion > Ascarosepion bandense. The sequence goes on from JBBBDQ010001728.1 coordinate 1,394,642, forward strand.
GTAGGTTTGGTATATTAGGAGTTTTGGTTATATGTAGGAATTCTGAGGCCATTGTGTTTTGTTGTTCTGTAATTTATACACTGCTAACTGGACATGACAGGAGGTGATTCCCCTCCATCACACTACTGTCTGTTACTACTTGCTTGAGTAACTAATCTCTCCAGAACTGTATAGAAGAAACAGAATGAAGATATTTTTAGAAATTTTCTTAACTTTTTTTCTGTCAGCAAGCCTGCAGCAGTGAGTTTAGCCAGTGTGATCTTATTTTTATTATTTTTTGGGTATTATTTACTTATTTTTACTTGTATTTTTATTTTATTTCCTTTCTTTTTCGGTTCTTATCTTTTCTGCCTATTTTTATATTGAAATTGTTCTTAATTGTAAATTTGAGTTTGGTATATTAGGGTTTGGTTATATGTAGGAATTCTAAGACTTTAAATATGTTTTTTTTTGTTTTTTTATTGTTCTCTGTCAGTCCTTGCTAACTGGACACATGGCTTGGAGGTGATTCCCCCACTCATCACACCTACTGTCTATACTACTTGTAAGGTAACCCAAATACTCTCAAGAACTGTATAGAAGAAAACAGAATGAAGATAATTTTGAAATTTTTATGCTTTTTCTGTAGTATTTTAAAGCAGGCAGTTGTGAATGTGGTCTATTTTTTTATTATTTTTTGAATTATTTATTTACTTATTTTACTTATGTTTTATTTTATTTTATTCTTACGGTTCTTATCTTTTCTGCTAATTTTTTTGTGTAAAATTGTTCTTAATTATGAAATTTAGGTTTGGTATATTAGGGTTTGGTTACATGTGTAGGGTCTAAGACCGGCCATGTTTTTTTTTTGTTTTTTTTTTTTTGCCATTTCTCTGTCATTCCCTTGCTATTGGACACATGGCTTGGAGGTGATTCCCCCCTCCATCCCTACCCTCTGTTACCTGCACTTAAAGGTAATAATCTCTCCAGAACTGTATAGAAAAAACAGAATGAAGATAATTTTAATTTTCTTAACTTTTTTCTGTAAGCAAGCCTGCAATAGTGAGTTTAGCAACCAGTGTGATCTTATTTTTATTATTTTTTGAATTATTTATTTACTTATTTTTACTTGTATTTTTATTTTATTTTATTCTTTTTCGGTTCTTATCTTTTCTGCCTAATTTTTGTGTAAATTGTTCTTAATTGTAATTTTAGGTTTGGTATATTAGGGTTTTTGGTTATATGTGAGAATTCTAAGACCGGCCATGTTTTTTTTTTTGTTTTTTTTTATTGTTCTCTGTCATTCCCTTGCCCAACTGGACACATGGCTTGGAGAGGATTCCCCCCTCCATCCTACTGTCTGTTACTGCTTGCATGGGTAACTTAATCTCTCCAGAACTGTATGAAGAAACAGAATGAAGATATTTTTGAGGAAGTCACCTTTTCTGTCCTTGAAGCCTGCAGCTTGGTGAGTTTAGCCAGTGTGATCTTATTTTTATTATTTTTGAATTATTTATTTACTTATTTTACTTGTATTTTATTTTATTTTATTCTTTTCGGTTCTTATCTTTTCTTGCCTAATTTTTTTGTGTAAATTGTTCTTAATTATGAAATTTGGGTTTGGTATATTAAGGTTTTGGTTATATGTAGGAATTCCTAGACCGGCCATGTTTTTTTTATTGTTCTCTGTCATTCCCTTGCTAACTGGATGCATAGCTTGGAAGTGATTCCCCCCTCCATCACCTCTTGTGTATTTACTGCTTGCTTAAGGTAACTTAATCTCTCCAGAACTGTATAGAAGAAACATGATGAAGATAATTTTGAAATTTTTGTAACTTTTTTCTGTCAGCAAGCCTGCAACTTGGTGAGTTTAGCCAGTGTGATCTTATTTTTTTATTATTTTTGAATTATTTATTTACTTATTTTTGCTTGTATTTTATTTTATTTTATTCTTTTTCGGTTCTTATCTTTTCTGCCTAATTTGTGTAAATTGTTCTTAATTATGAAATTTGGGTTTGGTATATTAGGGTTTTGGTTATATGTAGGAATTCTGAACCGGCCATGTTTTTTTTTGTTTTTTTTTTTATTGTTCTGTGTTCCATACTAACTTTGGACACATGGCTTGGGGGTGATTCCCCCCTCCATCCCCACTACTGTCTGCTGCTTGCTTAAGGTAACTTAATCTCTCCAGAATTTCAACATAGAAGAAACAGAATGAAGATAATTTTGAAATTTTTTTCACAACTTTTTCTGTCAACAAGCCTGCAGCAGTGAGTTGCTTGGTAGTCTTATTTTTATTATTTTTTGAATTATTTATTTACTTATTTTACTTGTATTTTTTATTTATTTTATTCTTTTGGTTCTTATCTTTTTCTACCTAATTTTGTGTAAATTGTTCTTAATTATGAAATTTAGGTTTGACTTATACTAAGTTAAAACTTCATTAACTTCAGTCACATATTTATTTTTTTTAATTGGAGTAGATAGTACCTTCTATCGCCAGGTCTCACACTCCACCCCCTTCTTTTGGACAGGAGTAGAGTTGATCGCCTTGTTTCTAGTTTAGGAAGGGGTTCCCGAGTAGATAGATTAAACTAATTGGAGTAGATAGATTAAACTATCGCCGGTTCACACTCCACCCACATCTATTGAACAGGTGAAGAGGCTCATCCCTTGTTTCCTGTTTAGGATGCGGTTTCCGGTTTTCTCTTTTCCAATCTTTTCACTCTTTTCCTTTATTATTTTATTTTTTTTTTTCAATTGGAGTAGATAGACTAAACTATCGCCCGGTTCACACTCCACCCACATCTATTGAACAGGTGAAGAGGCTCATCCCTTGTTTCCTGTTTAGGATGCGGTTTCCGGTTTTCTCTTTTCCAATCTTTTCACTCTTTTCCTTTATTATTTTATTTTTTTTTTTTTCAATTGGAGTAGATAGACTAAACTATCGCCGGTTCACACTCCACCCACATCTATTGAACAGGTGAAGAGGCTCATCCCTTGTTTACTGTTTAGGATGCGTTTCCGGTTTCCGGTTTTCTTTTCCAATCTTTTCACTCTTTTCCTTTATTATTTTATTTTTTTTTTCAATTGGAGTAGATAGACTAAACTATCGCCCGGTTCACACTCCACCCACATCTATTGAACAGGTGAAGAGGCTCATCCCTTGTTTCCTGTTTAGGATGCGGTTTCCGGTTTTCTCTTTTCCAATCTTTTCACTCTTTTCCTTTATTATTTTATTTTTTTTTCAATTGGAGTAGATAGACTAAACTATCGCCCGGTTCACACTCCACCCACATCTATTGAACAGGTGAAGAGGCTCATCCCTTGTTTCCTGTTTAGGATGCGGTTTCCGGTTTTCTCTTTTCCAATCTTTTCACTCTTTTCCTTTATTATTTTATTTTTTTTTTCAATTGGAGTAGATAGACTAAACTATCGCCCGGTTCACACTCCACCCACATCTATTGAACAGGTGAAGAGGCTCATCCCTTGTTTCCTGTTTAGGATGCGGTTTCCGGTTTTCTTTTCTTTTCCAATCTTTTCACTCTTTTCCTTTATTATTTTATTTTTTTTTTTCAATTGGAGTAGATAGACTAAACTATCGCCCGGTTCACACTCCACCCACATCTATTGAACAGGTGAAGAGGCTCATCCCTTGTTTCCTGTTTAGGATGCGGTTTTCGGCTTTCTCTTTTCCATTCTTTTTACCCTTACGTAGCCCCCTGCGCATCAGTGGCGTTACTGCCTTGCTCGGGGTGATATGATTAAAAAAAAAAAAAAAAAAAAAAAGAATGTTCCTGTCTCCAAATGCTCTACTTAGCTTTAGGAATGAATCAATTCACCTTCGAATCTCAGTGTCGCACTTTGCGTATTGTATTAGAATACTTCCTAAGTATTAAAATTTCTGTGTCTGTTTGATTTTAGTATCCCCCACATGTAGTTGGCATTTTGGGCTCCTCTTTTTGCTGATGACTATGCATTCGGTTTTCTTGTAATTTATTTGTAGTCCTTTCTTTTCCCTTTCTTCAGTTACCTTCTGTAGGAGATTTTGTCGTTTCCTTTCCATGTCTGCTATAAGCACTGTATCATCTGCGTATCTTAGATTGTTCAAATTGTGGCCACCGATGACGAATCCTGGCATAACTTCTAGGGCCCTCAGTTAAAATTACAAAAGATAATTTACACAACCTTTAACATGTTCTACTGTAAAAAGAATGCTTGTGTTTTCTGAATGACATATTATCATTGACAGTTTTAAGTATTTTTAGTTAATTCATGCAAACGCGAAATACGATTTTATATCGACATTGTTTTTATTTATATATCTTTTGAAAGGATAGTCTGATTGTTTGATTGATTCCTTTCTTACGGCCTATCAACCCTTTGGAGGTTATTTAAAGCCAGACAATATTTTTAGATTGTAAGAATTTTTTAAAGATAATATTTACACACACACACACACACACACACACACACACACAGAGAGAGAGAGAGAGAGTCAAGGAACAATTGTAGTATTATTGTCCAAAGACTTGTTTCTAAACCATTGCTAAAATGAATTATTAATTGGAAAATAAAATAACGTATAGTTTTCAAAAGAGAAAAAAATCCCTATAAAATTTTCGCATGTTTTGCAAATAAAACACGAGTAAAACTTAACTTCGAATTTTTCCAATTTGTCAAGGGGTCAGTTTCTGCGCAGTTATAAAAGTCGTACACTTACCTGTAATAAAAAGAAATACAAAATCTGTATAAATAAATGCTCAATTATATGACAAGAATGTTTTAAAATATATATTGCAAAAATTTAAAATATATATAGTGACAAGTTTTAACATACCAATAGCAACAATGCTTTAAAATATATATACCAACAAGGTTTTAACATATCTAAATATTTATTGAAAAGAATTACAATTATAACGGAATATTTTCAAACATGTAAATTTTAATTAAAAATACAAATATAACTTAATTTACCTCTTTTATATAGCGGTAAATTTTGAATTTTGAATTAACAGAGCGCGTTCTATGCGCATGCACTAAAATTTATAACAATCAAATAGAGTAACTCTTTATCCAAGCAAGTCACTGTGAAAATGATACTGGGAAACAATAAGAATTGTCTTCCTTGATAGTTTTAATTTTAACGTAAAGAAATTAATCTGTGAATGTGTGTGAACTAATATAAAAATATTCAACCAAACATGATTAAATGAGGATATACTGTTTAATATATCCTATTCTTCTGTATGCCGTGTCCCTTCAGTACCGAGGCAATCACGGCCCTTTACATCTCTCTATCTCTTGTAGCTCTTAATACTCCTTCTCTTGTTACCCCTGCAAAACCCTGTTCTGCCAACCATTTGCTCAAGCTTATCTAATATATCTCGCGTTGCTTTCTCTGTCTCGCTTTATCTCTATCCGTCCAGTAAGTATGAAATTCTCTAATCCTTCCTTCTTCATTATATATCCTAGATAATTCTTTTCCTGATGTTAAGTATAAGCTTCCTTCTCGTTTCCATTATCTCCAAAACTTGACAGCCATAACTAAATTTTTCTGCGTGTGTGGCATGGTGCTGAGTCCTGTTACTTGACATAAGTATCCACCTTCTTGACCCAGGGTATTACTATCCACTCAAGGCACTTCATGTAGGCATCGGTGTTGAATTTGAGGCCATATGAGAAAATAAATTGAGGCGTAAAGTCAGAAACGCTAGTGATCATGATGTTGGCTGGATAATTGTTTTATATTGGTCACAGTACACCATTTTGAGACGCAGTAATCTCTCAACTTTCCTCAGATTGACACCTAAACACTTTGAAATGTGCGTATTGAAGCTAAAGGTGCGCATCCCAAGCAGTAGAGTGTGGCTTTTTCACAGTTCTGGCGGAATAAATTGCATCATAATACTCTTTTTCTCTCAGACGGTGCCCAAATGACCTTACTATACTGTATAAAACAAAACAAACAAAAAACAAACAAACAAACAATACTCATGGACGAAATTAAATTTATGAAATGGCAACAATTTACTCATCGCAATATATATATATATATATATATATATATATATATACCCTCACAGTTTTGCCTTTCTTTCAGTTTACCTCGAGGAAATAAAAATGAGCACCCGCATCGCACCCCCCCCAACCCCGCGCCGTTAATAAATTTGCCACTTTGTCTGAATCTTATAAAGATCTTATCCCTTTTTCAAACTTTTAAACTTCCTCGTTAGTTAACATGTGGAGTGTGAGACCGAAAAAATATCTCTAAGTCTCATGACACACCAGGGATACATATTTACTGCTTATATATATATATACAAATCCAATTGAATAAGGAACAAAGAAAATATTAACCACGTTCAAAACATTAATTTAAAACAGTGCTCAATATAAAAATAGAGCAATGAATATTTATTATAAATTATACTTTAGAACATGTACAAATTACAATCAACTACAAAGTGCACAATGTGTTTCGACATTAAGAGGACAATGTCTCAACAGGTTTTCTTCTTCTATGTACCATGTTCTTTCAGGACGCAAGCGATCATGTCTTTCCATGTCTTCCTATCCCTGGTGGCTCTTAGTATGTTTTCTCTTGTTATACCTCGTAACCCCTGTTCCGTCATCCAACTGATCAGGCGCTGCCTTCTTCTGTCTCTTTTTCCTTCCATCTGGCCTGTCAGTATCAGGTTCTCCAAGCCTTCCTTTCTCATTGTATGTCCCAGGAACTTCATTTCTCTCTTCCTGGTGCTCACTATTAATTTTTTTTTCGTTGCCATTCTTTCTAACACCTCATCATTGCTCACATGCTCAGTCCATGATATCCGCAGCATCCTTCTGTAGAACCACATTTCCGCTGCTTCAAGTTTTTTCCTCATCTTCGATATTGTCCAGTATTCACCGCCGTATTGAAGAACTGACATCACATAGCAATCTAGCACTCTCTTGTTTGTTTCTAGTGAAATTTTCCTGTGTCTTAGTACTTTACTCAGCTTCGGGAATGCGTCCTTCGCCATGCTAATTTGCCTTCGGTTCTCTGTGTTGCACATTCCATCTCCTGTTAGAACACTTCCTAGGTATTTAAATTTTTGTACTTGCTTGATTCTAGTATCCCTCACCTGTATTTGGCATTTTTTGAAGATATATAGAAGATTCGCTTCTTATATTGGTAAATTTTTATGTACGAGGTAATGGGGGTCGGGAAAATGAGAAAACCAGAATGGAGGATTGTAAAAGAGACATTGAGAAAATAAAGAAGTAAAAAAGGAAAATGGGAGGGAATAAGAGAACTAAAAGAGACATGGTGAAAGGTTCAAAGACGAGAACCAAGTTTAAAAGTAAGAAGTAAAGTATCGTAATACTAGCAGGATAGCTCGGCGTTGCTCGGCTCTAATGAAATCTTTAAAACTAATCCATGGTCCTGGAGCTCAGACTCAGCCTATAGAATATTTGTGTGAAGTTTGATGAGAATCGGATAAAAATTGTGGATTTGTATAAAGGACACACAGACAGATAAACAGACACACACAAAAACATCTTGCCTTTTATACATATATGTTATCGATTTTCTGTACTATTGTAAGAATTGCAACCATGAAACTTCTGAATATCGTTTCTTATGTCTTTGTCTACGAGTGTATCAAATTTGATTAAAATCAGACCACTCCTTCTACAACCCGATTTTTTCGATTATCAATTTTCGATATTTATCGGGGGTACCTCAACACAAAACCTAGCTAAGAACGCTCGCAGACGCTTATAGTACAACTGCATAAATTTTCAAGAGAATCGTTTCAGCCGTTTCGGCGTCTATAGGTAACGGACACACACACAGACACATACACACAGACAAAGTTCCATTTATATATAAGTTTTGATTAGATTAGATAGATAATAAATATGTATATATATATATATATATATATATATATATTGGCAGCAACCTCATCGTTATGCAGGTTTCATTAAATACAAAGTATTATGGTTAAGTTTTTTTATGTAATTAGTTTTCCATATGAACGTATGATTTCTTATCTTTTCAGGACATAAATTATATTAACATTGAAATGTTTTGTTTTACCGGGCCTTTTCGGCTATACTTTTTGTCACTATCACGGATAAATTTTATTTTACGTGTGAGTGAATATGTGTAGTGTTTATATGCATGCTGTAAAATGACAGAGGAATCATGTGTGTGTATTATATTCTGAACACGGTAAGCATTTTTGTATCAGGTTCATAGTTGGTATTATTAAGCTGAAGATTTTTCTTTTTTATTCATGTCTTCCATTATTTTAATCTTTTTTGCATGTGGATGATGCTATGATATTTGTGTTATCATCAAGTATTTTACGGATAGCGTTTGGTAGGTCTCCGTGTGTATTAAAAAAACGTTATATGCTTACGGCATATCACGTTGAATATACCGGTTCTCGTTCGATCATCGAAGTTAAGCCTGTTCAGTACTTAGATGGATGATCGCTTAGGAATTCCAGTTGAGTACCCTGCGTTCACTTAAGCACTGGTACCCCTGTGAAAGGTATTAATCCGTCACTTCCTTCCAGTTATCGGTTAAATAACAGGATGGGGCCTGGAGGCAACCCATCTAGTTTGGGTAGCCCTGGCGAAGCACCAAGTATTCAGCTATTTGACAAGATTATGAATTTCGCTACAAACTGCGCCAGGGTTCCAAATACACAGGTAATCCTGGAGGGGTGTAGTAAGTTCTATCTCGGCCAAGGCCGCAAGACGACGACGTGTGTTTAAATAAAATCAACTTTAACTGAGAGGTACAACGTAAGATTCAATCGCCCTTTGTAACCCTTAATAATTGTTGTCTTTTTGTTATTTATCCAAAAACTTGTCCCGCCATCAATTTACTAAAGTTAATTCTTGTTCTTCTATGTGACATGTCTCTTTAGGGAGTAAGGCGTTCATGGTTCTCTTTAATCTCCTGTCCTTCGTAGCTTTGAATAAACTTTGTCTTTTTGTCATTTCTCTTAAAACATGTTCCACAATCAATTTACTCAAGTTAATTCTTCTTCTATGTGTCGTGTTCCTGTAGGACTTTGGCGATCATGGCTCTCTATAATTTCCTCTCAGTCGTAGCTCTAATTGTTGTTCTTTTGTTTTTATCTTAAACCTTTTTCCGCCATCAATTTAGTCACGCTCATTATTTTATTTGGCTTGTCCCTTAGGGACGCAGACGATGATGCTTCTCAACATTTCCCTGTTTTTTGTAGCCCTTAAAAAATGTTGTCGTTTTATTTCTCCATGAAGTTGACTCTCCATTTACTCAAGCTCATTCTTCCATGCGAGGTGTCTCTTCATGACCTAGGTAAACATGGCTCTCGAATTTTTCATGACCTTCGTCGCTCCTAATAAATTTTGTCTTTTGATTATTTCTCTTAAACGTTCTTACGCCATCATGGCACATAAAAAGAAGTTAATGGACGATAAAAAGGAAAGAGTGGGATGGTAAGGGGTCAAAAGTTATTTAGTGCAACAAAGACAGTAATTTGGTCTTTAATCTCTAATTCTTTAATCAGATTTCCGCTCTTTTTTTGTTCCAAGTCGTTATTGTACAACTACTTCTTAAGAAACTTGATCAGATATAAAAGAACACTTTGTTTGTTTAACGATTGTGTTTACGAAAGCAAAGTAAATATATACGAATTCAAAGATTATTTAAGATAAAAATCTTATCTGAACCAGTTTTCAATATAAACTTTAGTAAAGAAAAAAAAGACAGGTTACATTAATTTTCTTTTTTCTTTTTCACAGGTTGATAGCCACGGCAACCAAGCGATATATTACTCTGTTCTGTTTGTGATATAAGTGCCCGGAGTCATTTCTTTTTTAGGTTCTTCTTTTTTTTCAATTTGCTCAAACTAAACAAATCATTTATCGTTCTATCTTTTTATTGCATAACTGCGATGTTATCATCAGGGCGGAAATTTTAAAATCTTTTCTTTTTGCTAAAGGTTGTATTTACCTTAGAAATTAATAAACACATCGGTCACGCTTTAAAAAGAAATAATTTCCGAATAAAACTTATGAGCGCGTAACGCAAGCAGTAAGGTACACACAGGTAAAAAGCACACAGACACACATATGTAGTCATTCCTGTATTGACAGAGTTTAAGACTGCTTAAGTAATCTAGCGCCAAACTGTGCATCTGCAGACACACACATGCACACAGAGAGAGAGAGAGAGAGAGAGAGAGAGGTGGGGGGCTCGAGATGTTGACCATATGACAAGGCTTTTCATCTACAGTATGAAATCTGTATATTTCTTTTTGTTTTTAATCATTTCACCCCAAGCAAGGCGGGACCGCCACTAGTGCGCATGGTGCTACAATAAGGGAAAATACTGGGTACAGGGAGTATTGAAGAAAAGATTTCAATAAGGCAGAAGTTGGTAAATGACATTGCATGTAAATTGCAGCAATCAGAGAAGCAAGTAAACGGTTTCAAAAATATTTGTCCTATTTGGGATGTTCTTCTTCTTTGCTTCTTCTTCTTCTTTTATGTGTGTTGTACTTTCAGGACGTAGGCGATCATGGTCTTCTACGTCTCCTTATTCCTGGTTGCTCTTAGCAGAATTTCTCCTGATACACCACGCAATCCCCATTCTACCATCAACCCGCTCAGGCCAGTCGAGTACGTTACACACTGTTTTCGTCTGTCTTTCCTTCCCTCTCTCTGGCCAGTCAGTATCAGGTTCTTCAAGCTCTCCTTCCTCATTTCATGTCCCAGAAACTTCAGTTGTCTCTTCCTGATGCTCAATATTAATTTCCTTTTCATTTCTATCTTTTCCAAAATCTCATCATTGTCCACGCGCTCAGTTCATGATATCCGCAGCATCCTCCTGTAGAACCACATTTCCGTTTCTTCAAGTCTTTCCTTCATCTTTGATGTTGTCCCGCATTGACTGCCATATTGAAGAACTGATATCACATAGCAATCCAGTACTTTCTTCTTTGTTTCTAGATAAATTTTCCTGTTTCTTAATACTTCTAACTTAAATAGTGGGTTGAATAGGATTGTTGTGAAATTAAAAAAAACGTTTTTATTCAGCAGGGAATAGACAAACTGGGATATTAACAGACACGCACAAATACAATTATAAAGAAAACTAGTGAGAGGCAGAGATAGAGAGAGAGAGAAAGTGAAAGAGTGAAATAGAGATAGTGACTTAAACTATCGCCATTTTAACCATTGATCTTAGAAAGGGCTTATGGTAAGACAGCATCTAAATTCTTATTGAAACCGTTTCTTTCATTTCACACTCATGACACACGAAGAAATCAAGTTACGTCGGTGAGAAAATGACTGAAGTCTAGATGTCACGTCAGGTCAGATTACATTGCAGATCCTTCTTTGGACCTCAGACCATAGTTAAATTCGATTTCATTTAAACACACACGGAGACCTACCAAACGCTATCCGTAACATCAGTCAATCAGTTAAGTGCCATACGTGATAAACGCTTAGGCGATCATGTCCCGAAAGAGACATGACTGACTGGGCAGAAGATTATCCCACAGTAGGTTGCCATTGTTTCTGCGGTATACTGGTTGCCAGCCAAGGCTCTAGAACCAAATCTATCCTACTATTGGAAGAAAGAAACGGATTAATACCTTTCCCAAGGGTATTTGTGCATAAGTGAATGCAAGGAATTCAACTGGAATTCAAACTCGGCACCCCAATTTGTCGTTCCGAGTCGGTATCAGCTGCACCACAACGCACATCCGTAACATACGTGTTGATAAAAAAATATCATAGCATCATTTAAAGTAAAAAAAGGCTAACATAATGGAAGACTTATTAATAAAAAAGAAACATTTAGGCAGTGCGAGAAAAAAATGATCGAGTAGAAGAGGCGGTCACGTTTAACTATTTCAACGGTAAAAAAGCGGGATCTAGATGCCAATTTAGCAGCACTCTTAAATTCGAGTCAACGGGGCAGTAGGGGGGAAAACGACTGAAGTCCAGATGCGAAGTCAGGACAGATTACATTGCAGATCCTTGTTTCGATTTTGTCGCGAACATCAAGATGAATAGCAGGAGCGCCCGACCCGATATGGCAACAGTATTCAATAAACTGATGAATGTGCAAGAGAGATTCAAACGATAAAATCTTTCTAGCCCGATACAGAGACCCGACCCTCCTTACGATAGATGCAGTTATAGATCCGATATTCGTTCCACTTCAGGTCGCTTTAAAAAGTGAGGCCAAAGAGGTGCAGTGTGCCGCTTTCAAGGAGACTTGTATCATCCATACTGATGGCTGATATGAAAAGTTTGTCAATGGTGTTTGAAGGAAAGCTATTTTATTTTGGAGGCATTAAAATTTACAAGCCATTTCCTGCCTCAGTCAACTATTAGAGAAACAGAGTGGGCAATGACAGAGCCAACGAATATATATATATATATATATATATATATATATATATATATATATAACCTTTAAGAATTCTACATTCGTTGAAAAGCTATTTCAGCGAAAAAACTCTCGCTTCTTCAGCAACGATCAAAAACAAAAATTTATTCCAATAATTTTTTTGTTTTTGATCCTTGGTGAAGAAGCAAAAATTTTCTCGATGAAATAGCTATTCAACGAATGTAGAATTCGAAATCTTTTGATCTAATACACATATTTGGCTCCGTAAATAGATAATACTATTTAGATCAAGCCCTCCATATGGATCATTTTTAATATTAATAAAATTAATATTTATAGGATCTGTTTTTCGGGATTTTCCTTTTTGTTGGATTTAATATATATATATATATATATATATATATTATGAAGAGGGAGAGAGAGACAGAGAGACAGAGAGAGATAGAAAAAGAGAGAGTGAGATTATGGCCATGTGACAAGGCCTTTCTCTACAGTATAAAGTCGGAATAGTTTACGTCACTATTTTCTTATTTCTCTCTTTGACTTTCTCTCTCTCTCACTCTCTCTCTATCTCTGCCTCTCAATTTTCTTTCTAACCGTATCTGTGCGTATCTGTAAATGTCACGGACTCTCCATTCTCTGCTCAATAAAAAAGATTTTGGTCATACTTCATCCCTTCCCTATATCTAGACAGACACATGTTGCAGAATGTTAATACTAATATTTGCTGATTCCTTATAAGGAAAAATTCGGTATTCATTAACCGAACAAATGGGGATAAACTTCACCAAAACCTGCAGGCTTCACTCTTGCAAAGCTTTTTTAACCATTGATCTTAGAAAGGGCTTATTGTGTGACAGCATTTAGATTCTTACTGAGACCGTTTCTTTTATTTTACACTGATGCCCTCGGGAAAGTCATGAATCCACCTTCTTTTTAAAACATGTTTCTGAACTTTGCCATCATGCGTGCAAAACTCTTTAATTAACGAGGAGAGGGGCGTCAAATGAAGGTGAAAGAAAGGGAACGAATAAGAGAAATGTTTTATTTTCTACTACAGTAAATGGCTGTTGAATTTTTCACCAATGACTCCTCGAGCCAACTGAAACCTGAAATATCTGCGTTGCTCGCTAAAATTTATAGGGTAAATTGGTGCCGACGGCTATCAAAACTTTGCCACACGATCACCGGAAGCAGTAGAAGACATGACGCCCGGGGAGTAGTAGATCCCACAGCTGGGAGTAGAAGACGCCGATTCGAGTAGAATAGACGCGACGTCCAGCAGTAGAAGACGTGACGTAGAATGGTAGGAAAAGCGACGCCAAATGACAGGAGATGAGATGCTTTTTAAAACATATGAAGGCCTGACTGGGCGGCCACGAAGACACAGTTCTCAACGAAGACAACAAAACGACAAAATTAAGTCTCATTTTGAACCCGACTATTGTAACTATTTCCGCGACAGAGTACAAGTCTTTTTCTTTCTTTTATGTGCCGTGTCTCTTCAAGGCGTAGGCGATCATGGCCATTTAAATCCACCTATCCATTGTACCTTTTAACTCTTTTACCCTTGGAATCTCTTAAACCCTGATCTGCATCCATTTGATTAAGCCTGTCATGTATATCTCACGTTACTTTCTTCTGTGTCGCTTTAGCTCTATTCGCCCTGTGAGTATTAGATTCTTCAAGTCCTACTTTTACACTACGTGTCCCAGAAACTTCAGCTGTCTCTTACTGATGTTAAGTATAAGTTTCCTTTTCGTTTCCACCTTGTCCAAGGCCTCGTCTTTGTTCACATGTTCTATCCATGTTATCCTCAGCATCTTTTGTAGAAACAAATTTTAGTTGCGTCATGTCAATTCCCCTTCGGATCTCTGTGTCATAATTTCTGTCCTCTATTAGAATAGTTCCCATACATATATATTAAAAATAATCATTTGTTTCGTAAAAGATGGTCTTTATTTCGTCATTATGCCAGGGACATAGATGTATGTACAGTGACTAACAGAGATTCAAATGACTAATTAAAAATTAAAATATATCAGCAGAACTTTTATTTACACGCTTATTATATAAATTGAGATGTGCGTTGTGGTGCAGTAGATATCGACTCGGAACGACATGTCGGGGTGCCGAGTTCGAATTCCTTGCATTCAATGACGAACAAATACCCTTGGTAAAGGTATTAATCCGTCTCTTCCCTTCACAGTGAATGCTGGACAGTTTCTTCAAAGATAAGGAATATAACGATAAATAAAAACAGAACTTTCGTTCTACAGAATAACACTGAGGATAACATAAACCTACAATGTGACCAAAAAACAAATATTAAAATTAGACTTAACATAAAGAAGAGAACAGAAATTTCTAGGTCACATAATGAGGAAAGAGTGATTGGAAAATGTGATACTCACAAGACAGATAAGATAAAAGAAACAAAAAAAAAACAACTCAAAACCTGCCTGGCGAGCAGAGAAGTGTTTTGGTGAGATGGCATAAATTCATATGTTAATAAGATTTACAACAGATAGGAAATTGTGGAGAGCCATGATCACCAACATTCTGAAGTGCCACAAGAAAATATATTAAAAATAAAAGTATCTCAATCGTTGCTATGTAAACAAAGAAGTGTTATATCTTTCAGGATTATGGTGAATACAGTTGAATTACTTAAGGAAAATATCTATGTGGAGCAATTCGGATTGGCGAATTGGTGACCCGAATTCCAATCAAATTCATTACATGAGAAAGGTATGATTCCATCTTTTCATTTGACCAAGCAGGAAACAATTCCGAATTCAAAACCATCCTGGATAGGGTTGGTCTCCGCCAATTATTTTTTTTTCACCAGGAAGCTCTACTGACACTGATGACAGTATATGTGGTGAGGCTAAGACGGTAAAGGTTTGCGTGTTAAAAAATAAACAGCAATTCGTCTCTAATGACAAATGTTAGAAAGTTTTAATATTGTGATGCAATGAATCAAACATTTTGAAACAATGTATTGAGATAAATTAATGCGGATATTCATAGTTCACAACTAAAGTAGAGGCCAATGAACTTTTTAATCTCAAGAACAAGGAGAAGGCCACAAGAGTAGACGAAGTCATCGGAGTGACGCGCACGAAAGGCTTGAGCAAAAAAACTGTAGTCTAAGAAACTGTTTTAAACGTTTTATTTTTCACAGGACTTAGTTTGTGTAAATTATCTTGCAATTCAAGGTTATTTTCGACTTATACGAAGTTAAAACTTTGTAAACCTCAGTCACTCCTTTTTTTTTTCTTTTCTTTTTAATTTGAGTAGATAGTTCCTACTATCGCCCGGTCTCACACTCCACCACCTTCTTTTGAACAAGTGTAGAGGTGATCGCCTTGCTTCTTGTTCAGGAAGGGGTTCCCGGTTCATCCCCCTTCTCCGGTCTTAGTGCCAGTTCAGCTGGAAGCTTTTTGAAGTTACGGAGTATGGTGGCAACGTCTTTACATTCTGAGGGTACCGGGTTGGCAGTTTCCTGGTTACTGCTTCCGACTGATAGTTAGGAGCCGGAACTCTTGCGTAGCGTCTTGAGAGGCTGCTCTGATCAACAGTTGAATAATACCGGGGTTCTTGTAGTGCCATATCGCGCATGGACGGGCGTCCCTGCATGAACGTTCGGTGGGCCACCCCGAGGCCACATTATGTTGTAGGCCGCTCCAGTCTCCATACATCACATGTTGCAAAAGATTGACCGACTGATTCTATTCTAAGACCTCTCCATAACTGAATCACAATGGAAAAAAGCAAACATAATAGCAAAACTAAACCAGCTCGTCTGAAAACTCCCAAACCCGTCTGCATCTCTTTCACTGACATACGCGGCATCCGCACCAACTTCCTCAGCGTAGATTCATTCCTCCACACTAACTCACCTGATATTTTAGCCCTATGTGAAACTAACCTTAACCCTTCTATCCCCTCTTCTGAGTTTTACGTTCCTGGCTACCTTCCCCTCTTCAGGAAGGACTCCAATGTTCATATGCATGGGCTTGGTGTCTATGTCAGCGAACACCTTCCCTTAGCTAGGGTGTCATCTTTCGAATCCCCAGATCATTATTTCATCTGCTTCCGCCTCTCACTTCTAAGCTCGATTAGCTATCTCTTCTTTCTCTACCGCTCTCCTTCCTCCCTTGACTATTCGTTTCTTGACAGCATCTCTGACAATATCGACGAAGCCATTTCTTCCCATCCCTCTGCCCATGTATTCGTGTTTGGTGACTTTACCGCCTACCACACCAAGTGGCTGGAGAACGCTGTCACCGACCCTGCTGGTGTTCACACCATGAACTTTTCAATCACCCAATCCCTTACGCAAGTGGTGGACTTCCCCACGCGTTTCTCCGACAAACCTAAAGGAAGAGACTCACTTCTAGACCTCTGCTTCACTTCCATCCCAGACTCTTGCACTACCAGACAGCTCTGCCCACTCGGAAACTCTGACCACACTGTAGTGTCCGTCAACATTTTATTCCACTCCCGCTCGACCCATGAAACCCAGACAAGTAGAATATCTTTCTGCTATCAAAGAGCAGACTGGGATTCGTTCCGAGACTTCATCTGTGATATCCCTTGGAACAACGTTTTCAGTTTTCCCATCGAAGAATGTGCATCCGAGGTCTCCTCCTGGGTTAAGACTGGCATCGATGCCTTCATCCCTGCTACGAAATTCCAGCTTAAATCTCATTCGTCTCCTTAGTTCTCACCCGCTTGCTCGGTTGCCATTGCCCACCGGAATCATTTCTTCCGAGTCTATCGTAGCTACGCGTCGGACCAAAACAGGCGTCTTTTCACTTCAGCTCGTAATAAGTGTAAAAAGATACTTAACGAAGCTAAGATGTTGTTTGCTGCCTGAATGAAGCAACGCATAGCATCCTCTAAATTCGGCGCCAAAGACTACTGGCGACTCTGTAAAAGAGTACTTAACAAGAGCAAGTCCACAATACCCCAACTAATCAACAAATCTGAGGTCCTCACCTCCCCAGCGGATAAGGCTGAATGCTTTGCCAGCAGATTCTCGAACAATTCGAGTCTGGACTCATCTGGAGTTTTTACACCCGACTTCTCACCTAGAACCGAGGCACAACTGAATGATGTCCACATTACACCCTCGATTGTCTCTAAGATAATCTTAAAACTTGACCCTCACAAAGCGAGCGGAGAGGACGGAATCCCAATCATAGTCTTAAAGAAATGTGCCCCTGAACTTTACTCTGTACTTTCTAAGCTCTACAACTTCTGCCTATCTGCTTCCTGCTTTCCTGCCTGTTAGAAATCTTCCTCTGTAGTTCCTATATTTAAAAACACTGGCGAACCCTCAGACCCCGCAAATTACCGACCTGCTAGCCTTCTTCCGATCTTTGGCAAAGTGTTCGAAGCCATTATGAACGCCGAGGTGGTTCAGCATCTCACAGCACACAGGCTCCTCTCGGACAAGCAATATGGTTTCCGCTTCACCAGATCTACTGTTGATATGCTAACGACCATCACCGAGTACATATACCAGGCACTCGACAGGAATGGCGAAGCCCGAAACGTTGCATTGGGTATATCTATGGCGTTTGACACAGTTTAGCACGCTGGCCTTCTATGCAAACTGCAGAGCTATGGTATAACTGGACATTTGTTAGAACTAATCCAGTCATTCCTTCTCTAACCGCACAATGAAGGTGGTATTAAACAGACATGCCTCCCAGAGCTACCATACAAACGCAGGTGTCCCCCAAGGCTCCATATTAGGTCCTATACTCTTTCTGATATATATTAATGATCTCCCTGATTCCATAAGATCCCAAGTAGGTTTGTACGCCGATGAGAGCACAGTTTACTCTCGCCTCGACCAAAAATTTGGTGTAGGCGTCAAAGCTAACCTCGCAGCCGAGATTGAAAAAAACCTCCAATCCATCGTGGACTGGGGTAAGAAATGGCTAGTAACTTTTATTGCTTCTAAAACAAAGCTACTCTCAATTAACCATCATTCAGAGAACCTCAAGTGGAATGACTATATCGAATCCATTGCTAAATCCGCTGCTATGAAAGTCGGTTCTCTGTGTAGGGCCCGGAAGTTTTTTCCGTCTAAATCTATCCTGCACATATATAAATCTACCATCCGCCCGTGCATTGAATACTGCTGCCATATCTGGTCGGGTGCCCCTGCTATTCTCTTCGGGATTCTCGATAAGGTACAGAGGAGGGTCTGTAATGTGATCGATACCGACTTAGCAGACCGCCTGCAGTCTCTCTCCCACAGGCGCGACGTGGCTTCCCTGTGTCTCTTCTATAAATACTTTCACGGCTTCTGCTCCGATGAACTTAGATCACTGGTGCCCCCTAGATACGAATTTCACGAGATACTAGATTAGCAACTAGATCCCACCCTTTTACAGTGAAACCGATAAAATGCAACCGCAACTTCTACTCCAACAGTTTCTTTCCTCGCACTTCCCGACTGTGGAATTCCCTTCCACATGATTGCTTCCCCGACGGCTACAATCTCTAGGAGTTTAAATGTAAGGTCAATAGACACCTCCTAACACACTAACTTGCTCCCATTCTATCAAAAAACTCTTCCCATCTGCCCAACCCCCATCCTCGCTATCCTTACCCATCTATCACCTTCCTCCTGACATTCCCTATGTCTAACCACTCCTTTTCTTTACCTTCCCCTACGTAGCCCCATGCGTAATAGTGGAATGCCTTGCTTGGGGTGAAATGATTAAAAAAAAAAAGGAACTAATTTTGTCTAAATATAAAAATATCTTGTTTATATAAATTATTATAACTAAGAGAAATAACCACTCATAAATCGACAACCTTAACTTGATACAGTTTCCTAAAGTGTGACACAAAATATATAAATAAAAATAAATACACAACGTTAATTATAGTTCGTATTGATTATTATCATTATTATCATTATTATTATTATTATTATTATTGACTCTATTTCACAAAGTTTCTTGTTTTTATCCTTTAACGTTTATGCTGTTTTTGAAGATAGGTCGGAGATTGTAAAAAGTATATTCTCTTGAGATAATAACTTCAAATATACTTCAACTTGCCTCCCTTGTGAAAGGAACTGTCCAAATCTCAAGCCACACTTTGGGAGAGCGAGTTCTCTTGCTTTGGGCCGTTTGTCTTTTTGGTCAACTGAGAAAAATATTAGCGTAAACTGTCTTCTTTCCTAATACTTTTCCGTCTTCTCTCGTGTGTCTCTCGAGATGTGGGATTCGAAAACTGACAAAACTATTTAAAAGTTCTATTTCAACAACAAGTTCGACTTGTTCGAGGAGAGTATAATAAAAAAAAAGGGAAAATTACTTGGCGGTAATTCTATTTCTTAATGCATATCGCCCAGTTTAAGGCCCGAGGGACACTCAACGTAGAAGGTCACGGGCAAAATGATAATGACGGTTTTGGCGTGTTACATCTTTGAAAATAGATAGAAGAAAATGTATATTTTTACTAAATATACACAAAGTGTATATTTAGTAAAAAAATATGGACTAGTGATGACGATAGAAATGGAACTTTAACTTATATAATCACTCAGTCAGTTAAGTGCCATGCATGATACACGCTTTGGGCGATCATGTCTCAAAAGAGACATGACTGACCGGGCAAAAGATTATCCTGCATTAGGTTGCCATAGCTTTCTGCGGTAGACTGGCTGTCAATCAAGGCCATAGAACTCAAGCTGTTTTATTATTTAACCCATATCACATAACAGTTCAGTATGTTTTTCTCTTTTTTTAATGATTTTTCTTTTTCTTTATACTTTGCTTAGATTTTGGAATATTTTTGCTATCCCAATGCACTTTTGGATTTCAGTTTGTACATTCCGTAACCTGTTAAAACATTTCCCGGATATTACATTTTATGCACTTGTTTGATTTTAGTATTTACTATTTGTAATCTGCATTTCAATTAAGTCTTTTTGCTAAAAAGATTTTTCTTTAAACAAAATACAATGTTTAATTAATCTAATCCATTAAAACAATGTTATGGTTGATGTGAGAATATACTATTTGTAATTTGAATTTCGAATACGTATTTTGGCTAAAGAGGTTTTTTTTTTAGACCAAATAAAAGTTTCAACTAATCTAATCCAATAAAAGTATGTTTTGTTTGATTTTTGTATCTGCTATTTGTAATCTTCATTTTGAGTAAGTTTTTTTACCAAAAATGTTTTTATTTAAACAAAATGAAACATGTAACAAATCTAATCCCTAAAAATTACGTAAAGTTGGATTTTAGTATCTAGTATTTGTAATCTGCATTTCGAGTACCTCTATTTGCTAAAAATGGTTTTATTTAAACAAATAATGGATTAAATTAATCTAAACCATTAAAATTATGTTTCGTTTGATTTTAGTATATACTATATTTTATCTGCATTTCGAGCACGTCTTTTTGCTAAAAATGTTCTTGTTTAGTCAATATAAAAAGTTTAACTAATCTAATCCAATAAAACTTTTGTTTTGTTTGATTTTAGTATTTACTATATGTCGCCAGCATTTCGAGTATGCTCTTTTGTTAAAAAGATTTTTATTTAGACAAAATAAAACATCTAACTAATTTAATCACTTAAAACTATGTTTTGTTTGATTTTAGTACCGACTATTTGTTATCTGCATTTGGAGTACCTTTTTTTGTAAACTTTTTTTTAGACAAAATAAACCTTTAACTAATCTAATCCTTTAAAACTATGTTTTCTAAGGTTTTAGAATCTAGTAATTTTAATCTGCATTTCTAGTACGTAATTTTGCTAAAAAGTTTATTTAGACAAATGAAAAAATTAAACTAAACTAATTCTTTAGAATTATGCTTTGTTTGATTTATTTTTTACTATTTTCAATCTGCATTTAGAGGACGTCTTTTTGTTAAACAATTTTTGAGACGAAATAAAAAATTTAACAAATCTAATCCCTTAAAATTATGTTTTGTTTGATTTTAGTATCTGATAATTGTAATCTGCATTTTGAGTACGTCTTTTTGATAAAAAGTTTTTATTTAAACAAAATTAATAATTTAACAAATCTAATCCCTCAAAATTATGTTTTGTTTGATTTTGGTATCTACTATTTGCAGTCTGCATTTCAAGTCTTATTGCTAATATTTTTTTTATTTAGACAAAATAAAACTTTGAACTAATCTAATCACTTAAAACTGTTTTGTTTGATTTTCGTATCTACTATTTGTAATGTTCATTTCGAATAAGTCTTTTTGCTAAAAATGTTTTTATTTAGCCAAAATGAAACATGTAACAAATCTAATCCCTTAACATTATGTAATGTTTGATTTTAGTATCTACTATTTGTAATCTGCATTTCGAGTACCTCTTTTTGCTAAAGATGGTTTTATTTAAACATATAAAGCATTAAACTAATCTAAACTATTAAAACTATGTTTCGTTTGATTTTAATATCTACTATGTGTCACCAGCATTTCTAGTATGTAGAAATATATTATATATAATATATAATATATTATATATAGTATATATGTATATTTTATATATTATATATA
The DNA here is from genome assembly GCA_037127315.1 of Ascarosepion bandense. NCBI lineage: Eukaryota > Metazoa > Mollusca > Cephalopoda > Sepiida > Sepiidae > Ascarosepion > Ascarosepion bandense. The sequence goes on from JBBBDQ010001728.1 coordinate 1,416,597, forward strand.
ATATGTATTATATATAATATATATTATATAGTATATAATATTTTTTATCTGCATTTCGAGTACGTCATTTTGCTAAAATGTTCTTGTTTAGTAAAATATAAAAAGATTAACTAATCTAATCCCTTAAAACTATTTTTGTTTGATTTTAATATCTACTATGTGTCACCAGCATTTCTAGTATGTCTTTTTGCTAAGAAGATTCTTATTTTGACAAAATAAAACATCTAACTAATCTAGTCATTTAAAACTTTGTCTTGTTTGATTTTAGTATCGACTATTTGTAAGCTGCATTTCGAGTTCGTCTTTTTTCCTAAAAAAGTTTTTTTTAGACAAAATAAACATTTAACTAATCTAATCCTTTAAAACTATGTTTTCTAAGATTATAGACTCTAGTCAATTTAATCTGCATTTCCAGTACATCATTTTGCTAAAACGTTTTTATTTAGACAAATTAAAAAATTAAACTAAATTTATTTCGTAAGATTATGCTTAGTTTGATTTATTATTTACTATTTGCAATCTGCATTGAAAGGACATCTTTTTGCTAACTTACTTTTATTCAGACGAAATAAAACATTTAACAAATCAAATCCCGGAAAATTACGTTTTGTTTGATTTTAGTATCTAATAATTGTATTCTGCATTTTGACTACGTCTTTTCGATAAAGAGGTTTTTATTTGAACAAAATAAAACATTTAACAAATCTAATCCCTTAAAATTATGTTTTGTTTGACTTTAGTATCTAATAATTGTAATCTGCATTTTGACTACGTCTTTTCGATAAAGAGGTTTTTATTTAAACAAAATAAAACATTTAACAAATCTAATCCCTTAAAATTATGTTTTGTTTGACTTTAGTATCTAATAATTGTAATCTGCATTTTGACTACGTCTTTTCGATAAAGAGGTTTTTATTTAAACAAAATAAAACATTTAACAAATCTAATCCCTTAAAATTATGTTTTGTTTGACTTTAGTATCTAATAATTGTAATCTGCATTTTGACTACGTCTTTTCGATAAAGAGGTTTTTATTTAAACAAAATAAAACATTTAACAAATCTAATTCCTTAAAATTATGTTTTGTTTGACTTTAGTATCTAATAATTGTAATCTGCATTTCGAGTACCTCTTTTTGCTAAAAATATTGTATTTAGAGAAAAGGAATTATTTACCTAATCTAATCCCTTAAAACTATGTTATGTTTGATGTGAGAGTATATTGTTTGTTTTTTACATTTCGAGTACATCTTATTGCTAAAAAATATTTTTTTAGACCAAATAAAACTTTTAACTAATCTAATCCTATAAAAAAATGTTTTCTTTTATTTTAGAATCTACTAATTTTAAACTGAAATTCGAGTAAGTCTTTTTGATAAAAAGTTTTTTTAGACAAAATAAAACATTTAACTCATCGAATGCCTTACAACTATGTTTTCTTTGATTTTAGAATCTACTAACTCTAATCTGCATTTCGAGTACGTATTTTTGCTAAAATTTTACATTTAAACAAATTAAAAAATAAAACTAATCTAATCTCTGAAAAGTAAGTTTTGTTTAATTTATTATTCACCTTTTAAAATCTGCATTTTGATTACGTCTTTTATAAAAATATTTTTAGCAAAACTAAAAATTTTTTTTAATACAAAATAAACATTAAATTAATCTATTCTATTAAAACTCTGTTTGATTTTAGTACGTACTATTTGTAATCTGTATTTCATATACGTCTTTTTCCTAAAAACAAGGTTTATAGAGACAAAATAAAATAATGATTTTAATCAAATCTCTTAAAACTGTTTACTTTGATTTTAGTGTCGACGATTTGTAATCTGCATTTCGAGTACCTCTTTTTGCTAAAATTTCTTTTTAGACAAAATAAAATATCTAAATAATTTAATTTCTTAAATTTATGTTTTCTTTGATTTTTTTTTATCTACTATGTCTAATCTAAATTTCGAGTACGTCTTTTAGCTAAAATGTTTTTATTTAGAAAAAATAAAACATTTGACTGATCTAATTCCTTAAAATTATGTTTTGCTTGATTTTTGTATCAACTATTTGTAACCTGCATATCGAGTACGTCTTTTTGCTAAAAAGGTTTTAATTTCGACAAAATAAAACACTTAACTAATCTAATTCCTTTAAACTAAGTTTTGTTTGATTATATTACTGACGTTTTGTAATTTTTATTTTGAGTACGTCTTTTTGCTAAGAATGTTTTTATTTGGAAGAAATAGAATATTTACCTAATTTATTCACTTAAACTATGTTTTGTTTGATTTTATATTTAATAATTGTAATCTGCATTTTGAGTACGTCTTTTTGTCAAAATTGTTTTTATTTAGACAAAATAAAATATTTAAATAATCTAATCCTTTAAAATAATGTTATGTTTGATGTGAGATTATGCTATTTATACACTGCATTTCGAGTACGTCTTTTTCTGTTTTTATTTAGACGAAATATAAAATCTAACTAATTTAATCCATTAAAACTGTGTTTGATTATAGTACCTACTATTTGTAATCTGCATTTCGTGTACGTTTGTTTTCCTAAAATAGTTTTTTTTTGACAAAATAAAACATTTTACTAATCTAATCCCTTAAAACTATATTATGCTTGGTTTTAGTATCTACTATTTGTAAACTGCATTTCGAGTACGTCTTTTTGCTAAAAATGTTTTTATTTAGACAAAATAAAAAATTTACTAAATCTAACGCTTTAAATATATGTTTTGTTTGATTTTCGAATCTACCATTTCTAATCTGCACTTCGAGAACCTCTTTTTTCTAAAAGTGTTTTTATTTTGACAAAATAAAATATATAACTAATCTAATCCCTTAAAACTCTGTTTTTACATTGTAGATCTTTTGGGGCTCAATTCTTTATTGTTAGCCACTCAGATACTTTCGTCTGCTAAGGTTATCGTCTCGTTGCAACTTTTTGTCGTTGTCTTTGTGATGTTGTTTTATTGTTAATCTCCTAAAAAGTCTTATCGATCTGAGGTTGGCAACAAACCTCTATTCCGATCTAATAATGACGAGGAAAACTAGCTGGTTACATTCCCTCACCGCCGATCAGACCCCAAACTACTACCTGTTTCGATGAACGGAGGTCCCCTCGAGGAAGCACTGAGACTTGAGTGGACATTGGGCCTCAGACACACTTCAAGAGTAATTCCTCTCACGAGTAAATCCTTTATATATATATTTCTTTTAATCATTTGACCCCAAGCAAGGCATTCCACTGCCACTATTGCGCATGGGGCTACATAGGGGGAGGTAAATAGGAAGAGTGGTTAGATATAGGAAATGTCAGAAGGGGGGGTGATAGATAGTTGGGTGGGTGGGAAGAGTGTTTGAAAGAATGGAAGTTAGTTTGTTAGGAGGTGTCTATTGACCTTACATTCAAACTCCCGGAGATTGTAGCCGTCGGGGAAGCAGTCATGTGGAAGGGAATTCCACAGTCGGGAAGTGCGAGAAAAGAAACTGTTGGAGTAGAAGTTGCAGTTGCATTTTATCGGTTTCACTGTAAAAGGGTGGGATCTAGTTGCTAATCTAGTATCTCGTGCAAATTCGTATCTAGGGGGCACCAGTGATCTAAGTTCATCGGAGCAGAAGCCGTGAAAGTATTTATAGAAGAGACACAGGGAAGCCACGTCTCGCCTGTGAGAGAAAGAGACTGCAGGCGGTCTGCTAAGTCTGTATCGATCACATTACAGACCCTCCGCTGTACCTTGTCTAGAAGCCCAAGGAGAATAGCAGGGGTACCCGACCAGATATGCACGGGCGGATGGTAGATTTATAAACGTGCAGGATAGATTCTATGATCCATCGTTAAAGATGCAGGTAAAATGATCAGTTCCCTGTACTGGTCCAGTAAATACCTGATTCCTTACGCTATTCTCTACATTTATAAGAGACAGATAAGGCCGAAAATGAGCTTTCTTCTTCTTCTTCTTCTTCTATGTGCCGTGTCGCTTCAGAGTGTCGACGATCATGGTCTTCCGCATTTCCCTATCTCGTGTAGCTCTAAACACACCTTCTCCTATTACCCCTTTCAACCTCTGCTCCGCCATTCATCAAGTATGTCACGCGTTTCATTCTCTGTCTCTCCTTCCCGTATGTATCAGTCACTAAGCCCTCCGTCCTCATTACATGTCACAGAAACTTCAGTTGTATTTTCCCGATGTTAAGTATGCTTCCTTTCCGTTTTCGTCCTTTCCAAAAACTTCGTCGTTGCTCACACGTTCGGTCCATAGTATCCTCAGCATCCTACTGTAGAACCACATTTCTTTGCTCCAAGCCTTTCCTTCCTATTTGATAAGATTGTCCAGCATTTGCTGCCATATTGAAAATGGAGTAATGTTGCTATATTTAGCCGGAACCTGCCCAAACCTTACTATCCAGTCTTGAGAGAGTTCAAATGCGTCTCCGCGTCCATGTCGAAGAAGAATAATTTTTCACATTCCCACTTTTCTCTCACAGGCGGGATGTGGCGAACCTCTCACTGCCATATCGCTACTACCATGGAAAATTCTCAACTTGCATCTCCTGGTGCTACGGCTGAATCCCACCATACCACTTACAAATTAGTAAACCACCAATATTACCCCGTATTCCATTGGCGAGAAGTAAGTTATACATAAATAGCGACTTCCTCCGATCAAACTCCCAATATGATATCTACCCCAATAACTAACAATTTTGACCTGTTCAAATCTAAAGTCAACTGTCATCTTCCTTTCAAATCCATATAAACAATTTCTTAACGTAACCCTTTACCTCGAGTAACCGTCAGTACTCGTACAGGATGAACCATACTGTAATTATATATATATATATATATATATATATATATATAATCGTTTCACCCCAAGTAAGGTAGTACTGCCACTGGTGCGCAGGGGATTACAAAGTGAGTAATCAAGTAGGGAACAATTACATTGCAGATCCTCCTTTGGATATTGTCAGGAACCTGAAATGAACAGCAGGAGCCCCTGACCAGATATAGTAACTGTATTCAATGCACGGACGAATGTTAGATTTATAAATGTACAAGATGGATTCTAACGAGAAAACTTCCTGGATCGGCATAGTGACCCAACATTCTTAGCAGTAGATGTAGCTATTGATTCAATGTATTCAATTTATTTGAGAGCGACTGGGGAAGATGCGCAGTGTATTTCTTTCGGGGAGACTAGAGTGATTCATATTAATCAAAGGTAGGAAAGCTTCCCAATGGTAGTTAAAGTAGAGCAGAATCGTTTTGGAAGCATTAAAATTTACAAGCAATTTCTCATCTCAATCCCTCATAGATTGGAGGTCCTTTCCAAGAGCAGAGGCTAGCTCTAGTCAATCCAGGCAGATATTTTTTTTTATTGAGACAGGAGTAATAACGTGCGTTGTGGTGCAGTGGACACCGACTCGAAACGACAAATCGGGTTGCCGAGTTCGAATTCTAGTTGGATTTCTTGCATTCACTTACGCACAAATACCCATGGGAATGATGCTAATCCGTCTCTTCCCTCCAGTTATGGGTTAAATAATAGAACAGATTGGGTTCTATAGCCTTGTTTGGCAATCAGTCTACCGCAGAAAGCAATGGCAACCTACTGAGGGATACTCTTCTGTCCAGTCAGTCATGTCTCTTACGAGTCATGATCGCCCACAGCGTGTAGCAAGTAAGACCATTAACTGACTGATTGACTGACTAAGAATATATAGATAATAATCGTCAGACACAATAAAAACTATAAATTAAAACCCTTTAAAGGGTACCTGACAATTGCTACGTTCGTAAAGATAAGAGATACCTCGGACGGGGCGAGGAAGAAGTGTATATTTGCTCTTGTAAGTAAGGCGCCACTCTGTTTTATGCTCAAGTGCAATTTTCAAGTCATGTCTGAAGATGATATAATGTTGTGTAATAGGAGTAGATAAGCTCACATATTGTCCGGCCCGAAATCCTTCCATGCCTATTTTTTAATTTTTTTATAATCATATCGCCCCAAGCAAGGCAGTTTACTGCTACTAGTGCGCAGGGGTTTACATAGGAGGAAATTTATGAGAAAGAGTGACAGGTTATAGGGGGTGTCAGAAAGTGGGTAAGAAAAGGATGAGAATACTGATGAGAGTGGGGTGGACTGAGAAAGGAGCATGAAAGAGAGGATACAAGTTAGTGAGATAAGAGATGACTATTGATTTTACTTTTAAATTCTTGGAGATTTTAGCTGTCGAGGAAGCAAGTAAAACAGAAGAGAATTCTATAGGCGGCAAGTGCGAAAAAAGAAGTTATGAAAGTAGAATTTTCGTTTACATTTAATTGGTTTCACAGTAAAAACGTAGGAATTTGTGGTTCGAGTAAATTTATATATAGGGGGCACCAGTGAGCTAAGAGAAGCCAGAAGACAATGATATAAACCAATAATAAACCATCTCAAAAATACCTATATATATATATATATATATAGTCATCCGCAGACATCCATGTTTCGTTGTATCACACTTCACAAGTACGGTTAGACATCAGAGTGCTTTTAGTCTAGATTGAAACCCGACCAAATTTGCATCATTTGGCCATTCTACTGCTGAGCTATGGGCGCTCACTAGAGAAAGGCGGATTTTAACGTGTTGTATATATACAATGTAAACACGCCAATTGCCTATAGTGTTCAAATTCATTACTGAATGAGTGATGGGTAAATGCGTGTGTAGCTACTGTTTTTGAAGTTCATTATTTCTCCATAGTGTTCAATCGACTGACGATAGCGTATATTATATATATATTTTTTTTCTTACTTCGGAGTTTCATATACTATGCAATCACTAAGCAAGTGGTTAATAAGAATTTCGTCATAAGTACTTGATTATTACAGTGTACATGCAGCTCTTATTTGTGTTATAGACGTAGGGCAATATGTATACTTATTTATATATATATTTACAATTCTGTTATATTGCATCGAGCACAGTCTTATATTTTATTATGCCATTAAAATATTTGTATATATATGTGTACTTGCGTGTAATATGCACACACACGCACACACACACACACATATATATATATATATAAATCGAATTATTTCTAATGCCTACAATCAGTTTAATTCTGAATTAATTTACCGCTCTTACAAGGTAATTAACAAGTTCTGTCCGTTCTTTTGCTTAGTCATTGAATGAAGTTGAAATATATACGAAATACAGGTAGCAACTCTTTTCAAATTCGGACAGCCGGAAGTAGGAACATCAGACGTTATAAAAAACACCGTGCCCGGTCATTACTTCAAAGCCGAACAGCTGTAAGAAGGATGGAAGTGTCTAGAGATCTCGTTCGGGGCTGTTTGCTTTACGAATTCAAAGTGGGCTTATCAACAGCTTCATCAAGTCACAGCATATGTCAAGCGTTTGGGGATAGTACTGTGAATGAACGTACTACAAGGCTTTGGTTTCGAAAATTCAAGGTGGGAGATTTGTCTCTCCATGATGAGCCTCGCAGTGGACGACCACAGGTCTTGAATGATGGAGTCCTGAAGGCGGCCATCGAAGAGGACAGTAGTCTAACGTGTGGTGAACTTGAAACCCCGTTCAACATTTCCGATGACACAGACTTCACCTGCACCGCCTAGGTAAGATGTACAAACTGAGCAAGTGGATTTCCCAAACGCTGTTGGAGGTCCACAAGGGACAACGAGTACCAGCCTGCGTATTGCTTTCTCGCCACAGTACCGCATCCTTATTCAATCGAGTGCTTACCAGTGATGAAATGTGGGTTCTGTACGAAACTCCCAAGCGTTCCAGACATTGGTTGTCTCCTCAGTATGCTGTTCCTCACACCGCAAGACCGCCTATGCACCCACGCAAGATTATACTTTGTGTCTGGTGACAAGTCGTAAAGTGGTTAATTATGAACTGCTACCAATGAGCCAAACAATCACTGGAGACCTATACTCGCAGCAATTAAAACGTGTGCAACAGACATTGCGCCAGAAGGAGCCAGCACTGTTGAATCGCAAAGGTGTGCTTGTCCTTCATGACAACGCCAGGCCGCATGTCGCACTAGCGGTCAGGGATACCATACAGCAGCTTGGGTGGGAGACTTTGTGCTATCCACCTTATTCACCTGAACTTGCGCGATCCGATTACCACCTCTTCCACTCCCTGGATAATCAAGTACGTGGGAAATTTTCACCAGTGGTATAAGTTATAAGTTACACATATTGTGAAGCGTTTTCTTTTTTTCCTTTAAAAACAGGCAGAACTTTTTTCGGTTACCTTGTAGATTAACAAGTATTTGGATTTTGAAAAAATCATTTTTGAATAAAAATTTCTTTGCATCTGTATAAAGGTTCTTTTTATCTCCGTCTAAACTGTTTTACATTGGTATTAGTACTAGGTAAAATAAGTGGTTCAGTCCATAAGTGGGTTATATTGTTAAAACTGTGTTTTTGGTCATAATAATATTAGACCAGTACACAGTCGTATTAAAAAGTGTTCAATACAATTATATTGTAAAACGTTTGTTCTTCATTTGTAAACGAGTTATCACGCGACCTAGGTTTCTACCATGTGAATGTCTCCAGGCGATTTGCAATGACTGATTTTACTGTTTTTTAAAGAACGGTCACGTAACGGGGATTTTTTGAACGCTCACCTAACGGGGAGTTTTTGAATGCGCAATTTTCAAAATTAGAAGAAATTATAGCGTTTTCAACCGTGGTTTTATGACCCTAATAGGTATTTTATGGTATGGTTACACTTAGTCATAATTTCTTTTCTTTCATTCAGTAATTCATTTTTGTTTCGGAAAAAAAATCCCCGTGACGTGACCGTTCTTAAAAAAACGGTAAAATCTGTTATCGCCTGAAGACACCTTATGGTAGCAAGCTAGGTCGCGTAATAACTCGTTTACAAATGAAGGACATATATATATATATATATATATATATATATGTCAGCGGCAATAGCATTATAATCCGGATCTTTGCCTTGTATAAATCGTTTTTTGTTTTTAATACAATGTCTTCTTTTGTAAAGCAGAAGTCTATAAAAAGAGAAAGGTCCTTCCATCGATTTGCATATTATGTTTGAACGCACTATCCACATGATATAATCATTGTGAATAAAAATCTTTTTTTTTCTTTTGAGAATGTTTTAATACAGTTACAAGTGATATAATATTTCCTAAAAACTCGATCCAAAAGAAACCGCGAAAAAAAAAGTGTCAGTATGATAAGACTTAACAATAAAACCAAGTAGATAATATCAATCAAATGTCAGTCAATTTAGGGAAAAAGCAGACACTTTAGTGCCAAATACAAGTGTTGTTATGAATTGTCTGCTGGGTGGACATTTTTCAACCAACGTGAGATTTAGTTTAATATCTGAAACATAAGAGCTAGACGTAACAAATAAGAAATAACCAAAGAGAAAATTAAAATAAAATAGTTTAATTGTTCTTTGATTTTAGTATATTTTATAATCGTTTCGCCCCAAGCAAAACTGTCCTGCCAGTGGTGCACAAGAGAGCGAAAAAAAAAGAAAAAGAAAAAGAAGAACAAGGTACAGGGTGTGTTGGAGAAAGGATAAGAGAAAGATGGGAATCAAGGAGATAAAATATGGCAGTTCATGTTACACTTAAACTCTTGGAGATAGTAACAATCACGGAAGCAATTATATGGAAGGAAGTTCCACAGGCGGGAAGTGCGAGAAGAGAAACTGGCAGAGTAGAAGTGGAGGTTACATTTCACTGCTTTGACTGTAAAAGAGTGGGACCTAGTTGCCAATCTAGCAGCAGTTTTTATCCTGTGAATAAAAACAATAGAAAAACTTTTCCGTGCCGAGGCGTTTCGCCACTCGAAGGACTTTATTAAAAGAAATGCGAGGATTCTATTTTGTAACAAGTATTTATATACAAGAGAAAAATGTTATTGGTTTTCCAACATTTTCAGGTAGAGAAATGATCATAAATAACATTTACAAAAATATAAATATATTTCACGATCAAAAAAAAAAGAAATGATGTCATAAATTTGGGGCCGGAAGTCTGGAAAACTACCATCAAACCACAGAGCATAAATATGGAGCTGAGCTTGTCAAACCTTAAAATTAGCTAAAAAACTAATCTACTTAAAACTGTAGAAAAAAATGCAAATTTTATGTTAAATTGATCTGATTTACACAAATATTATTTATGCATAAAATGAAATTTAGAATAAAACTATTTCTTAAACACAGAGTTCAACTTTCTGACCTTTCCACTGTAGGACAGATAAGATAAAAGTGTATGGCGATTAAAAGTGACATAATTGTACAAATATTTTTTCCGATAAGGGGAAGAAACTCTGATACACATTATTTTATATCTTACAAATAGAAATTACCGTACCAAAAAAATTAAAATAATTTAAAATTAGGGAGGCAAAACAATTTGTATTAAAGTTTTTAATTTTCGATTAGTAAATAAAATCTTTGCTTAATAATTTTATAAACTAAACTCAACAAATCTTTGAAGTATTTACAAAATATTTTTGAAACTCTAAAAATTATTATAATTAAAAAACAACAATTCTTTTATAATTTCAATATTAATCGGAATTATTTTCTTCAGACTATAATGTCCTTAATTTATGATTTATTCAAACAATTAAAAGCTTACAAAATTACATAATGTCATAGTTATATTGCATTTTTTATTTTACAATTGGGAGCAGATTTTTAGAAAGAGAGGCAAAATTTTTCAAAACAAATAATAAATGATTTCCATTCCCCAATGAGTCCTGCGTGTAACTAATAAAAATTGAATTTATTAAAATTTCATGAATTTACGTGGAGTAGGGGTAACAGATATATAAAATATATTTTATAAAGATTTTTTTAAAATAATGATTTCAAAAATAACTTCATACATTTGTAAATAAGTCCAGAAATTTTCATTAAAATCCGTAAATTATTTAATTTTTACAAAAATTTCCAAATTAATGTTTGTCACCAAAAAACAAAAACAAAAACAAAAACTGAGTTATATGTAATGTTATGTTTTTTATAGTAAACTCTCCTAACAATTTGGTTACCCGCAAAATCAAATCAAAATATATTTTACCAAAATTCTTAACGTGTTGGAAGGAATTAAAGAATTTTAAAAATAATTAAAAAATACTTTGATCTTTCCTCTTAATAATAATATAAACATTTTGATGGAAAACGTTCGTTTTATTAAGTTTCGGGCCTTTTTTATTCATACTGTCCTGTTTTTAGCGATTTAGCGGAGTAACCCATATATATATATATATATATATATATATATATATATATATGCTTGTCTGGGAAAATTACACGAAATTTTCCTTTCGTTTAATAGGGATAAAATCCTAAGATAAAACTTAAATAATTTAAACAAGAAAATGGAGAAGAAATAATTAAATAAAGAAACTAAATTAACATACGACAGACCATGCCCATGATCTAAAGCAAAATAAAAGTCAATGGAGATATTTATATCAGGAAGACAAGCATTAACGTGGACCTAATGGTGGACTAATCGTCACCCAATCTCCCCACAAATTGCCGGCCTTGCTTATTCATGGTCGAAGATCAAAGACAAGACTTTTATTGTGCGTTCTATTATTAAAAGAATTTGAATACGTTTTTACTGCCTAACTTTTCCTTTTTTATCGCTTTATCTGATCAATCGTCCTCCTATCATTATAGTCGCCATTTTCTTCTCTCTTGAAAATCGACCAATGAAAACTCGTCACATTCTTCTGATTCTTTTTCTTTTGGGCTATTTTTTTTCTTTTTTACTTTCATGCCTATAAAAAGTGACAAAATGAATTCTATTTTTATGGGTTCTTTCCATTATTTACTATTAATATTAGATGTTACTAGTTTTACCATCGTCTTTGATAGTTTTTACCCTACTAGTTTTTTTTTATTAATATATTTTGCTCATCAGTTCCCCTTTCTCTGGTCTTTCATTTGTCTTCCATTTTAGAATTTCTGTTTACGTTCCGAATATTCATTGTTTGTTTGTTGTTTTTTTCTTCAATTTCATTCTTATTCGGGTTTAATAAAATCATTCACTCTTTTTTTATACGTTTTCATTCCTCATTAACGATTTTTATAAAGAATATTTATGTTTCTTTCAGTTCCATAGCTTGCTTTTTCTCTCATTTTCTCCTTTCCAAGATTATTATTATGTCATTTTTTCATCATATTTCGATTTCTGCTTTGGTCTCACTACCAACCAAGTCTGTGGGGAGACCTAAGGCAGGTCGTGGCGTGTTGTTATGACTCCATTTCATGTTTTTCTATCTTCCCTATCATCCATAGCATTACATAGATAAAGTTTTCCTTAGTGTGTGGGCTGTACTTAATAAGACAATTTTTTGTAAATCTCTTAAGCTGGGGTTTCCAGGGATTCTTTCAATGCGTTGTTTTGTTCCATTTTTTATCATTCCAAGTGCACCTACTATCACTGGCACAACTCTTGTTTTCAATTTCCACATTTTTTCTATTTCAACTTCCAGGTCTTTATATTTTGACAGTTTTTCAAATTCCTTGATTGCTATGTTACAATCCGCTGGACAAGCCATATCAATTAATAGACAAGTGTTCTCCTTCTGGTTTTTAACAATAATGTCTGGCCTGTTTGCTTCAATTTTTCTGTCTGTGTAGATGGTGTAATCCCATAGAATGGTTACATCTTCTATTTCTGTAACCGGTGCTGGGTGATGTTCATACCATTGTTTGTTTACAGCTTTTCCATAATGTTTGCACATTGCCCAATGTAAATATTGCCCAACTCTATCGTGGCGATTTTTATATTCATTTGGAGCAAGCACAGAACAACTTGAGATTAGGTGGTCTATTGTTTCTTGGTGTTTATCACAAAACCTGCATTTTGGATCCATATTATTATGCATAATATTTGTCTGAAAGTTTCTAGTGAAAAGACTTTGGTCTTGTGCTGCAAGAATAAAGCCTTCAGTTTCAGACTTTAATCAAGGTGCACGTAACCATCGATGAGTATTAAATTTGTCAACATTGGATTTATTGGCACGTTCTGGATATTGGCCATGCAGAGGTTTGTCTTGCCAGCGCTGTTTCATCTGTTCAAGAGCTTTATGTTTGGCTTTCATTTTCATATTTTTTGCCGCAATAGTTGGTTCTTGGCTTCTGTTTTGCTTTTCTACAGAATCTACTAACTGTAAATCTTGTTTGTATTTACTGCCTTCTTTTATTATTGAATATTTTTTCTTTCTTTCTTCATGTTGCCTTACTAACTGTATCATCCAATCCTTTGTTGTTTCTATGTATGTTAGTAAGCCAATAGTTGTTGTCTTGTATGACAATTCCAGCTGAATAAGACCTCTTCCACCTTCTTTATGGGGTATGTATAGACGGTTTACATCAGCCTTTGGATGATGTATCTTATGCTTAGAAAGAAGCTTTCTTGCTTTAGCATCCATTCGCCTGATGTCGTTTAGAGTCCAGTTTAAGATGTTAAAGCTATATTGGACAACTGGGATTGCAAGGCTATTAATGGCCATAACTCTGTTCTGAGAATTCAATTCAGTTTTTAATATCATTCGTAGCCTTCTATAGTACTCTTTACGCACTATTTCTTTCATTTTTTTATGGTGAATGTTTTCACTCTCATTTACACCTAGGTATTTATAAGCTTCTTCTGGTTTCAATTTTTTTATTGTTACAGCAGGGTCTAAACTAATTGATGATGTTTCTTGTATTGATCCACGTAAAACTGTAGCTTTAGCACATTTATTCAAATTGAATGTCATTCCAATGTCTTCGCTGAAGCATTTTACAGTTTGCAGAAAACCTTCCAGCTCATTATCATTCTTAGCATATAACTTTAAGTCATCCATGTAAAATAGATGGCTTATTTTCTTTTGGCCTATTTTATAACCACATTCTGTCTTATTAAGTTGACTGGTTAGTGCTATTAATGATATGCAGAATAGTAAGGGAGATAAAGAATCACCTTGAAATATACCTCTTTTGATGTTTATTTCATCAGACTTATAGGTTCCATTTATATGATTGAGGTAAAGGGTTGTTTTCCATATAGACATGCACTGTTTGATGAAATTGATGATGACGGACTATATCTTGTATATATTTAAAGTCTTTAAAATCCAGGGATGTGGCACACTATCGAATGCCTTTCGATAATCTATCCAGGCAGTACTAAGATTTTTCTTTGTACTGTAGCATTTTTCCAGGATCATTTTGTTAATTAGCAATTGGTCTTTACATCCATAACAGCCACGTTTGCACCCTTTTTGTTCAAGCGGTATCATGTCATTTCTTTCTAAGAATAAATATGTCTGTTTTGTTAAAATAGATGTTAATAGTTTATATGTTGTCGGAAGACATGTAACTGGTCTGTAGTTTTTCGGGTTGTTTGTGTCACCATTCTTGGGTAGAAGAAATGTAATTCCTTTGGTCATCCATGCAGGAATTTTAGTGGGATCGTCAACCATTTCTTGAAGTTCTTTGGCTAGTTTTTTATGTGCTGTATTTAAATAATATAGCCAAAAGTTAGGAATTTTATCTATACCTGGGAATTTCCAATCGTGTGCTTTTTTTAGTGCAAATTTAACATATTATTATTATTATTATTATTATTATTATTATTATTATTATTCATGCCGGGCTATGATGCAAAGAAATATTTGATATCAGACTCTTCAGGATTAATAAACATTTTTCCTTCTAAAAATCTGTAATGATTAGAAAGGAAGATAACCAGATGAACAAATACATAAACATATATTGGTGCACCTACTATTGAATAGCTCACATTAAAATATAAGAAAAAGTAGTAATCCAAACTCCTAAGCGTGACAGGAGGGAAATATATATATATATATATATATATATATATATATATATAATACATATATATATATATATATATATATATATATATATTAATTCAGATACTTCAATCCAAGGAAAAAAAGCAGGAAGGTAAATTCCAAAAACCCGATCCTAATTAATATTAAAATTTTTATTTTAATATTAAAAAAATATACAGGAAGAGAGCTCCATGTAATAAAATATTACAGAGCAAATAATTCTCTTTCTTTTTTTTGCGAACCCAGACGATGTCAATTTTTTCTTTTCTTGTTTATTTGATTTTATTTTATCTTTTTCTTTTTCTTTTTCTTTTCCTTTATTTTTCCTTTTTATTTTTATTTTTATTTTTATTTTATTTTTTAATTTCTTTGCAAATCTATTTAAAAAGGAAAAGTAGACTAATTTTTCTCCAATTTCTGAAAGGATTTTTCTGTTGCTGAGGTGATGTGTTATCCCCCGTGGGGATCTTCATATCGAGATGGCCATTCAACATCTTTGAATTAATCCTTTTTTAATAAATATATATATATATATATATATATATATATATATATATATATATATTGTTACAGACCCCAAACCCGCCACCACCACACCGTTATGGTAGTTTTGGAAAATGGGATCATAACACAATATAAATAGGGTTATTTCTCAATTAGTTAATCGTCGTCGAGCTGAAAGAAATTGCTCATCACTGGCGAGAGACAAAAAAACGGCAAACACAATATATATATTTAGCAATTAATAAATGTTGTTTACATAATACACAAAATTATTTGACGAATGAGGACCTTATAGGGACTGGAATGGAATAAAAGTAAAAAGAAAACATTATCAAAAAGAAACATCTTGGGGATGGGTAGTTCTAGTTAATTCTTTTAATATTATCTTTTTCTCTCAAACGATTTAAAATCTGTAACATGCATTTTACAGTAAAGAGATACATATATACAGCAACAATATAACAAAAGATAAATATTTCTTTTTATTAGTCTTGAAATTCTCTCTAGATTTCATTAGAACTCTTTTTTCTCTTTTTCTTTTTCTCTTTTCTTTTTCTTCCTCACTGCTTTCGTCTCTTGGTTGAGATGCTTGATTTATTTTATTTTCTCTTTAGTTCTTTGTCTTTCTCTTTGGTTTTGTCTTGAAGTTGAAATGCGATGACTTACGCTGCCTTTTTCTCTTCCCTTCTCTTGGGTTGCGCTGTGTTGAAAACTGTTTCGAAGAAGTTGAATTGTGTTGAGATTTAAGCTTTGAACTAATCTTCCCCTCGTACTTTGTTCAATTTCTGTTGATTTTCGCAGCCGCACTTATAGCAGACTATACCGGACCGCCGATCAGATTAAATCTAAATCAGGAACTGAACTGATAGCGGTTCTGACATTCGTGCCTCAACCTGTCATGTGTCGACGTACATCCAAATATGGATTTACCCCCATGTAGACCAAAGCAGGTCACCGACCTTGGATTCAAGTGTGTCAGGATGTCTGGAAGACCTCCGCTCCAATCATTGTTCTATCATGTGATCAAAGAAAAAGAAAGTATGTTCTTTAAAATCACTCATTCAATCATAGATGCAAGGCTCTGACATTAAACCGTTTGTTTCACTTTTTCACTTATTTTCCTTTTTATCACGTGTACTAGAATTAGGTTTAATATACTTCTAAAATATTTTTTCTCGCTAACTCAGGCAGGGGTTTGTAACAATATATATATATATATATATATATATATATATATATCCATCCGCAGTTAGATATGTTTCCTTGTATAAAAGCTCATCAGTAAGGTTAGACATCCGATTGCTTTTACCCAGAATTGAAACCCGACCGATTCTACCTCTGAGCTATGGGCGCTCGGTAGAAGGAGGCCGAATTTTAGCATGTGATGTATCATACACCAGTGGCTAGAATGCTCTATTGTGCAAAAGTGTTAGGACAAGAACTATTTTACCTTTTACTGGTAGTGTGCAAAAGTATTAGGACAGGTGTGATTTTCTTAAAACCTCATTGAAATTCAAATACAGGTTGAAAAGACAAGTAAATTGCTAATAAATATTGATTATTAAAAACTAGGTGTAAAAGGAAAGTATTAAATAGAAGTTATATTTAATTTTTCTTATTTTCTATTAAACAAGATATTTTGAAACTACTCATTATTCTATTATCCTTAGATAAGATTGACTCTTTTCTTATTCCCCCCTCTCGAATTGGTAAATTTAATGTTACTTCTGAAGACACACTTTGGGGACAAATACAAGCTGCTTGGCAGGAGATACCATTAGATACATTGAAGTAGCTTGTGATGTCAATGCCTGACAGAATGAAAGCTATGATCAAAGCAAAAGGCTGTTATAGAAAATATTAAATTTATTTTGTAATTAGTATTTTTTCTTGTTAAAGCATTTGTTGAGTTAATCAAATAAAATTATTTTAATTAAATTGTTTATTTTCTGTCAATATGACTCATAAAAGATAAAATAGTTATTTTCCTAATACTTCTGCACAATACTATATACATATATATATATGTATATATATATATATATATATTGGTCCATTCTTAAGATACTTCTGAAATATTTTTTCTCGTTAACTCTGGTTGGGGTTCGTAACAATATATATCGTAGATGATACTCAACTTTTGTGCCTATACATGTTTCTGTGGACATAATTACTAGAGGCGGTGATATGTGTGTTTTATCTTGTAGTCTTGTTGAAGATGTATTTTGGAACACAGTCTGGTGTAAGACATTGTCAGATATTATATGGATTAATGTCATGAAAGTTTTCTTTCATTTTAGATGTTTTTTTAAGCCGCATATCAACCTCTATGGGTTAATTTATGTCGAAATCTAAATAAATCTAAGGAAATTTCACGGCTTCATGTAAATATATGCTGAACGTAGTTGTATGTCTTCAGCTACAGATAGAATATATTGCAGCTGATTTCTTTTAAAACAAAAGTTCTTGTAGAGTACCTAGAACCCCTTCAGCACTCTAACCAATGGATTGGCTCATAGGCTGAAAGAACCTCCCAGCATCTATTTAAAGGGCTGTTTTTCATAAGTTGCATCAATCAGATTGATATTCGGAACGCGTTACTTCGTCGGCTATTCACTATTCAGACCCTCCTTTC
This sequence comes from Ascarosepion bandense, assembly GCA_037127315.1. Taxonomy (NCBI): domain Eukaryota; kingdom Metazoa; phylum Mollusca; class Cephalopoda; order Sepiida; family Sepiidae; genus Ascarosepion; species Ascarosepion bandense. The sequence goes on from JBBBDQ010001728.1 coordinate 1,434,622, forward strand.
TTTTGCTCGTAAATTTTGTTTTCTTAATTGTTTGCAACTTATTTTTCTGTATGTTTTGTATATATCCGTTACCACCGGATACTGAGCGGAATAAATATATTACGAACTCATTCTTCATCGTGGATTATTCACTTCGACGATACAAGAAAGGTATTTCTGGTCATTTTACTATAACCATGTCTCGTTGGCTTTATTTTATATAAAAATATATGGCTGGTATTTTTTAATATAGAAAGGTATTTTGATAATTTCATTGTGTTTTGTTTGGGTGTCCCCTATTTATCCAAAGCTGGGACCCTAACAGGTACTACCACACAGGATTATATTTTATTATTTAACTGTTCCTTTTTTCTTATACGATTCTTCTGACTATAGAAAGACGATTATCATAAACTGCAAAGAGGCAACCAGTGCTTTTCTGGGAAAACTTAATTTGTTTAGGATTAATACAGAATGAAAATAATGGCTACAATTTTTTTTTACAAATGTTGCTATTTTGAGGATCTGCATGAAGATGACATTCTAACTTTCTTTGATTATTTGAAAAATGTCACGATGATATGGAAATAAGATTCAAAGATCTCCTAGAAATAGAAATTCCAAGTTGATTGGCACACCTTTTTAAAACAAATGAAGCTGATGTTGATATCATACCGCAAGAAAACTTGACTGAGTTAAAGAGTAATCAAATTACTACAGGTAGATTTAAATATAGATTCCAGAAGTTGTGGACAGGTAAGGAAATTACAGTTAATATTCCATTGCTCAGGGAGAAATTTAAATTATATACGATTGTCTTTCCAACAACTTACCTTGTAGAATAAAGACTTGTTTGATTTAGAGTTTGCGTTTCAGTTTTGCTTAACGATATATCAATCTCTGTCGGTTATGTAATGCAAAAAATGTGGGGTTTTAAGTTATTTTTAATGTTTGGTTATAGATAGAAGGTTGATTCAGATTTTGATGAAAAATTGTATTCTTTATATTAGAAAACTGAAAATGCCTTCTAGTTTTGTATTAAAAATGTATTGCCGGTAATATTTTGTTCCTTCAAAAATGTATTACGGTTAAAAATTTTTTCCCTTCAGAAATGTGTTATGATAATAATTATTTTTTCTTCAAAAATATATTGTTGTTAATATTTTTCCTTCAAAAACGTATATTTTTTTAATTAAAAGTCTATTTTTATGTATATATTTCTATAAAAGTGTATTTTTATACTTTCATAGTGTTTTGACCCCAACAGCAATTAAGTGGTGGTTCCATGCTCTTCACAACCTTCTAATCAGAGGCCTTGCTGCCAGATGCAGTTTACCATCATGCCCAGGACTCATATATAGATGTATCTTAGATTGATTCAATGTAAAACGGAAGTAATTTTTAACACTATAATATTCTCTTATTAATTAATGGGGCAGAATCAGAGAGGTGCTGTTTCGTTTCCACTTTTGTGTTTGTCCGAATCATTTTATTAAATCAGGGGAGGTCATTATTTTCTGTCACAGTTAAGGAGGGAAGTTTCTTTCTTCGAGACGAGATACAACGTGGATTTATTATTGAAGTTATCTTTTTCCAGATTTAATGAGATAGGATCAAAAAGAGAGCAAGTTACTTGATTTCAGGGATTTTCATCTTGTCGGCTGATTGCCAATCAGGTCAGTTAGGACCCAATCTGTCCTGTTATTTTCCCGTAGCTGTTGGGAAATGATAGATGTACACCTTTCCTAAGGGTATTAGCAAGTAGGTGAATGCAATAGACAGGACAACAATTCGAACTCGGGTTTCCAATTCCTCTATCCACCTGATCGGATATCGGGGTATCAATTTCCGATATCGGGGGGAAATCGGAAAAAATAAGTAGCCCATGATCTGACCGGAAGCCTAAAGAATATGTTTGTGAAGTTTGGTGAAAATCGGATAAAAATTGTGGATTTGTATAAAAGACAGACAGACAGACAGACAGACAGACAGACAGACAGACAGACAGACAGGCAAAAACACACACAAACATCTTGCCTTTTATATATGTATATTGATATAGTATTTGAGAATGTAGTGTTATTGTTACAAATGAATAAGCTGTTAATGAATAAATTGATAAAAATATATATGGGTACCCAATATAAAAATACAGTTTAAGTAATAAAATCTGTCGGAACAATAAAATTCTTTGTTTGTTTGTTTGTTTGTTTCTCTCTCTCTCTAGCTATATATATATATATATATATATATATATAAGAAAAACTACTAAAAAGTTGTAAGTTAAAATTTTTTTTTTGACAGTATTTATTTCTATTATTATATATATATATATTTGATATTTCGGACCGGCATCACGTGACGGACGCTTCTAGTTTAAATTTTAAAATCATTTGTTTCTGATGAAAGGTCGAGGCCTGTCAGAAATATCATATATATATATATATATATATATATATATTAAAAATAAAATACTGTAAAAAAATACATTTTAACTGACAACTTTTTAGTAGTTTTTCCTATATATATTAAGACAGTATACGTGGATTATTATCATTATGCTATATATATATATATATATATATATATATATATATATATATACAAACGTGTCTCAAATGATATCTGGAACAATTTTTCTTACTTATTGTAATGCTTAATTTTACCCATTGCAATTATTTTTCTCTGCCGTTATGTGTTCTGTTCCGATCTTTTTATCTACTGATGACTCTTCAAATGGAGAAAAAAACGGAAAGAAATCTATTCCTATACTTCAATTAAAATAAAAAAAAAAATGAACGAGCAGAAACAGTTCTATACGCATGCTCAGACACACCCCGTATCTAAACGAGTCTAACAATCGCCATCCATATGTTACTATTTTATAAGATATAAGATGAAAGATATGTTTTATAAGATATCCTATAGAAGATATAAGGTGAAAGATACGAGAGTTTATCCAATGCATTTGCAAAAATGCATGGAAAACCAGATACTAGAGTTGTCTTATGCCACGTATACATTCATTCGAATATGAAGGGTGTGTGCAAAGATTTGATTACATTTGAGTAGGTACCTCCAATTTTACCGTGGGAAAATAAGCATAGTCTGAAGTAAAAGGCCTCCAAGTTTTCTCAGCAAAGTGTTTATGCTATCATAAAGAGGATAGATCAAAGTATTTTTTAATTATTTTTTACGATTTTTAAAAATTGTTCTAACAGGTTCTGAAAGGCTCATTTAATGGTAGAAAATCTTTTTTTTCTCTCGTCAGTGAAAGGGGTAAATTGACGCTAGAGTTTATTACGTCAACAGCGTAATATTACGCGAAAGCATTTTTTGACGGTGAAAGACACATTAATTTGGAAATTCTTGCAAAACTCAAATAATCGTCTGATTTTGATGAAAATTTCAGGACTTATTCACAAATGACTGAAATGATTTTTGAAATAATTACTTTTTAAAAATATTAGTAAAAATTTTTTTTGTTTTAATTTGTCCCCCCCCCCCCCCAATATTTAATTTCCAGAAATGTCGAAAAATGCAACTCGGTCACAAAATATAGATAGTTTTCATTAAATTCAGGAGTCATTAAGGAAAGCTAATCAACTGTCTTTTTTTCTTCAAAACAAGCTACCTTTTAGAAAATCATCTCTTAATTAGGAAAACAAAAATGCAATAAAACTATGCCAATTTTTATTTGGGTAAACTTTTAATTACTTTTATAAACATAAATTAAAATTGTGTCATCGTCTGAATAACAAAATAAAATTCAGTTAGTAATAAATTTTTACAAGAATTGTTTTTATTTTTCATATTTTTTATTAAGTAATTTAAAAAGTTTCATACGTTTTTTACAATTTTCTCCTTATAGGTCTCTCAGATGTTTTTTAATTAATGTGCGGCAAATATATTTATTAATCGAAAAATTTAAAAAGTTACGTAAAAGAGAAGCTTTTTTTTGTAATTTAATTAAAATTGTTTATTTTTTCATGTTAATTTCCCGTTTTTGGTAAGTACGGGTGCCCATAAACGATATAAATCTGTAAAAGGTCACGTGACTCAAGGGTTGTCGGCCCTTACATAAAATTTTCCCGTATATAAACTCCGAAGATCCTTACTACTATTCTTTTCATGCGTGTCTTGGAATCGCTCAAGAACTCATTTCTAGTCTGAATTTAAATATTTAAAGTAACTTTTATATTTTTAACTTATTAGTTTAATCATTTTTAATATTAATTGTGAATCTATCTACTTGACAGAATTTAGAAAAAACATCAAAACTTCTTTTTTATTTGTTTTGCTTTTTTGGGCTGTTCATTCCAATGACATGTGGTAATGATTCATAAAAGAAATTATTAGGGATAAAAATGTTTACTTTCAATGTGTGTTTGCAAAATGTGACTAAGAAATAAATATGTACTACAATTGTATGGTGGATAGGCTAAGATTAAAACAATTTGGAAAAGGTTTCATTTTTTCTTTTCAATTGAATGAAAAAGCCATTTTTTAGTTTCTTTATTTCATAGCCTAATCCTACTAATGAAATTATGCATTTTCAATGTTAACCTAATACTTTAAAGTTTATTTTTAATTGTAAATGAATGTACAAAACACATGTTATAAAATTATTTTCCCCTTAGTTATCAAATTAAGGGTGATACCTACATTCACAATGGAAAAAATCAAGAGGAAAGTTGGAATTTAAAAAAAAATATGTTTAATTTCAATTTGTGTTTGCAGAATGTTTTTAAGAAACAAATATGTACTACAATTTTGTGGTGCCTAGCTAAGATTAAAACAAACTGGAAAAGATTTTATTTTTTTATTTTCAATTGAATGAAAAAGACATTTTTTCTATTTTATTTCATAGCCTAATCCTGCTATTGAATTTATGCATTTTTATTGATTAACTCCTACTTTCATGTTCTTTTTTAAATTGTAAATGATTGTACAAAACACATGTTATAAAATTATTTTCCCCTTAGTTATCAAATTAAGGGAGATACCTACATACCTTTTACCTAGAAAAGCAGCTAAAATGTGAGGAGGATTGGAGTGCCAATTAAGAAAACTCAGGGCCACAAAATATTCCCGAAATTCCTTTCTCTTCAAGATATTGCATAAATACAATATGACATGTACAAAAATATAGATACTTATTTATAACATCTACAGTTATGTAAAAATTAAATGAGATATTTTTACCTAGTTATCTTACTAATTAATATGAATAAGACATAATAAAAATATTAATAATTAGCATAATATTTCATAACTTTACTGGGTTATTTTAATTTCATTCTTTGTTATTAAATTGTAAAATGATTTTAAAAGTAATTTCAATTTTTATTTATTTAGCAAGCATATTCAATCATCCAGCTATAATGCTAAACGAACATTGTATAAAATATTATGTAATTGATGAAAATATTATGTTATGGTTAGCTATGCAGTTAAAAAACAGAAACCGGTTTTTTAGATACATAAAAATTTGGCACTTTCGAACGCCATACTTGGGTTTTTGACAGAACAGTAGCTGACATATTCAATCAATCACAGCTCGAATTACGTTTATGACAGGACTACTGTATTTAAGATAAGTTTCTGTCTTAAATTTCATAAAGTAAGGAATTACTATTGTGTGAAATCAGATTAAGGTAAGGTTCAATTTAAACAATTGACTTTAAAAAAAGTGTCTTTGATGTATTTTTTTTTCAAAATTTTTTAAACAGAAAGTTGGCTAATGTTGACGAACCTGTCAATAAATCAAAAAATGGCGGAAAATTTAAAGTTTGTTTTTTTTCGAAAAATTTCGGATTCCAATCGATATAATTTCAGTTTAAAATACACCAATGTATTTTGATTATTAGAATTACTAACTTTATTCCCTTGGCTTTCAAATAAACCTAATTTTAAAGCTTGAAGATAGATTAATTATTTTTAAATTTTCAATTTAAATTTAGGTATCTAAGTATTGATTGGAGGTACCTACATTTGACATATAAATATATGAGTAACTGCATCGCATTGCAAATGGTGCATTGTTAGTTAATTCTCTTAAAAATGCACGCTGCACAATCTTCTACGACAGTGTTCGAGCATATTATAAAACATGGTCAATTGGATAAATGCGTTAGTCGAATCGAGTGACTTGATCCTACGTGTCGGGAATTCAATACCTGGCTACAGCAGCAGTAAACAAAAACTTGGAAATTTGAGTTATAAGAGAGACAACTGATACTGACATATCTAAAAGAGGCATTTTTTTTAATCGTATCAACCCGAGCAAGGCGATAACGCCACTGATGTGCAGGGGGCTACGTAATAGTGAAAAGATCGGAAAAGAGAAAGCCGGGAACAAGGGAATAGCCTCTTAACCTGTTCAATAGACATGGGTGGAGTGTGAACCGGGCAATAGATAGATATATCTACTCCAATTGAAAAAAAAATAGTTTTCCAATAGTTTTGAAAGGGATTACACAAGTACACAAGCAGACATACACAAGCACTCACATACACAAACAGAATAAAACAACAATAACTAGCGCATAAATTAATTACATTAAACTTAGTATGGAATAACAAAATTGAGAAAATCGGTAGTTAATTGATAAAACCTACTGAGGAGTGGACCGAACGATTTCAAAATAATTGCTTTACGAAACTCTGGAGTCGGACAACTGAATGTAACATAAATAAACTAATTGATAATTTTTAATGTGTGCGTATGTGTGTGTGTGTCTGTTAGTCTGCTCATGTTTATGTGAAGATTTATCACTAACTGCTTCTATCTATCTATCTATCTATCTATCTATCTAGTTATAAAATCATCAATAGATAAACCCATTCGCATACAGTCCTGTTTTGCTGTATCATAGCTCATCAGTTTAGATTTATATATATAATGATAGGTTGGAAAAATTAATGGAAACACCTAGTACCGTAATAGCATAATTTGAAAAAATTGTTTAAAATACCAAAAGCTAATCTATTTTTGTATTTGTTGATTTAATATTAGAAGTTCATTCCATTGCTTAAATTGTTTTTTTTTTAAGATATTATTTTTAAAATTATTTAAATCAACAGTCAGATCTATTTAAAAATTTTAAGTGACCAACTTCATCGTATAGATCAGGAACTGTTTCCGGAGGTAAATGCCATCGTTCAAAATGATAATGTACCTATTCTTACGGTTAAAACTGTAGCTGAATGCGACGAGGAACATTTTAATGAAGTAGAACATCTTATCTGGCCACTACATTCCCCAGATCTCAACATCATTGAACATCATGCTTCATTTTAGAAAACAAAACAACAGAACACAAGGGTGAAGTCGATATTCTCCCCCATCATCATTAAAAGAATTGGAAACTGTAGAATTGATAAAAATTATTGTGAAAAAAATACAAACTTTGTACACGTCGATTCCCACCCAGAATTCAAGCTGTAATTATTATCAAGGTCGGTTCTACTTATATTGAAATAAAAAGCTTGGAATTTATGATCTACTCCCTATATATATATATATATATATATATGCGGAATTTTTCTTTCGACCTATTTTATAAATGCGACCAAATATCAAATGTTTGAATGTTTGGAAACCTTTTTTTATCGTGCCAACAACTTTTTTACTCGTGCGCACCCCTTCACACACACACATACACACACACAAATATATATATATATATATATATATATATATATATATAATAACAAAATAGACTCTGTAAGTATGCAGGCCGTAAATTTATACTAAAATAAACCTCCGAAAAAACCATTAACAAACAGAACCTAAATCCGTTACAATCCGGTGTACTAAGACGTCGGATAAATGGGGAGAAAAAAAAGAAACCCGCGGAACAAGAACAAAACATTCAATACTCCGCAGTAAAGAAAAAAACCCAAACGGAACCAAACACAAGAAAAAGTGCTCAATACAAAGTACGAAAGAAAAGATACAATAGTAGAGCAATACTATATATATATATATATATATATATATATATATATATATATATATATATGATTGAGTGTGTGCACTATATTATTTTTCTATTAATTATTTACGTCCTTTTATTTTTGAAGGATCAGTCAAAGATGAATATCTAGGCTAACAAGGACTATCTAGAAAAAATGTAATAAAACGTAAGATTTCGAACACTGATGGCTTCGCACGTAGCATTAACTAAATCTTCACTTTTCCTTTGCATTTACATTCTCTCACTTCTAAAAAAAAAAATCACTGTTGTAAAAATCTTTCTCGAAGGCGATCTTGTAATGAAGACCTTGATGAGGTTGGCGTTAAAGAGACATTTATGCGTTATGTAGATTTGCAAGAAGAAAACCTAAAACAAAAATGTTCCCAAAAAATGATAAAAAAATGTCGGGAAGATATTCAGTTTGACGGGCAGATTGGAAGAAATAAGTAGAATAAAGGAAAATGGTGAGACTGTATAGTCATGGGGAAATGAGCGGCCAAGTTGAGATGGGAAGGAAATAAAGAAGATACATTCTTGATTACATTAGAAGTAGGACTGATAATTAGGGAGCCGTAGAAAGAAAATCGAAAGAAACTCAAGTAAAGAAAAAGAATAAAGAAAGAAAGAATATAAAAAGAAAAAAAAGAAAGAAAATATAGAAATAAAAAAGAAAGAAAGATAGAAGAATGAGAAATATAAAGAGAAGTAAAAGAAAAAAGGAGAAAACAATCAGATAAGATAATCAATAAGAATGAGAAAGAAAACGAATGTAAAAGAGTGAAGAAGAAAGAAAATGTAGAGAGAAAAGTAGTATAAAAGAAGGAAGGCAAGAAAAAACTGAGTGAACGAAAATGAGGTAAAGAAGGAAAAAAACAAAACAAAACGAAGAAATAATTAAAAAAAGAGAATGAGGTGAAAGAGTTGAAAGCGAAAAGGAAGAAGAAAAGTGTTGTCTATACGATGAAGTACCAATGACAAACAAATAGAAGGGAAATAGCATAAAAGAATTGCGACGTAAGAAGGGGAATCGTTTGCATAAGAAGACGAATAGAAACAAGAACAAATTATGAACAGGATGGGAAAGCATATTATAAAAAGAAGGAAACGCAATAATGATGCACAAATGTATGAAGAAGAAATACAGTAAGCTGAGAAATGTGATTCCTATTAATAATAATAATAATAATAATAATAATAATAATAATAATAAAGAAACGTAAAAAGAAAAAATAAATATAATTCGGTGAAGAAAGAGAAAATATGAGAAAAAGAGAAGAAAAATAATGTTGGGAATAATGTAAATGAAGAAATGAAGAAAAAGAGGAATGAAAAGTAGGAAAAAGAAGGAAAAATAGAAGAAAAAAGAAAAAAGCTATAATGTTAATGAAAATATAAAGAAAACCAAAAACGAATGAAAGAAGTGAATAAAAAGGAAAAAAGAAAAATCGAAAATTAATAAGGGAGAAACTAGGGTAGAAAAATTGATTAAATACAGAGGAACCAAAGAAGAAAAATGAATAGAAAAACTTAAAGAAAGGTTTGGAAAAAAATATAGTGGGGTAAAAACAAGAACGAACCTATAACTGAATGAAAGAAAAAGAGAGAGAAAAAATAAAGAAACCTAAATGTAAAAGAAAGGAAAGGCAGAAAAGAGATGCAAGATGAAATAAAGGAGGAAACAGTAACGAGAAGAAGAATATGAAGCAGGCGTGAACGAACGCCATGAAGAAAAATTAAAAAAACAAAAATCAAAGCAGAAGGACGAAATTAAGGGCAAAGACAGGAAAAGGATTAGGAAAAGAAAAAATCCGATTCAATCGGCATTAAGAAAATCACAAAAAAAGTAAAGACATTAAGAGGGACAATAAAAGGAGAAAAATAGCAAGAATGAACGGGTTTTATTTTTCTAGAGATGAATCAAGGAATTTTCTGAACGAAAACTAATGAGAATAAAAAAGTCTTTGTGAAAGGGTGAAAAGAGACCGATCCATGATTGGGATCTAACAACATATATCCATATATATATATATATATATATATATATATATATATATGTGTGTGTGTGTGTGTGTGTGTGTGTGTGTGGTGTTTGTGTGTGTGTGCATGCTCGTTTGTGTGTTTACATTGCAGCAATGGTAAAAAACGGGCGCACAATACGTATTTTATTGATTACTTACTCTTATATATTGTATTGATTTCCATACTTCATACCTTATATATATATATATATATATATATGTGTGTGTGTGTGTGTGTGTGTGTATGTGTGTGTGTGTGTGTGTGTGTGTACAAAAATAGTTATACAGTAATGAAAAACAAAACCTGCACACAAAACGTATTGTATTGATTACTTGCTTTTACGTATTGAATTGATTTACCTACAGTATACCGAATATATATATATATATATATATATATATATATATATATAGTGGGGCAAATATGTATTTCAGTCCCTACTGATTTTCTGAGTTTGGCACCTTGCAAAAATAGGAACGGTCTATAATTTTCATGAAAATTAGAGATGGAATATATTAAAAAAAAAAAGAAAATCACATTATATTAATTTTGAATATTTATGTGTATTTTATTGAAAAAACAAAAGTATTTCAACCCACAGCAAAACATAACTCATTACTTGGTGAAGAAACTCTTGTTGGCAAACACAGCAGCCAGACATTTTCTGTAGTTGGTTACCAAGTTTTTACAGATCCTAGTGGGGATTTTGGCCCTCTCTCTTTTGAAGAGCCCCGCAAAATCCTCAAGGTTTGTAGGTTGTCGTTAGGCAACTCGAAGCTTTAGCTTACTTCACAGATTCTCCAAAAGATGAATGTCAAAAAAACTGACTAAGCCACGCCATTATCATAATGTGCTTCTTCTTAAGTCACTCCTTTGTTAACTTAGTCATATGTCTTGGATCATTGTCATGATGGAACACAAATCCACGACCCAACCTCAGTGTCCTGGCCGAGGCAAGGATGTATTCACTCAAGATTTCCATGTACTTGTTCACATTCATCTTTAACTCGAACCGGTGTAGTTGTCCGGTCCCCTTAGCAGAAAAACAGCCCAAAGCATAATGATTAATGGTTGGGCTGGTTTTCCTTGATTCAAAATCATCCAGGGGCTCATTTGCAAACTACTGTAAATGTGCCTTCTTTAGAAAGGGGACCTTGTGGCCACTACATGAATACAAGACAATACGGCGTAGGGCATTATTAATTATCATCTTGGTGGCTGTGGTCACAGCTGTCTTGAGATCATCAACAAACTCTTGGCGCGTATTTCTGGTTTGTTCCCTCACCTTTCTCATCATCAGGTTCACTCCACGTTCAGAGATATTGCGTGGAGCTCCAGACCGGGGGAGATTGATAGTCAATTGGTATTTCTTCCATTTTCTTATTATAGCTCCTTCTCACCTAGTTGATTGCTAATCGTCTTGTAGCCCATTCCAGTGTTGTGCAGTTTTGCCCCGGGTGTCTTTAGACAACTCTTTCGTTTTGCCCATTGTGAAGAGATTAGATTTTGATTCGTTGAAGAATTGTGTAAACTAGTGCCTTTTATACAGATAATGAGTACTTACGTAGGAGTACTAATTGAGTAATAAGACTAATCTATATGCCACATGGTCACATAACCGGTCTGTGGAGCCTGAACAATTGCTGGTTTTAATACATATTTTTTTTCAAAAAAAAAACCAAAAAAAAACATAAACAAATGTTCAGAAATTAATATAATGTTATTTTCTCGATTTTTTTTATATTCTTTCTCTCGCTTTCAAGACGGATCTATACTAAAAAGTATAGACTGTTTCCATGTGTGTAAGCTGGCAAACCCAGAAAATATCAGGGAATGAAATACTTATTTTCCCCAGTATATATATAGTGTATCGAAGCAGTATATAGTAAAATCATGTTTAAATCTGGTCATAATACATTACATTGCATTTAAATATATGGTTCTGTTCTCATTTCGAGCTCTCACGTGGTGTGACATCATAGAACCAGATTACAAATTTACGAACTGCGTTTGCTATTTTTGGTAACTGTTATCGTTGCCTAGTGAAGTTTCACGTCAACACAAGATAAAATGGTTGCTGATGGCGGATGTTTTTATGTTAACGTCCTTGTAACCTCTCTGAAGATGTGAGCCGAAAGCTTAGAACTTAAAAAATAATTTTCCAAATGTTGGAGAATTTTTGTTTTTATTTTCACCTGAAATTAAAGCCAAAATACGATGTTTAGAACGGCTCATGATTAAACATAATAGACATTCATTGTCTCTTATATTTAAGAGTATATGCTTAGATAATTTAGCATGGAACAGGCTTGCCTTCCAGAGAGTAAAACACTACGCCTCCTTGGCCTCACACTCTCAGCGGACCTTAAGTGGAATGACTATATCGAATCCATCGCTAAATCCGCTGCTATGAAAGTCGGTTCTCTGTGCAGTGCCCGGAAGTTTTTTTTCGTCTGAATCTATCCTGCACATATAAATCTACCATCCGCCCGTGCATTGAATACTGCTGCCACATCTGGTCGGGTGCCTCTGCTGTTCTCCTCGGGGTTCTAACAAAATACAACGGAGAGTCTGTAATGTGATGGATACCGACTTGGCAGACCGGCTGAAGTCACTCTCTCAACTGGCGTGACGTGGCTTCCCTGTGCCTCTTCTATTAATACTTTCACGGCTTATGTTCGATGAACTTAGATCACTGGTGCCCCCTAGGTAAAACTTTGCACGAGATAATAGATTAGCAACTAGGTCCCACCCTTTTACAGTGAAACCGATAAAATGTAACCGCAATTTCTACCCCAATAGCTTCTTTTCTCGCACTTCTCGCCTGAGGAATTCCTTTCCACATGCTTGCTTCCCCGACTGCTACAATGTTTACAAGTTTAAATGTAAGGTCAATAGACACCTCCTAACACACTAACTCGCATCCATTCTCTCAAACACTCTTCCCATCTACCCAACCCTCATCCTCGGTATCCCTACCCGTCTATCACCCTCATTCTGACATCTCCTATATCTAACCACTCTTTCTCATCACCTTCCCCTATGTAACCCCTTGCGCAATAGTGGCAGTGGAATGGTTTGCTAGGGGTGAAATGATTATATATATATATATATATATATGGTCCAGTAAGAAAAAAAATCAGCAGATTTAAGTTTGCACGTATATATGTATATGTTTATATATATATATATTGATGATTTATCACTATATGGCTATATATACATTAACAGATGTGTGCATATACAGGAGGAGACTGATATACACACATCTAAACTTATTTATAAATGGAACTTTGTCTGTGGGTGTGAGTGTGTGTGTATGTGTGTGTGTCTGTATGTGTGTGTATGTGTCCGTTACCTATAGACTCCGAAATGGCTGAACCGATTTTCTTGAATATTTACACAGTTGTATTATAAGCGTCTGCGAGTGTTCTTAGCTAGGTTTTCTGTCGAGGTAGCCCCGATAAATATCGAAAATCGATAATCGAAAAAATCGGGTTATAGGAATATTGGTCCGATATTAATCAAATTTGATACACTCATTGATAAAGACATAAGAAACGATATTCATAAGTTTCAATGTTGCAGTTCTTTCAATAGTGCATAAAATCGATAATATACATACATATATATATATATATATATATATATATATATATATATATATATATAAGTCAAGATGTTTGTGTGTGTGTCTGTTAATCTGCCTGTATGTCTCTAATCTTTTCAGCCCTTTTATTTTAGATTTTGCTTCGGGTTTGGCTCTAAGTACGTATAATTGTAGTTCTTAGTTTCAGCCATCATACCATTTACTCAGACGACTTATTTAGCCTTCAAAATTCAGTTTACAACGAAAAAACTTATTTGATATCGATACCAGGAAATCAAAATTTCACTTACATCTATTCATTTTTCTTTCAGTCTACGGTTTGGCTGAAATTGGAAACAACTATTGCTTTTTAGTCTTTCGTGCCAACGTACAAAGAGTCTGAGCTCCAGTACATGGATTAGTTTTAAAGCTTTCATTACACTCGAGCAACGCCGGGCTATACTGCTAGTGCACACATATATGTGTATGTGTAAATCATTTTAGATGGAGACAAAATTTATAAAAAGATACAAGAGGAAAAACTGCACTTAGTCTTGACGGATTGCTACTTTTTTCATATATATATATATATATATATATATATATATATATGTGTGTGTGTGTGTGTGTGTGTGTGTGTGTGTGTGTGTGTGTGTGTGTGAACTACTCACCGACGTGGTATGGCTTCCCTGTATCTTTTCCACAAAGTTTTTCATGGCAGCTGCTGTGACGATTGTTTTTCTTTGGTCCCTCAACTACATGAATTGAAGCGTGCGACTAGATTAAGATCTAGGTCCCACCATTTTACTGTTAAAATAGCTAAATGCAACCGCCACTTCTTCTCCAACTTCTTTTCTCGCACTTTCCGTCTATGGAACTCCTTTCGATTCTCTTGCTTCTCAGAGTGTATGTGTAGAAGAGACAAAATGAATAAAAATGAGACAAAAGTAAAAACTGCACTTAGCCGACGCGTTTCGTTCTCTGAGCGACTTTGTCACGGCAAGTCATTATTTATTATACTGCACGTGTTCATATATACAGAGATGAGAATGTCATTAGTTTATCAAGGCTTGTAAATTTGAGAACGTTCATGAATGTTCATCAGGTGAGAAGTAAATGGTTAAATATATCACTTCCGACTTCGAAGATATACAGCTCATACCATAGCAACCTAATCACAATCTAAACAATGACCATTTAAAAACAAATAAAATTTTTAAAATTCTTGAACATTACTCGCTCACTTTACTTTACACCGGACATTGAATCATGACATTTTGTATCCTTCACATGAACGTTCCTGTACCTTCTTAAATTCATAAGCCTTTGATAAACCTACAACATCTTAGCCTCTTTATATAAACACGTGCAGTATAATAAATCTGTTGTATCATGTAATGAAGAGATACACATTGAAATGTAGATAACTACTTTATTCCCAGTGTGATACAACCAAGAGATATATACAATATTTACAGTCTCTCGCAGTAGTAGATGTTACTTCCCGTCATAATGACAACTCCCCGTGCTAAACGCACCTTGCGGGCGACCAGATGTCACATGGTACGAGCCACGACACAAGAAAATCCTACACTAGCTTGTTAATGTTCTTCTGAGGAAGAAACGTGTTGGTTGGGTACAGTTTTCCCTATTGTCTGTTTTTATTCGTATTGTTTCATCTATTAATACACTCGATCGGAGAATATTTACACATTTTCGACATATATTTCGAAAATATAAAAACACGCACGCGTAAATACAAACAGTCACTAATATCGGCTCATTCCCACAGGAAAAAAGAAGATTTCTTATATCTGCATTGAGGAAAGAAGTGTCACCTAATGTGTCATAAATTTGTCAATAAGTTCACACCATGCTTTTCCTCTTATGCCCATGATTTCTTGAAATCCCCAACACGTGATTTCGTTAAAAGAATAAGAAGATAAACTTTTCCACATGACGTGCACAGCAGGAAGTGTTCTTTACAATCACGAACGGACTAAAATTAGAAATTCAGCAAAAACATAAAGCAAATCCGTATTTTACACGTTGATTCGCGAAAAGCAGATAGTCCAAAGAAAAAGAAAAAGAAGTCACAAACCTATACGAAATTAAACCATCGAACACACAACTAGAAACCCTGAGATAAAAAAAAATGCTACTGGATTGTCGAAAAAATGATTCCCCGGATTTCATAATTTAAACCTATACGATGTCGACTCTTACAAAAGGAACAGGCTGGCAACCAGTCTACCGCAGAAAGCAGTGGCAACCTACTGCGGGATAATCTTCTGCCTAGTCAATCATGTCTCTTTCAGGACATGATCACCCAAAGCGTGTATCACTTATGGCACTTAACTGTACTCAGTATCAGAAAGAAATAGTTGAAATTTCTGGGGCACATAATGAGGAAATATAGTTTGGAAAAAATCATTCGTTAGAAACAAAGAAAAGTGTACTGGACTGTTACGTGATATCTGTCCTCCTAAATGGCAGCGAATGCCGAACAATTTCCCCAAAGATAAAGGAAAGACTCGAGACAACAGAAATGGGGTTCTACAGAAGGATGTTGAGGATACATGGACAGACTGAGTGAAAGAGGGACTGAAAAAACAGCACATTGCAAATTTGATGAGCATGAGTCTATGGATGGGGGAACAGGAATTAGGAGTGATAACAAAAAGACATAATTCTTTTAAAGTTATAATGGAGAGGAAATAGTGAAGAGCCATGAACACCTACGTTATCAGGATGCACAGCGCATAAAGAAGATTCTACGCTTAACATCTAATATATTTGCGTCGAGAGAAAGATCTGCACTTAAGTTGAAACTCAAAATTAAATCATATTTTATTAACACAGCCTCACACCATTATTATTATTATTATTATTATTATTATTATTATTATTATTATTACTTTAATCATTTCACCTTAAGTAACGCGATACAGGTTCTAAGACACACGGCCCTCATGACACACCACCTCTTCCTGTTCCTTGTTGTACTTAATATAGTCTTTATTGTTATCTCTCTCAAAAACAGCTGTGTCATCCATTTGTTTAAGGCTTATCAAACATGTCAAGTGCTGATTTTTTTCCTCTCGCTTTCCCTCCTCCGCGATGTGAGTATCAGATTCTCCAAGCCATCCTACTTCATTACGTGTCTCAGAAGCCCCAGCTGTCTCTTCCTGACGTTAAGTATGTGTTTCCTTTTCGTTTTTCATTCTCTCCATGTTCTGTTCATGGTATCCTCAACATCCTTCTGTAGAACCACATTTCTTTTGGTGTTACATTTAAGTTGTCTACATTTTGAGCTAACTAGATAAAGAGAGACTTGAAGCAAATGAAATGTGGTTCTACAGAAAGATGCTGAGGATATCATGGACCGAACTTATAAACAACGATAAGCTTTCGGATGAAGATGCAAACGAAAAAGAAGTTATTACGTAACGTTAGGAAAAGAAAATTGGTTCCTGGGACATATAATGAGGAAGAAGAGCTTGGAGAATCTGATACTCACATATCCTATAGAGGGAAAGAGAGACCGACAAAAGCAACGCGAAATACACTCCCGATCAAAAATGTAAGACCACTTAAAAATCTTTAAAAAAAAAATTTTTTTTTTACGGATAGATTTTAAACTCCCCATTGCTACAATCTAAAAGGTTATGGAAACAAAAAGCTACATTCCAAACATTTTATTTAGAAATTTATATTTGTATAAAATGAGGCGATTTACACATGATCAAAATTATAAGACCAGAGACAAAAATTCTACGAAATTGTACAAAAAGTGTATAAAAAGTGTATGAAAACATTCAACAACCAAATTTAATAATGAGTTCTACCTCCACTGCTTTTGATGACTTCAAAGATTCTGTCGTGTATGCTAGAAATAAGCGTTTCCATTAAGGTGCGGGGGATGTTGCTCCAGCTTTTGAAGATGGCTTCACGAAGTTCATTTTTTGTTGAATATTGTTTGCCATTTCGATAAACATCTCTTGTCATCCATCCTCAAACATTTTCAATTGGGTTCAAGTCTGGTGAGCATGCAGGATGTCCCAAGAGATGGACACCATTTTCTTGTAGAAAGATCAAGGTCCGTCTTGCAGTGTGGATTGCAGCATTATCCTGTTGGAATAACCATCCATCCCCACACAAACGATGGCCCTCCATCATCAAAGATGCTTTTTGTAGCATGCTAACATAACCAGCCACTGTCTGACGACCCTACACCACCTGAAGCTCCATCGTCCCTCTGTAAGAAAAGGCACCCCATACCATTAGGGACCCTCCACCACTATGACGTGTGGAGAAAATTTCAGGAGGCATGTTTTTGTTATGCCAATATCGTTGGAAGCCATCAGGACCATCTAGATTGAATTTTTTCTCATCAGAAAACAGGACTATCTTCCACTTCTCAACGTCCTATGTTTGGTATTTACGACCAAATTTTAAGCGTGCACCTTGTGACGTGGAAGCAGCTGAGGAATTTGTTTACGCTTTTTATTTACCATACCTTTTTGTCGTAAGTGTCGTCTGATGGTTTACGGGACTGCAATCAGCTTCTGTGACTGCCTTAATTTGACTAGAAGAAAGTCCCTTGTCTTTCATGACAACCCGTCTTATTCTCCTACTCAATGCAGGAGAAATTTTGTGGGGCCTACCAGAGGATTTTGCTTTTACATAATTCTCACTGTTCTTTAGAAAGTTGCAAATTACAATTTTACTGCGATTTACCTTAGCTGCGATCGCCCGCTGTGACAAACCTTGCTTATGGAATTCTAGAATTCGAGAACGCTCAACTTCGGTAAGTTTACTTGCTTTAGGCATAGTAACACCTTTATGCAGTGATTGCTAATCTCTAACTGAACTAAAAACATTGGAATTACCATAGATCTAGCAATTTATAGCCCTGGTCTTATAATTTTGATCGACTCATTTTATAGAAATGTAAATTTCTAAATAAAATGTTTGGAATGTAGCTTTTTGTTTACATAACCTTTTAGATTGTAGTATTGGTAACCTTAAGTGGGAGGAGTTTAAAATCTATCTGTAAAAAAAATTTCTTTTTAAAGATTTTTAAGTGGTCTTAAATTTTTGATCGGGAGTGTATAATTGATGTGATTGAGCAAATGGATGAGAGAGCGAGGTTTGGGTCGGGTAATAAGAGAAAGCGTGCTGAAAGCTACTAGGTAGAGGAAGATGTGGAAGGCCATGATCACCTATGTCCTGAAACATTTTGATATTCAATCATTGTTAGATTCTAGTAGCGCTGTTATTTCCATTAAAAAAATTATACGTAGATCAATTCCCACCATGTTTTTTTTTTTCGTTTTCCTCCTTTGCGAAACCTTGGAATATTTCGGATGAAACAGAAGCCGAAAGAAAAATCTTTCCTTTTCGTTATTTTTTATGGTTTAATTTTTTTGCAAATTTGGTTAATGAATAATGAATCTGTGTGAATATAAGAAAAAGAGAAAACTGCAGACAGACAGAAAAAGAGAAAATAAAAAGGTGTGAAAAAGGAATGAAGCCGCTTCTATATGTGAACCGCCTTTAAAATACATTTAATATGGATACCAACAGTAAAAAAAAACTACGTTCCTCTCCAATAGGAAGTCATTGAGAGTTCCTCCAAAATATCTTATTAAATATTGCAACAATTTCAGGGCAAAACGAATAAATGATATAAACTGATATTTGAAAGGTGAAAACTTGATGCGATAAAGCAAAATTGGTGGGATTTGAAGGGGATTTGAAAAATGATATGTGTGAAAGCATGATGGCGCCGACTGATGAAATGATTTAAAAATTCAAGAAGAAAAGGCGGGAGTGAAAAAGTTCATAATTAAGCCTCTTCATTTCAGTGGGGAAATAAAAGAAATGAGTAAATAAATAAAGAACGAACGAAAGAAAAAATAATAAAAGCAAACACAAAGATAGATATAAAGAAAGAAAAAGGAAATACGGAGGGCAAAGCTGAATTAAAAAAGACACAAACAAACAAAAATAGGGAAGTGAAATAAAAATAAAGAAAAATGGAGAGAAAAATAGTAAAGGGAAGGCTGATGTAAATAAATAAACAAATAAAGAAAGAAAGAAAGGAAATAAAGAAAGTACTAAAATAGGGAAGGAAGGGCTAAAGTAAAAAATAAGAAATAAGAGGGGAACAGAAAGAAAGAAAGAAAGAAAGAAAGAAAGAAAGAAAGAAAAAAGAAAGAGAGATAGAAAATAGAGAAGGGCAAGCTAAAATAAGAAAAGAAAGAAAGAAAAGGATTGGTTAGCAGAAATAAATAAATAAAGAAAGAAAGAAACAAACAAACAAACAAAACATGGAAAAGAAAGAAAGAAAGAAAGAAAGAAAGAATAAAATAGGGGATGGTAAGCTAAAATAACGAAAAAAGAAAGAAAGAAAGAATGAAAGAAAGAAAGAGAAATAGAAAACAGAGAAGGGCAAGCAAAAATAAGAAAAAGAAAGAAAGAAAAGGATAAGCAGAAATAAATAAATAAAGAAACAAACAAACAAATCATGGAAAAGAAAAAAAGAAAGAAAGAAAATAAGGAGTGGTAAGCTGAAGTAACAGATTTCTGTTAAATTAGAGTTAAGGAAACAGATTTTTAAAAACCTGCAGAAATAGCTATTCTTCAAATTAAATAAACTGAATTTATATGTGAAACATATATACACGAACCCCCCCACACACATTTACACACACACATACACACACACACATATATATATATATGTATTTGAAATGATTTACTTGAACATTATTTTTTGTTATTTGGCAGGTTTCGAACCAGCGACCCTCATCCACTTAGGGGAAGCCACCAACTGATCTGGTTCGTCTTAGCCCGCTCGAGACACACATTTTCGTGACAAAAACTTATCGTAAATAATCAGCCGGGTAGAAATAAATGTATCATTCTGTTTGATTACAAACAGAATATCTACTTAAATACGAGTATCCATCCCAAAATAATGTTCAAACAAAACATTTCAAATTGTCAGTTGTTTATAAAATGTTTCGTTAATCTTCATTAATTTCTGTAATACATACATACATATATATATATATATCCTCCAAAATTAACTTTGCGGAAAAATTCAGGAGCCCCCCCCCCCCAACAAAATAGAAACAGGAAAATCATATGGTATAATCCTTCATTTAAACAGTTAGTTAATTTTAAACCGGGACATAAATTTCTTAAACTAATAAACATTTTCCCCAATATAACCCACAAAGCAAAATTTTCAATAGGAATACAATAGAAATAAGCTATAACTGCTCCAACAATTTAGAAAAAATTATTGAATTACATAACTATAAAATATTAAAAGCATACAACAAAAATAACTCCAACATTCATATCAGTCTGCCCCATCAAAATAATAATCTTTGTAACTGTAGAAACCCAAACTAATGCCCCATACCTAATAAATGTTTAACAAAATCCCGGATATATATGTAATCGATTTCATCCATGGAGAATCCTAAGGATGCTAAAATTTATATCGGAAACACAATGAACATATTTAAAAAGCGCTTTTACTATTAACTCTCATCCTTCAATAACAAGGACAAACAAAATATGACATCACTTTCCAGATAACTTTGGAAGTTAAAAAACGAAAAAAAAAATAACCTAAAGTTAAATGGAAAATCCTCAAACAAGCAAGAACATCTAAATCAATAAAGAAACCATGTTTCCTTTGTCTTCAAGAAAAAATGGAAATCATTAAATACAGGAATAGCAGCATACTATCAAACCAGAGGCATGAAACCACAGTAATCTGCAAACACATTAAATAACTAACCCTACAATCATGCTAAAAACTACAAAAGTCAAAGTTAAGATCCCTAGAGACGATAAATCTTTATAATATTAACAACATTCTTGCATCAAATTTTACTTATTCCATACCAAAAACTGTGATCTAATTTAACGTTTTATAGAAAAAAGTGATTTCCTAAATTTCAAATTAAGGTTAAATTAAAAAAAAACATAGATTAATTATAAAAACTAAGTTTAAATACGCAAATATTGTGTAGTTGTGCACTTCAATAATAAAGATAGATTCACTCAATGGTAATTACCATTCCCACTTCATTGCATCCACTCCTACTCCTCCCCACCCCATATACATTTCCTTATTTTCCCCTTTTATTAAACCCGAAGAAAACCAGGCATTAAGCTATAAAGGACCATACCTTATCTTTTAATGTTAAATCTGACTACAAAATTTTCGACACGTTCATTAATCAAATATATCTCCTACCCATTCTTTCTTTTCACTCAAAATTCTAACAAACAATCTACTGGACTTATTTCCTCATCCCTAACCCCACCTACATCTCACACTCACCCAATATAAGAAAAGAGACTTTCCATTCCTTTCCACACCACCTGAGGAGACATTGTCATTTCAATGTCGAAACAAAATGTACACTTTCGAGTGGATAATAATTTGTACATGTTCTAAACTATAATTTATAATATATATATATATATATATATATATATATATATATATATATATATATAAAATGAAACACCGTTATATATGGCTGGTCACTCATACATAAAATAGACTTTTTAATCACCCTGTATATGCTGTATGTGTGTGTGTCTGTGTGTATGTGTGTCTGTCTGTCTGTGTGTATGTGTGTGTCTGTGTGTATGTGTGTGTCTGTGTGTGTGTCTGTGTGTATGTGTGTGTGTCTGTGTGTATGTGTGTGTGTCTGTGTGTGTATGTGTGTGTGTCTGTGTGTATGTGTGTGTGTGTCTGTGTGTATGTGTGTGTGCTCTTGGAATATAAAATAATCACACCTAAATGATTTTGATCTTTATATATGTGTAATTTTCGGCCAGATTTAGGTAAGTGCCATGCACGCTTTGGGCGATCATGTCTCGAAAGAGACATGACTGACTGGGCAGAAGATTATCCTGCAGTAGGTTGCCATTGCTTTCCGAGGTATACTGGTTGGCAGCCAAGGATATAGAGCCCAATCTGTCCTGTCATTTAACCCATAACTGGAGGGAAGAAACGAATTAATAGCTTTCCTAGGGGTATTTCTGCGTAAGTGAATGCAAGGAATTCAACTGGAATTCGAACTCGGCTCCCCGATTAGTCGTTTCGAGTCGATATCCATTGCACCACGACGCATATCCTTACAGTCATATTTAAATCGTTAGATACATAGCAATGGATTGTCAGGATCTGTGCATATTCAACGCGGTTATATATGGTGACAAAATTTGGCGTAAGCTAATGACATAACATGAAAATTTACACTTATTTCTTTTATCCAATTAAAGTCATTTGAAAGTTGTGGGTCTGAACATTTTTGCACCTGTATACCAAGATCAGAACGGCTGCATATTATTGTTTCTAGCAAAGATTGATAGACTAAAATGGCAGCATATTGGATTTGAGATACTACATAGTTGTTCAGCAGTAAGTACATTTTTCTATTTTTTTTAATCACATCACCCCGAGCAAGGCGGTAACGCCACTGAAGCGCAGGGGGCTACGTAAGAGTGAAAAGATTGGAAAAGAGAAAGCCGGAAACCACATCCTAATCAGAGAACAAGGGATGATCCTCTTCACCGGTTCAATATACGTGGGTGGAGTGTGAACCGGGCGATAGTTTAGTCTGTCTACTTCAATTGAAGAAAAGAAAAAAGTCGAAGGTGGAGTGTGAATCGGGCGATAGTTAGGTCTATCAACTCCAATTTAAGAAAAAAAAAGAAAAAATAAATAAAAGAGTGAAAAGATTGGAAAAGAGAAAGCCGGAAACCACATCCTAAACAGGGAACAAGGGATGAGCCTCTTCACCTGTTCAATAGTCGTGGGTGGAGTGTGAACCGGGCGATAGTTAGGTCTATCTACTCCAATTGAAGAAAAGAAAAGAAAAAATAAATAAAAGAGTGAAAAGATTGGAAAAGAGAAAGCCGGAAACCACATCCTAAACAGGGAACAAGGGATGAGCCTCTTCACCTGTTCAATAGACGTGGGTGGAGTGTGAACCGGGCGATAGTTAAGTCTATCTACTCCAATTGAAGAAAAAAAATGAAAAGCATGAGAAGATTGTCCAGCATTCAATGTCATATAGATGATTAGATATTACATAGCAGTTCAGCACTCTTTTCTTTGTTTCTAACGACATTTTCTTATTTTTTAATATTTTGCTTAGTTTATGAAAGGCATGAGACGATTGTCCAGCATTCACTGCCATATAGAAGATTAACTGTTACATAGCAGTTCAGAATTATTTTCTTTGTTTTTAACGATATTTTACCATCTCTTAATACTTTGCTTAGTTTATAAAAGGCATGAGGTGAATGATCAGCATTCACTTCAACTTAGATAAGATATTAAAGTTCAGTTCTCTTTTCTTTGATTCTTGCAACATTTTTTCCTAATACTTCACTTAAGTTCTGGAAGGGATCTTTTGCTACTATATTTTTAATAATATAATATGGAATTTTAACAAGTTTTCCTTTTTCGTCGAAAATAAAAATAAAGATAATTATGTGGATTCAGAAAAAACACGTTAATCCCGTAAGCATTTGGCAGCCTTCTGATAAATATATTTTCCCCTATTAAGGATTTTTAAAAACTTTCTCTGGAAACTGTCCAAATCTGTAAACAAAAACACAAATAGAAAAGTGTGCAATCTATTCGAGGCGAGATGCCCTCCGGTTACTCACCCACAATGTAGTTATTCAATTTGAAATGAATTTGAGAGTATACTTTGATAGGATTAGGTGGGTTAAATTATGAAATACTCGTACATTCACACATTCAGTAATTATTTTTCCATACCAAAAGCTACAGCGATCTTAAACAGAAAATGAACGCTAAACATAAAAATTACAAGGAAAGCAGGGTAGAGTAATAGACTGAGACATTTCAGCCTTCATTGTATTAACGTTCGTTATAGTATCACTAGTAACGTTATGTATTTATCTTTTCTCCCTCAGGCTGTGATGGCTAAACTGCAGGATACACCAGGTTCTATGAAATTCGGTGGAAACCTGCCTGAGATAACGAAAAACTGAATTTAAAACCAGCCTGGTTCAACTAACTAATTTGCAGGTCCTATTTATTTAGATAAATGCAAAAGCTAAATTAAAAAATAAACCCACCTCGCATATCGTCTCGAAAAAGAAAATGCCCATATCCCGAATCGCGGCAGAATATAATGGTGTCCTTGTACTTACTGCAATGGTTCTGTGGCAGATAAGAAATTAAGAATTAAAATCAACTTTTTTCTTCACTTTTACAAAAATTCACAATGACAATGATCTTGTTTTTTTCCGAAATAGTAAAAGAAACAGTCGAAACCGGATTTTGCGAGTAGATGTTAAATTGATTTTCTGACCAATGGGAGCAATTTGCGCGACCAAAAAGTACTTAGCAATCCAGTGCGATAAAATCTAGATGACCATAAATGAATTCGATCAGCGTCAGTCAGTCAGAGTCAGATGGGAGCAGCGAGAGACACAACTAAAATGTAAAGGGAGAAACTTCAACCACAATCCGGATGTAAAGTCGAGTCGCACATCTTTTTCTTTTCTCATTCTTTCACGTGTGCTGATTCTCTTTACTTCTACTTCGGCATTCTCAACATTCCTACTAAACGATAACATGCATCCAACTAGGACTACTACGAACTTTACCCTTAACTTTCTAATAATAATTCTAAATAACATTAACTTCTAAGAATACCTGCTATTCTTTTTCCTATTTTAACATGCAAAATGTATATTTTTATTTTTCTACTATTCCACACAAATCCACACACACCAATTTACCAACCAACCTTCTAATGAACACCGTCTGATAATTCTGATAATGACAACGGATAAAACTTGTAAGCTGTAGGGAGTTCGGTTATGTATGACACAAGGCCGAAACAAATAAACATCAACCATCTCCCTGTAGATAGTTTGAACTCTGACACGACACAGATCCTTTGACCTCTATGATTTCGGTCCATTCGCTCATGCGTGTATCAATCACCCACCGTGTTTAGTCGACGATTACCAAAAAATATAACGCTTGTGATAATAAGGAATCATATATGTACGACATATATACACTTAGTCAGTCAGTCAAGTGTCATACGTGATACACGCTTTAGGCGATCATGTCTCGAAAGAGACATGACTGACTGAGCAGAAGATTATCCCGCAGTAGATTGTCATTGCTTTCTGCGGTAGATTGGTTACCACCTAAGGCTATAGAACCCGATCTGTTCTGTTATTTAACACATAACTAGAAGGAAGAGAGGGATTAATACCTTTCCCAAGGGTATTTGCGTGTAAGTGAATGGAACGAATTCAACTGAAATTCGAACTCGACTCTTCGATTTCTCGTTCGGAGTCGATATCCACTGCACCACAACGCACATCCTCATAGTACATATATATAATTTACAAGAACCCTTAATGAAAATTCTGATCGAAAACAAAGCTTTTATATAAATCACAATATAAAAACATCTCACTATTAGAAAGGCACTATGTATCAAACAGTTCTCTCCTACCATCAACTTTGTGTTATTTTGATAGAGAAAATAGAGTATTCGTCGTCACACCCCTTCATCTCCTACATCCGGATATATCATCAGTGTTGTTACTCCCAATTCATCAGAAGTTTCGGGTCTAGGCAACATAGTCCTTCGTTGAGTGACTTGACAGTAATGTGATCAACATTCGGTCCACATCTAGTGGCCGAAAGCTACGCTCTGTAAAGCGTGTTATTTATTTTAGCGGAGAAGTTCAGTTGCTAGCACAGTGTTCATAATTGATATTATTAAGTGTTGTTTTTTTTCTTTTTTATTAACAACGCTTTTATTATTTTTAACCTTATTCTTTTTCATTTGGATGATGTTATTATGCATGTATTGTCAACAAGTATGTTGCGGATAGAGTTTGGTGGATCTCCGTGTGGGTTTAAATGAGATCGAATTGAACTATGGAGTGAAAGGTGCAATGTCAATCTTTCTGTAAACTGTGTAGTAGTGTGGCCGATGTAACTGTTTACGAATATGGATTGATTAAGAAGAAAGATCTTCAAAGGACATGTAAGTTCGTAAACAAAACTGGCTCTTTGCAGTACAGATCTAGTAGAGAAATTCTTCTACACATATTTAGTCACACGTAAAATAGAAGTTACCCATGTTAATGGTTAAAAGTGTAGCCGAAAGAGCTCGGGAACACAAAACATTTAGACAAATCCTATATAATTTGAGTCCTGGAACGAAAAATATCATAAGAACAGACGAAAACTATATAAAAACTTATGATAATACATTATCTATCGTCTTCAGTGAAACCTGCATAAAAGAGAGACTGCTGCCCAAATACGCAATATATATATATATATATATATATATATATATATATGTGTGTGTGTGTGTGTGTGTGTGTATAATTTATTTTTGAACATTATTTTTAATGGATACTTGTATCTGCTTTTCTTTGTATAATGAAACAGTATATATAATATATATATATATATATATATATTGTATGAATGATAATGATTTTATTTTGTTGTCACTTTGAAGGGAGTTTAACCTGTGTATTACCAACACGGTATTCCAACAGAAGAACTCCCACAAGACTACATGGATGCACCCTCGTTCACGGGATTGGCTCTTGATTGACTACATCATCACTGAAAGGCGTAACATTAAAGACTTTCATATCACTCGTTCATTTCATACAAGTTGTTATCTTTCCGACCATGCATTGCTCCGAAGTAAAACAACGTTGCATTTACAACACAGACGAATGAATCGCTCCTCTGTTCCCAAACAAATTAACGTCATTCCATTAAAGAGCACCGGTCAACAAGCGGCACTGTCGGCCCACCTTCATCATTCATTAGATTCTGTTGAAATAACTGATGACATTGAATCTTCATGGAAATCATTACGTGACGTAATTCACACATCTGCAATGGAAGTTCTGGGCTTACCTATTCGTAAGAATCAGGACTGGTTTGATGATCAAAATGTTGAGGCACAGGATTTGATCAACGAGATGCACAAGGCTCACAAAATGTGGATTGAAGATAAGAACTCCACATTAAAGAAGAAAGAGTACAATGCATGCAAAAGCAAGGTCCAGAAAACACTACGGCAGATGAAAGAGGCATGGTGGTCGTCACATGCCAGATCAGTGCAAGAAGCATTTGATAGGAAGGACTCGAAAGCCTTTTATGAAGGTATTAAGAAAGTTTTTGGGCCACACGAATCTGATGTTTCTCCCATATTTGCAAGTGATGGCACATTGCTGACTGACAGAGCGGATATTTTGAATCGCTGGAAGGAGCATTTTGAAGTTGTTCTAAACAATGTTTCTACAACTGACGAAGAAGTAATTTCATCTATCACTGAGAGACCTGAAATTCCTGAACTCTCTTTCCTTCCAGCAGTACATGAGGTTTTTGTTGCTATCAAGCAAATTTCTTCAGGCAAAAAATCTGGGAAAGACGCCTTACCTCCTGAGGTTTTTAAGTACGGTGGTCAGAAACTGGTGAAGAAGCTGCATAGTCTCATTGTGAAGATCTGGCTAACTGGAAATGTCCCTCACGATTTCAAAGATGCACTAATACAACACCTGTATAAAAACAAGGGCAATAGGAACATCTGTGACAACCATCGTGGCATCTCACTTTTATCAATTGCAGGGGAGATCTTGACAAGGCTTATTCTCAACAGAATAATCAAATACCTTGTTGACGATATCTACCTCGAATCGAAGTGCGGTTTCCGTGCTGGTCGAGGTACTGTCGATATGATCTTTTCCCTCCGCCAGCTTGCTGAGAAGGTCCAAGAGAAGAACGAGGAGCTGCATATAGTTTTCATTGACCTTACAAAGGCCTTTGACACAGTCAACCATGCAGCTCTCTGGAAGGTTTTGAAAAAGCTGGGAATGCCCGACAACATGCTGAATGTAATCATGTCCTTTCATGATGGAATGAAGGCATCTGTTGTTTCAAATGGGGAGTCTTCAGAACCTTTCAATGTGACAAATGGTACCAAACAGGGTTGCGTAATGGCACCTGTGCTGTTTGCTTTGTTCTTTTCAGTTATGCTGAAGTATGCTTTTGCTGATATTGGTATAGGCGTAGAATTCAAATTCAGAACAGGTGGTGGTCTCTTCAACCAGCAGCGTTTCAAAGCTAAGACCCTCATTCGACAAACTATCATTAGGGAACCTTTGTTTGAAGATGACGCTGCACTTTGTGCAACCTCTTGGGAGGAAGCGCAACTGCTTATAGATAGGTTTTCCGCTGCTTGCAAGGCTTTTGGTCTGACAATCAGCATCAAGAAAACAGAGGTGATTCACCAACCTCGCCCCACACTAAAACAAGTTCTGGATGTGAAGCAGCGGCCACGAGTATACGGCTTTCCCGATATACCAATCCGAGTAGATGGTAAAGATCTGAAATATGTGAAAAACTTTACCTATCTTGGAAGTAAGGTTAATTGGAATGCTTCTCTTGATGATGAAATCATTAACCGAATTGCTAAAGCAACTAGTGCTTTTGGGAAACTGCGCCATCGGTTGTAGGATGATAGGGGGATTAGCCTAAGGACTAAGGTACTTGTGGATAAAGTGGTGCTAACGACGCTGCTTTATGGATCGGAATCATGGACAATCTATCATAATCACATCCAGAAGCTTGATGTCTTCCACAAAAATTGCCTTAGAACAATTTGTGGTTTCACCCTAAACTATCGGATGTCTAATGCGGACCTATTCACGCGCTGCGGTATTAGCGGAATTGAGAGCTTTTTGATGCAATCACAGCTTCGTTTGGCAGGACATGTCTTACGCATGGAAGATGACCGGATACCAAAGCAAGTGTTGTACGGCGAGCTTATCAGTGGACGGCAAAATGTGGGTAGACCTCTCCTTCGCTTTAAGGATAAGCTGAAAATGAATTTGACATGTACAACTATTCCTCACCGTGATTTTGAACGAATTGCATCTCAACGAATTGAATGGAGATCTGCTTGCCAGAGGGGCATCAAGCAGTTCTCTGAGACTGAGACTGACCAACTGTGCGTAAGACGTGAGAGAACCAAAGCATCTGCAAGTGTCCCGGCCGATCATTCGTGCAATCTCCCTTCTTGCCTCCATTGTGGACTTGTTTGTAAATCTCTTGCAGGACTCAAATGCCATTTACGATTGAGTAAGTGCAGGCATGCTACATCAAACTAAACAGTTGTCTAGACCTCATACGTCGAAATCGACGGGAGAGTCCATCATATATATATATATATATATATATACCGGCCTTGCTCGAAAAAAAATACATATCCTCCGGTAGGATTTTAAGCTGCGACTTCTTTGGAGCTAGAAGAGGATGTCAATCTATAAAACATATCTTAACCACTCGACCATGAAGTAATTTGTAGTTAGCATGCCGAATTTAGCCATATAAATCCACAAATTCCTGTTTTTATGTAATACTCATAACTGGTTCGAATATTCGGGCCACTATATATATTATTTTTAAAAGGATCATCTTTTTATTAAGAAAGATTCAAAAGTATCTCAATTAAAAAGGGAAAATAAAAAATATTTTAGACGCCTTTCAGCCGACACCCCTTCAGAAATAAAACGTCGGCAATTAAAACAGAGAACTTGTAATAAATTCTGAACAACATCTGAGGTTAAAAACACAGGATTGATAAAAAAAATGCCATTACCTATGTTGGGCGGTAGTTATCCCCAAAGGGTTCTAACTTGTATTTCAATTCTCTCTGTCTGCACAGGACGGGACTTTGTATATTGATGATCAGAGACTCCAAGATTTCAAGGTGCAGTCTCGTCCTAGAACTGTGCAAGACAGAGAGGAAATCCGGGGAATATTGTTTCCTGCAGGCATTTGAGTTCAATAGGTCCTCTCCGATTCCTGACTCTTGTGTCTGCGACCATCCAGATTTTACAGGCACATGTCTGCGGACTCTACTTGGCACGTGCTTAGCTATCCTTACCTCCAGACGATGAATGGTCTTGCCCACGTAGTCAGTCTCACACTGACACTAGTACTGATAAACAATGAGACTTTGTTGATTGGTAGGAAGACATCCTTACGTGGAAGGGGGAAGCAGTTCTTGTAATGAAGATATACCTAACATTCACAGCACTGAAACAACGCTTGATGAAATTTACAATTTTCTCAGATCATACCTGACCCTCAGAACCTATCTATGGAAGTCTGAAATAAATAGGACGGACACCTGGGAGTGCCAAATTTTATCGCTTCGTTGAACTTGTTTACTTTTTGTCTGATGACTGCTGTTTACAAACTTTCCGGGTACCTATTAACCAATAACAAGTGTTTCACATTTCTTAATTCGGAGTGGAGTTTGCAGTCCAAACACAACGTAAGTGCGCGATCAGTAGATTAATTTTCCTAGAAAAAACTTTTCCATTACACCCAATGGCGTGTAGGGCAGCGTTTCTGCTGTTTCCGTAACAAACTGTTTTTTTATGGGGCAGGGTTGTTAGCCCTTCGCCGAACTCCCAAACCTGGAGGAAGGTGATTTTCTAAGCGTAGCTTAGACGTGATCAGTCAGTTAATTGCCATACGCGATACACGCTTGGGCGATCATGTCTCGAAAGAGACATGACTGACTAGGCAGAAGATTATCCCGCAGTAGGTTGCCATTGCTTTCTACGGTAGACTGGTTCCCAGTCAAGGCTACAGAACCCAATCTGTCCTATTATTTAAACCATAACTGGAGGGAAGAGACAGATTAATACCTTTCCCATGGGTATATGTGCGTAAGTGAATTCAAGGAATTCAACCGGAATTCAAACTGGACTCTCCGATTTCTCGTACCGAGCCCATATCCACTGCACCAAAATATCCTATAATTCATATTACGTAAACTAAATTCTTTACATTTCGTTCCCAATAACCTTTTTCTGCGCTGTATAAATAATTAATTAAACTGGTTAATTATTTTAAAGCTCATGTATAACTGGAAATAAAATACATCTAATGAAGAAAACATTTCAGTTACCATGTTCTCATGACTCTTCAAGTTCTTCGGTTCACTTCTAATTGTACGATTAACAAATTGCATATGTTTTATTCTGAGAGAAATAGAGAGAGTTAGAGAGAGATAATGAGAGTGAAAAATGTGAGAGCGAAAGAAAGAAAGGGAGATAGAAAGAGAGGAGAGAAGGAGAGAAGGAGAGAAAGTGAGAGTGGCATTATTACTTCAAACTGCTTGTTCAGACTAGGGTCACAGCACCATTATGCTAATGTTGTTGATGTAGTTTTCATTACAAGTATGCTTTTTATGAGGGAGAATTTCTACGAAAACACCCAACTCTTACTTGTCGTTCTACTAGTTTGTTGTTTCCCTTTGATTAATTTTTAGTGTGTGTGTGTGTGTGTGTGTGGTTTCCACGCTCAAATAATTTTGAATTAAGAGGTGTCCTTCTCGTAAATGGATTGAAAAAACATGGCTCAAGAGCCCAGTTGGCCTTCCTATTTATTAACCGCGAATTTAAGAGTAATTGCTAAAATGGATAGATTGCGGTAGACTGGTTGCCAACCAAGGCTATAGAACCCAATCTGTCCTGCTATTTAACCCATAACTGGAAGGAAGAGACGGATTAATACCTTTCCCAAGGGTATTTGCGCGTAAATGAATACAATGGCTTCAACTGGAATTCGAACTCGGCTCCCCGGTTTCTCGTTCCGAGCCTATATCCACTGTACTACAACGCACATTAGGGGGTACCCAGTGAGGATAGAACTCACTACACAGTTATAATGATTCTAGCGAGACGAGTGTGCTAACCATTACACCACGCTGAGATTTAGGTGCAAGAGAGTCCCACGTTAAATATAAACCAGATAAAGTGGGTGTGCGGTAGATACTGGTGTGAAAATGTGATGGCGTCCTCTCAACCAGTACACCCAGGAAAGGTAGCTGATTGTTCTCCTCTATTTCCATTGTATATTGTAGTGATGGATGTAGATTGTTAAGTTGGGAGAAAAATTCTTCCGCTTTCTCTATAGATGTGAAGGAAGTAAAGGTGTCATCGACGTAGCAGAAGTAACAATGGTGCTTATCTGTTTTGTTAAATAATATCTTCTCATAATAACCCACAAATACATTAGCCAGCAAGAGACCCAAGGGACTACCCATTGCTACCCCATCAATTTGCCGGTACATATTAGACTTAGTAGCCATCTCAATCAACTCAGTAAAGATATTTTCAGGAAATGATGAGCCACGGTACAGATAGTCTGCACAAATTTCAATTCTTTCATTCAGGGGAATTTTAGTGAACAGACATACAATATCGAATGAAACAAAAATGCCAGTTTCTGAGTTTGGCTTTCGTTTGCATATAAACTCTGCAAACTGAAAAGAATCTGGCACACATTATCCTGAATAATATTTCAGAACAGGTTGAAGAACCTCATTAAGCCACTTGGCAAGTTTGTGTTGGGCAGAGCCATTTATGAACAAAATCGGTCGAAGTGGCACACCAACCTTATGTATTTTAGGCCAGCCGTACATTCTTGACGTTGGGAGCCAACTGGACGGATATTGGCATGCACGTCCCTCAATAAGAATGAAGCTCAAGAGTCTCTTGTACATACTCATATCGGCTTTTGCACTATCATCACTGTGGGATGCGGACAGAATTTCGGAAGTCTTCCTGTGTTTTTAAATGTTTCCTAACAGAGCGATGCTCTAAGAAAGTCAATATTCTTGTATCTTTTTAAAAAGTATGTATTGGTGTGTCCCATATAATCCATAATAATTTACTTCTTGAACGCTGTTCCTTAAGTATCATTTATGCCCTGAAAAAATATTTGTAGGGAAATTCTGAAGATTGACGAAATAGAATTAACAACCGACAAATTTAATTTATTTGTTTAAACACTATTTTTAATCGATACTCCTATTTGAGTAGATGTTCTTCTTTTAAACAGCATATATATATATATATATATATATATATATATATATATTGTTGGAGAGTCACCCCTTTTCACACACTCTATGGACTCTTCCATAGTATACAAATAATCCTTCCTAGAGAGAACAGTAGTTGTCAGTTGTCTGTTGAGTTGTTGTTGTTAGTGTTGTAGTGCTTGTCAGAGCAGTTGAACCGCCGCTCGTTGGTCGGCAAAACTATAGACTTATTGCCCGGACTTACTTCTTTTTATACATTTGATTCCTACTGACAAGTATTCCTGAATCTACTAACTGTGTACAGTTTGTATATCTTTTGTTCAATATAATTGCATTTTTCCACTGATATATCTGTTTTGTGTTATTCTTATATTGTGTGGTTTTCTAAACAAGAATCCACAACATATATATATATATATATATATATATATATATATATATATATATATATACCGATCTGATTACGGAAAATTTTGTTAATTCGATTAGAGAGTGGAATCATTCGTGGTCAAGCGGTCTAAGACGTACTAGATAAATTGGTGGATTTCGCTTTGTTGTTTTTAAGGTTCGCAGGTTCGAATTGATACACATTTATATAACAAGAGTTCTCTTTAATAATCAGGCCGGTAGAAATATATTTCTATATAAATATACTGTTTAAGTAAAAACAGAATATCTATTCAAATACGAGTATTGATTAAAAATAATGTTCAAACAAATAAATTAAACAGACACACACACACGCACATGTATGGTCCTGAAGTATAATGGTTGTTAGTGACAGAATCTCTTATTTTCCAGTAGTTTTCTGATGGGATTTATCACGCTATATGTCAGAAAAATGAAAAGCAATTAAAAAACAGTTAACTACCTACACCATTTTTAAAATACAAAGTCATCAAGCAAAATACAACATCTCACACAGAAAGATCTCAAATTACACCAAAATTCATATAAATACGGAAAAAATTGAAATAACAGCAAATTAAACAAAACCCTGCAGAGTGAAGGCATCATGAATATGCCTTCACGAAACTTCGAAGTCGACATGACTGAAACAACACTGCTCAGCTAAGTGAATAACTTCTCCACATTAATTATATATATATATATATATAGAGAGAGAGAGAGAGAGAGAGAAAAGAGATATAATCTGTCTTTTAATCTTTCTCTTTCTCTCTTTTTTCTTTCTCTCTCTCTCTCTCTCTATATATATATATATATATAGAGAGAGAGAGAGAGAGAAAAGAGATATAATCTGTCTTTTAATCTTTCTCTTTCTCTCTTTTTTTCTTTCTCTCTCTCTCTCTATATATATATATATGTATAGAGAGAGAGAGAGAGAGAGTATATATATATATATATATATATATATATATATATATATATATAAATTGATTGTTTAGTTATTAGTTTCTGGTCATAATAAGATTAGACCAGTGCACATTTGTTATAAAAAGTGTCCAATACAATTATATTGTAGAACTTTGGAATATTTTCCATTTGTAAACGAGTTATTACGCAACCTAAGCTTCTACCATGAGCGGTGTCTTCAGGCGATTAACGCAATAACGGCATTGCAAATGGTTTGAAGACACCAGTCATGGTAGAAACCTAGGACACGTAATAACTCGTTTACAAATGGAATATATATATATCTGTACCTTGCATAAGATCTCGCCGATTTTTCATAAAAAGCAATGATTTATTTGCGAAGATTATAAAGAAACATGTCACTGAAAGTATTGTCAATCGCTATCCAGATCTTTTTCCCATCTTTCTAGCAGCATTTTAATTCTACGTCAGAAAAATGACACGTTCTTTGAGGCTAATCACAAGTGATAATCAAACAGAACCATGTCTAGTAAATACGGCGGGTGGGGGTAGGACTTCCCATTTACGCGTTTTCAAATAGGTTTTCACCCGTTTTGCAACATGTGGCATAGCGTTGTCATGTTGCAAAATACTCTGTCGTGTCTCCGCTGTTATAGCAACTGTTTTAAATTCACTGCTTTACTCAAGCTCATCATCTGAAGTCGACAGCGATCTCCCCTAATGAAGGCATCGGTCAGTTTGAGCAGCTCATAATAAGCTAGACCCAACTGATCCCATCAAATGCAGAGTATAAGCTTTGAAGCATGGATATTCGACTTTTACCGATGATGCTGATGCATGGCCGGGTTTATCCCAAGATCTTCTACGCTTAAAGTTACCATAGTGTATCCACTTTTCATCGCCGGTCACGATACGATGCAAAAAAAACTTTAATTTTTCTGTCGTTGAACCAGCTGTTACCACGTAACAAGACGCCGTTCGACGTCTCTCGGCGTCAACTCGTACGGCACCTAATATCCTTGCTTTTGAATCATTTCTAATGCTTTCAAACGTTTCGAAACTGCTGTGTGATTAACTCCTAATGATTCTGCAAGTTTAGCTTGCGCCTGATATGAATCTTCATGAAGTAATGCCTCCAATTCTTCGTCATCAAACTTTTTTGGTGCGCCAGTGCGTTCTTTAACTTCAACATAAAAATTGTTATTTTTGAAGCGTCTAAACCAATCTAAGCATGTTGTTTCCGACAGAGCTTAGGTACCTCGACCACATGAATGCAAGCGTACTGCTAGATTGTCATTAAGTTCCTACCATTTTACCGCTGAAATAGTTAAAAGTATCTGACTCTTCTACTCTAATAGTTTCTTTACTCGCACTTCCCGTTTTCGTTTGTTTGCTTCATTGATAGCTGCAATCTTCAAATCTTTAAATGCAATGCTAACTACCATCTACGATCTCTTTGATTGTCATCCTTTTCTTATTTTTTTATCGACACTTCATGTACATTGTTTTTGCGCACCAGTTGTGTTCCTTTCATGCTTGGTAGAAATGATGATGTAATAAATAAATAAATAATTATAATCTAAACTTATTTATAAATGGAACTTCGTCTGTGTGTATGTGTCCGTTACCTATAGACTCAGAAACGGCTGAACCGATTTTTTTGAAAATTTACACAGTTGTACATTGGAGTAGATAGACTAAACTATCGCCCGGTTCACACTCCACTTACGTCTATTTAACAGGTGAAGAGGCTCATCCCTTGTTTCCTGCTTAGGATGTGGTTTCCGGCTTTCTCTTTTCCAATCTTTTCACTCTTACGTAGCTCCCTGCGCTTCAGTGGCGTAACAGCCTTGCTCGTGGTGATATGATTAAAAAAAAAATAAGCGTCTGCAAGTGTCCTGAGAT
This sequence comes from Ascarosepion bandense, assembly GCA_037127315.1. NCBI lineage: Eukaryota > Metazoa > Mollusca > Cephalopoda > Sepiida > Sepiidae > Ascarosepion > Ascarosepion bandense. The sequence goes on from JBBBDQ010001728.1 coordinate 1,471,419, forward strand.
AGGTTTTGTGTCGAGGTACTTCCGATAAATATCGATAATCGAAAAAATTGCGTTATAGAAGGAGTGGTCCGATTTTAATCAAATTTAATACACTCATAGACAAAGACCTAAGAAACGATATTCAGAAGTTTCAAGGCTGCAGTTCTTACAATAGTGCAGAAAATTGATAAAATATTTATATAAAAGGTAAGATTTTTGTGTGTTTATCTACCTGTATGCTTGTATTTTTTTCAGCCCTTTTATTTTAGTTTTTGCTTCGGAATCGGCTCTAAGTAGGTATATTTGTAGTTCTTAGTCTTAGCCATGATACCATTTACTCAGAGGACTTATTTAGCCTTCAAAATTCAGTTTACGACGAAAAAAATATATCGATACCAGGAAATCAAAATTTGACTTACATCCATTCATGTTCTTTTAGTCTACTGTGTCGCTTTAACAGGAAACAACTATTTTCTGAAACGGACGTGCCAACGTCCAAAGGGTCTGAGCTCCAGGACTATGGATTAGTTTTAAAGCTTTCATTAAACCCAAGCAACGCCGGGCTATACTGCTAGTAGATCATAAAAGACAAAATAGGCAGTTGTTGATAAGAATTGTTTACAAAAATGTATCTAATATGTCGGTAATATTTGTTCCATCAGAATCGGTGCAGTTGAAAGTCGTTTGTCTCAAAGAGTCAAAATCAAGAAATTCACCAAAATTGATTAAAGAATTTAATAAAGAGAACAGAAAAGATCTGTTACGTTTTAACAACATTAATGTTACAGCAAAGCACCTTTCCTCGAAACTTGGAAAAAAATTTCTGAAATGGAAATTAGAAGAAGCACGCAATAGATGAACATCGGGTTCATTTTTATTCTTTAAAACCATGAATAATTAATTATTTCAGTGAAATATATGTACGACACTGATGTTTTAATGAACTTTAAAAAAAATTATAATCGTTTCACCTCAAGCAAGGCAGTACTACCACTGGTGGGCAGAGGGTTACATGATAAAAAGAGAGAAAAAAAAGGTAAAGTGAGTATAGGAGAAAGGACAAAAGAAAGATGAAAATCAAGGAGTTAAATGATAGCAATTTTTTTTTTTTTTTATAAGCGTTTCACTCCGAGCAAGGCATGTCACTGCCACTACTGTGCAGGGGGCTACGTAGAGTGGAGAAAGGCTGGTTAAATATAGGAAATAACAGAGGGTGGGTGATAGGCGGGTGAGGATACCGAGAATGAGGGTTGGGTAGATGAGAGTGTTGTGAGAATAGTTGGGAGTTAGTGTGATAGGAGGTGTCTATTGACCCTACATTTAAACACCTGGAGATTGTAACTGTTGGGAAAGCAGAGTTGTGGAAGGGAGTTCCACAGGCGGGAAGCGCGAGAAAAGAAGCTGTTGGAGTAGAATTTACGGTTACATCTTATTTGTTTAACTGTAAAAGGGTGGGACCTAGTTGCTAATCTAGTATCTCGTGTAAATTCGTGCTTAGGCGGCACCAGTGATCTAAAAACTCTTTGAGATTGTACCTATCAGGGAAGCAAGTACAAGGCAGAGAGTTCCACAGGCGGAAAGTGCAAGAAAAAACTGCTAGAACAGAAGTGTCGGTTACATTTTATAGTCAAAACAAAGGGTGGGACCTAGTTGCCAATTTAGTAGCTTGGGTAAATTCGTGTAGACAGTGCATCAGTGAGATAGGCTTGTCAGTGCAGAAGCCGTGAGAATATTTGTACGGAAGACAGAGGGAAGCCACATCTTGTCAGTGAAAAAGTGACTGAAGCCGACCTGCCAAATCGGGATCAGCAACCTGGCATATCCTTCTTTAGACTTTTTGAAGAACCCCGAGATGAATAGCAGAACCACCTGAACAGATATCGTATCGGTATTCAATGCACGGACAAATGGTAGATTGGCAAATTTTGATATGTGCAAAATGAATTCTGACGAGAAAAAAATCCAGATCCGGTACAGTGACCCAACCTTCCTAGCAGTGGATATAGCTATTCATATAGCTATTCATGTAGTCCTTCCACTTGAGCTCGGCTGAGAGAGCCAGGCAGTGGATTGCTTTTTAGTAGGCTAGCGTGATCCATACTTTGGAATTACATAGTACACCTTAAAAAAATAATTATTTGGTGATCGCTGTACTTTTTTATGTGCGGTGTCTCTTCATGACGTAGACAGTCATGATCTTCCACATCTTCCTGTTTTTTGGCCGATTTTAATAAGTTTTGTCTTTTGTTACTTTTGTCAAATGTTGTACAGTCCATTTACTTCAGCTCATCAAGTATGTTTCATTGCTTTTCTCGGGTCATCTTTCCCTTAACCTGAACTGTAAGTACCAGATTATCGAAGACCTTCTTCATTACGTGTTTCAGAAATTTCAACTGCTTCTTCCTGTTGTTTATGTTTGGTCTATGGTATCCTCAGCATTTTTCTGTAGAACCACAGTTCTGTTACGTTAAGTCTCCTTTTAGTTTGCGAGGAGATTGTCCAGCATTCGCTATCATACAGGAGGAGAGATATCACGTAACAATACAGAATGTTTTTCTTTGTTTCCAACGAAATCCTCCTATTGTATAAAAATCAACAAATGTTGTTTTCCTGACGCATTAAATCAGGAATATTTTGCCAAAACTCCTGACTCCAGCGGTGACTGTTTGTTTCCTCTGTTTTTTTTTTTGTTTTTTGTTTTGTTTGTTTTTTTACTTGTTTGATTTCGGTATTTCAATTAGTCATTAGCATTTTGGTATCATCATTTTGCTAAGAACCAAGAATTCTGTGTTCTTGCATTTGATGTTTAGTCCTTTCCTTTCGATTACCCTCACTAAATTCTTTAGGAGCTTTTGTCGTTTTCTTTCAGTGTCTGCTATCGAAACTATGTCATCTGTATATCATATGTTGTCAAGAATGAGGCCACCAATAATGACTCCAGGTAGGATTTTTAATTCTCTCAGAATCGTTTCATTATATCATCTTATTTATGTGTCATGTCCTTTCACGACGTAGGCGATCATGGACCTCCACTTACACCTATCACTTGTCGCTTTTAACACTTTTCCTCTTGGTATCTCTCCCAAACTCTTCTCCACCATCCACTTTCTCAAGTGTGTCGCGCGTTCGTTTCCTCTTTCTCTCTTTCTCTCTTTCCCTCTATCCATCCCGTCAGTATTAAATTCTTCACGCTCTTTTTTCTCATTCAGTTAAGTGCCATACGTGATACACGCTTGGGCGATCATGTCTCGAAAGAGACATGAGTGACTGGGCAGAAGATTATCCCACAGTACTTTGCCATTGCTTTCTGGGGTAGACTGGTTGCCGACCAAGGCAATAGAACCCAATCTGTCCTGTTATTTAACCCATAACTGGAAGGAATAGACGGATTAATACCTTTTCCAAGGGTATTTGCGCGTAAGTGAAGGGAATGAATTCGGCTGGAATTCGAACTTGGCCGCCCGATTTCTCGTTCCGAGCCTATATCCAATGCGACGTGTCCCAGAAACTTCAGCTGTCTCTTCCTGTTAAGTATAAGCTTCTGTTTTTGTTTGCATACTCTCCAAAATTGTATCCTTGCTCACATGTTTGGTTCATAGTATCCTCAGCATTTTTCTGTAGAACCACATTACTGTTGCTTCGAGTATTTCTTTCGTTTTTGAGATTGTCTAGCATTCATTATGTTTGGTCTATGGTATCCTCAGCATTTTTCTGTAGAACCACATTACTGTTGCTTCGAGTCTTTCTTTCGTTTTTGAGATTGTCTAGCAATCATTATGTTTGGTCTATGGTATCCTCAGCATTTTTCTGTAGAACCACAGTTCTGTTGCTTCGAGTCTTTCTCTCGTTTTTGAGATTGCCTAGCAATCATTATGTTTGGTCTATGGTATCCTCAGCATTTTTCTGTAGAACGACAGTTCTGTTGCTTCGAGTCTTTCTTTCGTTTTTGAGATTGTCTAGCAATCATTATGTTTGGTCTATGGTATCCTCAGCATTTTTCTGTAGAACCACATTACTGTTGCTTCGAGTCTTTCTTTCGTTTTTGAGATTGTCTAGCAATCATTATGTTTGGTCTATGGTATCCTCAGCATTTTTCTGTAGAACCACAGTTCTGTTGCTTCGAGTCTTTCTCTCGTTTTTGAGATTGCCTAGCAATCATTATGTTTGGTCTATGGTATCCTCAGCATTTTTCTGTAGAACCACAGTTCTGTTGCTTCGAGTTTTTCTTTCGTTTTTGAGATTGTCTAGCAATCATTATGTTTGGTCTATGGTATCCTCAGCATTTTTCTGTAGAACCACATTACTGTTGCTTCGAGTCTTTCTTTCGTTTTTGAGATTGTCTAGTAATCATTATGTTTGGTCTATGGTATCCTCAGCATTTTTCTGTAGAACCACAGTTCTGTTGCTTCGAGTCTTTCTTTCGTTTTTGAGATTGTCTAGCAATCATTATGTTTGGTCTATGGTATCCTCAGCATTTTTCTGTAGAACCACAGTTCTGTTGCTTCGAGTCTTTCTCTCGTTTTTGAGATTGCCTAGCAATCATTATGTTTGGTCTATGGTATCCTCAGCATTTTTCTGTAGAACCACAGTTCTGTTGCTTCGAGTCTTTCTTTCGTTTTTGAGATTGCCTAGCAATCATTATGTTTGGTCTATGGTATCCTCAGCATTTTTCTGTAGAACCACAGTTCTGTTGCTTCGAGTCTTTCTCTCGTTTTTGAGATTGCCTAGCAATCATTATGTTTGGTCTATGGTATCCTCAGCATTTTTCTGTAGAACCACAGTTCTGTTGCTTCGAGTCTTTCTTTCGTTTTTGAGATTGTCTAGCAATCATTATGTTTGGTCTATGGTATCCTCAGCATTTTTCTGTAGAACCACAGTTCTGTTGCTTCGAGTCTTTCTCTCGTTTTTGAGATTGCCTAGCAATCATTATGTTTGGTCTATGGTATCCTCAGCATTTTTCTGTAGAACCACAGTTCTTTTGCTTCGAGTCTTTCTTTCGTTTTTGAGATTGTCTAGCATTCATTATGTTTGGTCTATGGTATCCGCAGCATTTTTCTGTAGAACCACAGTTCTGTTGCTTCGAGTCTTTCTTTCGTTTTTGAGATTGTCTAGCATTCATTATGTTTGGTTTATGGTATCCTCAGCATTTCTCTGTAGAACCACAGTTCTTTTGCTTCGAGTCTTTCTCTCGTTTTTTGAGATTGTCTAGCATTCATTATGTTTGGTCTATGGTATCCCCAGCATTTTTCTGTAGAACCACAGTTCTGTTGCTTTCGAGTCTTTCTTTTTCGTTTTTGAGATTGTTCTAGCATTCATTATGTTTGGTCTATGGTATCCCTCAGCATTTTTTGTAGAACCACAGTTCTGTTGCTTCTGAGTCTTTCTTTTCGTTTTTGAGATTGTTCTAGCATTCATTATGTTTGGTTTCATGGTATCCTCAGCATTTTTCTGTAGAACCAACCAGTTCTTGTTGCACTGAGTCTTTCTCTGTTTTTGAGATTGCCTAGCAATCATTATGTTTGGTCTATGGTATCCTCAGCATTTTTCTGTAGAACCACAGTTCTGTTGCTTCGAGTCTTTCTTTCGTTTTTGAGATTGTCTAGCAATCATTATGTTTGGTCTATGGTATCCTCAGCATTTTTCTGTAGAACCACAGTTCTGTTGCTTCGAGTCTTTCTCTCGTTTTTGAGATTGTCTAGCATTCATTATGTTTGGTCTATTCCTGGACATTTTTCCTGAGACAGTTCTTTTGATTTTTCTTTCTTTCATTTTTGAATTGTCCTGCAATCATTTGTTTACTGGTATTCCTTTTCGCATTTTTCTGAACCCAGTTCTTTTGCTTGTCTTTCGTTTTTGAGATTGTCTAGCAATTCATTATGTTTGGTCTATGGTATCCTCAGCATTTTTCTGTAGAACCACAGTTCTGTTGCTTCGAGTCTTTCTCTCGTTTTTGAGATTGTCTAGCAATTATTATGTTTGGTCTATGGTATCCGCAGCATTTTTCTGTAGAACCACAGTTCTGTTGCTTCGAGTCTTTCTCTCGTTTTTGAGATTGTCTAGCATTCATTATGTTTGGTCTATGGTATCCTCAGCATTTTTTGTAGAACCACAGTTCTGTTGCTTCGAGTCTTTCTTTCGTTTTTGAGATTGTCTAGCATTCATTATGTTTGGTCTATGGTATCCTCAGCATTTTTCTGTAGAACCACAGTTCTGTTACGTTAAGTCTCTTTTTAGTTTGCGAGGAGATTGTCTTGCATTCGCTGCCATACAGGAAGACGGATATCACCTAACAGTCCAGTAATATTTTTGTTTATAAATATTTTTCTGTCTTTTGATCTCAGTTTTGCACTTTTCTTCTTCTACTAGAGGTTTTACCAGGTATTTACATTTTTTTACTTGTTTGATATTAGTATCTCTCATTTGTAATTTGCATTTTGTGTTCATGCCTTTTGCTTATGACCGTGCATTCTGTCTTCTTGTATTTTATACTTAGTCCTTTCTTTTTGCTTCCCTTCATTACCTTCGGTCAGAGCTTTTCTATTTCCCTTTCTGTTATGTCATCAAGTATAAATGAATAACTCAACAACAGAATCAGAATATAAGTTGTATTCCGCGGAAAGACGGTTAGTATGTACAGAAGTGATTAGTAATATTTACAATAGAAAGATACAAGAGTCCAATCCGTCGTAAGACGTGTGTATACGTGATTACTTCCGGTACGCCACCGGAAGTGTGAATAACTCTTCACTGACTCGCACTGACTCTTCAGTAACTCATTAGAGACTCTCAAATGACTCTCTACGAATCCCTACGACTCATTATTTAGTCGTCCTTCCCAGTAAGCGAAACATATGACACATGGTCAGTTTATATCTGGGATTTCCGGGCTATATGGCCCGGCCAAAAAATGACTGTCTATTTTTGCCCAGTCGTGCTTCTACCCTACGGCGGAACCACGACTGGTTTATTGCTCTCTGCTCGGAAGCAGAGAGCGCCCTCTACCCGAAGGCAGAGTGCTGACAGTGTCGTAGAGTCGTCAGTCTAGTGACTCTGTACGACTGTATTTACTAGCCTTCCCACGCAAGGCTGGATGTGACACATGGTCATTTTATAGTGGGTATTCCCGGCCATATAGCCGGGCCAAAAAATATCTGTCGATTTTTGCCCAGTCGTGGTTCTACCCTTCGGCGGAACCACGACTGGGTTATTGCTCTCTGCTCGGAAGCAGAGAGCGCCCTCTACCCGAAGGCAAAGGGCTGACAGTGTCGTAGAGTCGTCAGTCTAGTGACTCTCTACGACTCCCCTCTAGAGAATCCACCATTGCTATATATATAGCAATGGGAACAGTCCATTTGTAGTCAAATAGGAGCGGCGCCCTAACACTTTCTGTATCTGCTATCAACACTGTGTTACCTGCATACCTTATGCATCTTTTTACCTGATTATTTAGTCGTTTATTCCCTGTTTTTAACATCAGAAACACAGGGGTTGTATCATACCCGGTTCGTAATACACACGAGATGATACGGAATTATTATACAGACTCAATAAGAAGTAAAATACACGTATATTATATATTTATATGAATATACTGATGATCGTCGCTGTATATAATTTGGAAAGATGCGAATTCTTGTTCATAATATAAATGCAAGTCATCATATTTTGGCAATAACAAGGATGATTAGTTAATTTAGGTGGATCGCAGTCCCGAAAAAGATGCTTCTCTAATTAATTGTGGCAAAGGTTTATACTGCATCTCCATATCTTACATGTAATCCTTTATGATATATATATATATATATATATATATATATATATATATATATAATTAAACTCGCCACCAGAATGCCAATGTTCAAAATGAATCCCCGTAACCTTTACTAAATTATTTTCATTTTGTTCAGTTTTTAAAGAGTCTTCTGGTCACGTCACGTGGAAAAACCGATTCTTGGTACTGAATTAGAAATTGGAGAGTCGAGTTCAAATTCTCCTTAGATTTGTTATATTCACTTACGGGTAAATAAACTTTGGAAGGATATGAATCCAACTCTTCTCCCTCCTGTTATGGGTTAGTTAGCTAGACATTTATAACTAAACCATTACTATTTTCCAGAAATTCTTAAAATCTAAAACTATTTTCTGGCTTTAAATATCCAGCAAAGGTTTCATAAGAAAACAAACCAACCGATCATACTTTTTCTTAACATAAGCATTCAAGAAATTTCTGATGCTTTATTAAAAATTATTAAAATTATTAAAAACCTCCAACATTTTTAATAATTAATTGTATATATGAATTCTACTTGAGGTCTCGAGTGAACTTGATACCCAGCAGACGTTTAAGGTAGGGAGTCACTTCGAAAAATATTCTATAAATAGATGTTAAATATATCGGCTAATGCTAGTTTCGTAAATTTCTGTATAATTTTCTAATATTGATTTCAGTTGCCTTTATCTATATTAGATAAAATTTGAGCAGAGATAAATTATTCAATAAAAAAGAGATCAGGAAAACATCTATATAAAGCTTTAGTTAAATGCTGTCTGCCAAGAATCTTCTGTAGCCTATTGGTAAGACATGTTTGATCAGATGAATGCAGTTTTGCGGTATTGGGAGTATGTATGTTCGATTCATGCCGATAGATAGAGATTTTCTAAATAAGACTTCTAGAGAAATTTAGGCCAATTAAAATGTACTGTTTAATTTAAAAAAAACAGACTATTCGCTCGAATACGAGTATTCATTCAAAAAATTAACGTTAAAACAAACAAAATTTTATGTATATCCACTTTTCATATAGAAATGAGTTATTGCCACAACGTAGGTTTTAACCTCTCGGTATCGTTAGGCGATATACAATATTATTATTTATTTATTATAAATCGCTTAAAGATACCGAAAGGTTGACTGGTAGGTTGAAGAAATAAATCATTTTCAAATGAAAAATATTCAAATGTTCTACAGTTTAATTGCATTGAATATTTTTAATGCAACTGTGTACTGGTCTAATTCAATTATGACCAAAAACTAATTTTTATATATATATATATATATATATATATATATATATGAACAAAGATTCGATAACACAGAACAAAAATATCGATTTACATACGCAAGAAGCCATTTTGTTTTCAACCTAAATGAAACCTTCTTGTATACTTGGCCAAGAACTTGAGAACACTAATCTATTACATTTTGAGTGACAATGGGTTTCTAACAAATGTCAGTCAGTCAATTAAGTGCCATACGTGATACACGCTTGGGCGATCATGTCTCGAAAGAGACATGACTGACTGTGCAGAAGATTACCCCGCAGTAGGTTGCCATTACATTCTGCGTTAGACTGGTTGCCAGCCAGTGCTATAGAATCCAATCTGTCTTATTATTTAACTCATCACTGAATTTAAATCACTGCGTAGCAGACTTGCCTCTGCTACTGTTGACACTGTCAGCACTCTGCCTTCGGTAGAGGGCGCTCTCTGCTTCCGAGCAGAGAGCACAAACCCAGTCGTGGTTCCGCCGGAGGGTAGAACCACGACTCGGTAAAAATAGACAGACATATTTTTGGCCCGGCTATATGGCCGGGAACTCCCACTTTAAAATGACCATGTGTCACATCCGGCCTTTTGTGGGGAGGCTAGTGAATATAATCACTGGAGGGAAGAGACGGATTAATACCTTTCCCAAGGGTATTTGCTCGTAAGTGAATGTAATAAATTCAACTATAATTCGAACTCGGCTCCCCGATTTCTTGTTCCGAGCCGATATCCACTACACCACAACGCACATCCTAACGCCAGTTGGCACGAATGTTTAAGCGTTTCCTCACAAGAATGTGTTGCAACACAAGGTCAGTATTAAAGTGGGGAACACGAGCTCGGACGCCCGGGTCAAAGCTCAAATATATCCCAGCCACCGATGACGCAGCAACTGGGTACAGAATGTACAAATGTACTTAAATCGCTTTAAAGAATCAGCTGTTTTTAGACCTAATCTTTGTTCAGTTTATCTGAAGACTCCCGTTGCTTGGTAGGAAATGTCAAATGCTTACTAACAATGTGTATACATTATTTCAGGTTTCAAGACTGTCAGGTAACGTGTTTTTTTTTTGTTTTTTTTGGATACCAGATTGGTTTTTCCCAATTCTGTTACGGATGTTTTTCCCACTTTCAAAGTAATTCTTAATAGTAATGATTTTAAAACCAGTGCGATGCTAAATACGTGGCGCGAACCAATCAGAGACTGGGGACCCCAATCAGTCAACAGGTTCCTGCCAGCATAAGAGTAAGCAAACCTAGTCACACCCGAAGCACAAGTCAGTCAGAGCATTAGTCAACAATAGGCTTGCACCTGCTTGATAATCTAGACTATGCCAAAGCATATGATAGCTTTTTTCACTGCTTTGCACCGTACCCGTTCTGCAAACCATCTGCGTGTACTTAAAGCTATATCCATAAGTTACAAAATCCGGGCCTGTGCAACTAGAAAGAGAAATTCATTTGTGCTCATTGTTTGTTTGGAAAGCTGTGATTAGAATGTTTTTTCATTTTTATACTCTCTTTGAGTCATTATTATTCTTTTATCTGTAAATTGTTTACTAATAAAAATATTTTAATCGTGTTCCAAACATTGTCCATTTTATCTATTATTTATCTGTTAAAAGTCATCTTCCTTCGTCAAAATTCTGCGAACGGCTTTTTCTAAAGATGTGTGGGCCCGACAGAATTTGTAAGGTAGAGAAAAAGAGATACATCTTGACTGTTTAAATAAATATAGATCTACATTATATTTATTTTATTTTACTTTGCAAAATTTTACAAAGCAAAAAAGCAAAGATGAACTCGTCCGAATTACCCTAAATTTTCTTCATTCTTTCATTGATGAAACTGCAAATAAGTTAATTATTAAATATAAATTCATTCGATGCACATGGTATTGAGCAATATTAACAAAAGAAACATTCTTTTTTTATTAACAATTATTCACTTGGAAATAAATACTATAATATAGTATGAAATATATCATTTTTTTAAACATTGGGGTGGCCTAATAATTATGGCTGTTAGTGTGTGTGTATATATATATATATATATATATATATATATATATATATATGTATGTATATATGAATCCGACAAGATGAATAGAATAAGTAAAGAGCAGGTAGGAAAAAGTGTCTTTAATCTAACAAGCTTCTTCAGAGATTCATTAAAGACGAATGAATGTCAAGCGTATTTAAACTATAGACGCATTAAGTGTGTGTAGATGTCGGTAACGTTAGTATGTGTGAATGATATTATCCTTCGTCTAAAGCACTACACGGAGCTTCATACACTAGCACTAACAATCATCAAGTGCATATTATGAACTGACCATTTTTAGATTTAAATTTTACTTTTTGTAAACTGAGATGAAGGTCGTTATAAACTACAAATCTGGGATGTCAGTTTTTTCAATTATTAAATGTCTCATTTAAATTTTGGTTTATACCGAAACCGAAAGATAAAAGTAAATTCGTAGGAATTTAAAAATGAAAAAAAAAAATTAGAAATTAAAGTATGTTATTAGTGGGAGTAACTTGTGCTTATTTAATTTGTTTTAATTTTATTTATTTTCTGTTGACAAAGGCATTGAAAAAAAGTAGAAGATACTATATATATATATATATATATATATATATATATCGATGTATGCACATGCATATATATAAAATTATAATAAAAGAAAACGAAAGAAAATAATAAAAATAAACAGATGAATAAATATTTCAAAAAAGTCAAAAGTGGGCTACGGTTAGTCGGTGTGTACCTGTCTGTTTCCATATATATATATATATATATATATATATATATATATATATATATATATATATTAAACATGTACCCTCATCAATAGAATACAGAATTAGTAGAAATTTAGTAAATGAAAAAGTATTTAATAAGCATAGCAAATTTTTAACACTGCCTTACAAAATAGTGGATATAAAAACCCAAATATTTAATATGTAAAAGGGAAAAGCAACCACCGAAGAAAAAATAGAAATAGAAATATTATTTGGTACACAGCTTCTCTCAACCAAATGACTACTAGTAAATTGGGGAGGAAATTCCTCGCGTTAATTAAGAAACATTTTCCGGAAAAGAATCCATTAAGTAATTTTTTTTTAATAAGAATACTATCAAATTAAGTTACAGCTGTATGAACAATCTGGAATTAATCATAAAAATCATAATAATAAAATTTAAAAAGCCTTACCAAAATTTATAAAAAAACCAACCTGATAATTAAAAATAGCAATTTAGTCAAGAAAAAAATGTCATTGTAGAAACCGTATAGATACCCGCTAGAAAAAAGGTGCCTAACGGAATCAATCGTCTATCAATGTGAAATATCTTCAGAGGAAAACAATAGTAATATAAACATTTATCTAGGGAGTACTAAAAACTCTCTAAAAGACGGATTTATCAACATACGTCTTCATTTAATAGTAATAAATATAGAAATATAATATCCCTATCGAAATATCATTGATAGCTAAAGGAATAAAATAAATCACCCACATTAAAGTGGAAAATTCTAAAAGAAGAAAAAACCCATGCTTTTTGTGTCTATACGAAAAATTATATATTATTAAATCAAGAATAGAAATCTCTTAAACATAATGAAATAAATGTCATATATATTCTGAAGTGAACATTGCAAAGTGTTTAATTTAGAATATGGATAATAAAAAAAAACTTTATATTAATTAACAAGCATATGCCCAATATTTCGCTTAAGGCAAATAAAAATTGACGAGATATTAAAATAAAATAAGTAAATTGGTATATAAAGTTTTTATAAGAAATAAATACATATTAGAAAAATGGGATAATGATAGCAGGCAGTAAATAAGAATAAAAAATTAAAATGTTTATTATAAATTAAAAGTTTTGAAAAAATTATAATTAAATACATATTTATAAGAAAAGTAAATTTACTCAAAAGCTCCTTTAAGCTTGAACAAAAATATAAAAAGTTCTTTTCTTTCTTCATCTCTTTCCTGTTTTCTATGAGAAGAGGTCACGAAAGCAGAAAGGAGATTTTTGGTACTAGAATACATCCATCAAAGGTAATACAAAATAGTGAAAAGCAATAAAAATAAAAATAAAATTAAGCTTAAAAGTAGGTTGACACTTTGACCATTAGGGAGAAAAAAAAAGAAAAAATAAGTATGTATTCCCTAGAAATTACTGGCCAAATTTAAAAATGAATATTTATTCTGATTAGTTAAAAGGAACACACACATAAATTTTATATCTTCCCACATCCATAAATAGCAAGCCGATGTTCTTTTGTATTTAAATTTATATATATATATATATATATATATATATATATATATATATATATATATATATATATATATATACTTATTTATATATATATATATACTTATTTATATACATTTATATATATATATATATATATATATATATATATATATATATATATATATATATATATATATATATATATATATATATATATATATATACTTATTATAATCCCCTTAACTCCGTTTCCATTATTTCTTTTAATGTTACCCTTGCGTCATTTTTCATATAACAGTAAATTAATGTCATACACTTAATATTCATGATTCCTTTAAAAATAACCTTTTTCCCCTTTTAAGACAATAACCTTCCACCCTCCCCATGTCCTTTGTTTCAGTCCTTTGAAATATTTCCAGATGAGGTGAATTGAAATATTTCCTTAATAAGTATTTGAAGTGTAATTAAATACATTGAGTTCGTTTTGCGGATCAATTTTTAATATTTTATAATTTTTAATATTATATTACTGGGATCGACTTTTCTCACCACGGATTATTTACCGTTGGTAGATATATATATATATATATATATATGTGTGTGTGTGTGTGTGTGTGTGTGTGTGTGTGTGTGTGTGTGTGTGTGTGTGTGTGTGTGTGTGGTTTTTTCAATTGTTTTGCATGCTTGTGTTTTCTCTTTGTCAATATCGATTGAGGTCAGGCGACAGACAGGTGACATTTTTACAAAAGCTTCCGATATGACGGCTGAACTTATGCATTAGATAATGTGTGCAAATCGTCACCACTCATGATTTTCCCTTCGAAAATAATTAAAAAATAAAAAAAAAGAAATGGATGACGTAAAATCAATTTAACAGAAAGTAGATAATGAGGAAATGTAAATCAAAGATAAATCGGGGAAATGCATGGACTTAGAGGAAAAAGAAAGACTGGAAAGATATGAATAGAAAGAAAGAAAGAAAGAAAGAAAGAAATGTTATGAATGATGTGACAGAAAGGAAGAAAAAAGGAAGGAAAGAAAGATTGAAAGTATATAAATGGAAATAAATAAATAAATAAATAAATAAATAAATAAATATTGGGAGGATATGAATAGAAAGAAAGAAAGAAAGAAAGAAAGAAAGAAAGAAAGAAAGAAAGAAAGAAAGAAAGGTTATGAATGAAGTGACAGACAGAACGAAAAAAGGAAAGAAAGAAAGACTGAAATGATATGAATGGAAATAAATAAATAAATATTCGGAGGATATGAATAGAAAGAAAGAAAGAAAAAAAGAAAGAATATTAATGAAGAGACAGAAAGAAAGAAAAACTGGAAGGGTATGAAAGAAAGAAAGAAAGAAAGAAAGAAAGAAAGAAAGAAAGAAAGAAAGAAAATATAAAAATAACGAATGCCTGGTAAGACATGAGTGGAATGAAATAAAGGAAACTGTGAAAGGAAAGAAAGAGTAAAATAAGAAATTAAGAAAGAAAGAAAGAAAGAAAGAAAATGAAAATTTTAACGTAAGAGCGAAAATAAAATGTAAGAAAGAAAACGAGAAAGAAACAAAGAAAGAAAGAGTAAAAGAAAATAAGAAAAGAGAGAAAATCCGGAGAAAATGAACTGAATGAAATAAATAAAATATGAAAAGAATGAGGAAAAAAAAAAAAAGAAAAAGGAAAAATAAATAAATAAAGAAAGAAAGAAATGAATAGAATGAAATGAAAAATGTGAAAGGAAAGAAAGAATGACGTTAAGTGAAAAAATAAAGAATATAAGTTAATTAATAAATGATAAAGAACGAAAGAAAGAAAGAAAAAGAACAAAAAATAAGAAAATAATAAATACTAAAGAAAGAAAAACGGAAAAAATAAAAGGAAGGAATAGGAAATAAAAAAATTATAAAGAATAGAAGGCTACTAATAAATTAAAAAGAAAAATAATTTTAAGAAAGAAATAACGAAAGAAAGAAAGAATAAAATAAAGAAATAAAGAAAGAAAGAGGACGATTTTATAGGAAAGAAAGAAAGGCCAAACAGAAGGATGTAAACGACGTGAAGAGGCGACTAATTTTGATTGCAAGAAGTAAGATAAATATGAATAGATTGAAAGCTTTTAATATAATGGATAAATTAAACAAAATAGAAATATCACGAATAGCAGAAAATAAATTGCAAGATTTTAAAATAAAAAGGAAGAAAAATAAAGAAGTAACTATCAAAAGAAAAAGAATAAACACCGAAGAGAGAAAAAAACTAAAACAAAATGGCGAAGATGAAATCAAACTGAAATCCCTTTGAAACAACAAAAAAGAACGCATTAAAGCCACATTCATTTTCTGCTAGAAGCGAAAAAGAATAAATGATTGAAAGAAAGATAAATGAAAAGGAAAAATGAGTTTGAATGAAAGAAAAATACAATACTATTGAAGGGTGTTGAGAACAAATAGGGCGTGTTAGCTTTTATAAGATCTACGTGAATTAAGCAAGACGCAGGCGATAGAGTAATAAGGTTCGCCATTTTTGTTTATTTGTGATGAACATGTCGAAGTCACATTCACTACCTTTTTCTATTGATATGCATTTTTCTATTCTTTTTGCAGCATCGAAAACAATTTGAAATGAGTAGCGATTGATGTGCTCCATGTATATAAAAATTTATAGATATTTCATCGCTCTGTATACAAAAGTGAAGAAAATGGTAAAAGAGGAAAAGAAATCTATGTTCATAAAAAGACGATTACATTCAAATTAAGTGAAGAAGCGAAATAATGAAGACGAGAGAAATACAGAGAAAAGCGAAATGCAATTTGATAGTGAAGATGATGAAAAAAATGGAATGATAATGAAGAGTGGGGGTAGAATATGTAATAAAAACTCTCTTCAGGATGCAATTGTGGTATAAATATATAGCAGTCAAAAACCATAAGAGACGTAGTGGATCAATGGTAAAAAAACATCTATCTATCTATCTATCTATCTATCTATCTATCTATCTATATATATATATATATATATATATATATATATATATTTTAATTGTTTAACCGCAAGCAAGGTGATAATGCCAACTGTAAACACGAGAAAAGCTATTCATATATATATAAAAAGGGCAGAGACAGGGAATTTTTTATAATTTGACCACAAATTTTAAATAATTTTTTCTTTCTTAACCCCCCACCAGTTTTTATTTTTATTTTTTACTTCCTGTATATAGACATATTTTGGAGCTCCTTCTGGTATGTGAATTTTTGTTACACATTTAAATTAATAAATTTTTGTTTTGGATCGTTGCTGATTAAGCGAAAGTTTTCTCGCTGAAATAGCTATTCAACGAAATGTAATTTATTGATAGAGTATACATATTTGGCTTTGTAAAATATATAATACTATTTACATCGAGCCCTCCACCTGTATCATTTTTAATATTGATGAAATTAATATTAATAGGATCTGGTTTTTGAGATTTTGTCTACATACGCTTCCTTTTTGGGATTTAATATATATATATATATATATATATAATTCAAGTCATATCTATCTATCTATCTATCTATCTATCAAAATTTTTCTGTCTATCTCCTTCAGGTCATATCCTTCTATCTATCTATCTAGCTAGCTAGCTATCTATTTTAGATATTTTTAAGACGTTTTGCACAAAGCAAGGTGGGAATACCACTAGTATGCACAGGTTTAAAGAGCGTGAAAGTGAGAGTAAACCCTGAGTACACAGGGGATTGATGAAAGAGTAAAAATGGACGCGATTGTAGAAGATGGCGACTGGCGATGCATTTAAAATTTTGAAGATTCTATTTATCAATGAAGAAAAGAAATGGAAGAGAGTTCCATGGACGGGAAGGGAGAGAAAAAAGAAGGGGAGTTGCGTTTAGCTATTTCAGCAGTGTACTCCAATTTAACAGTTTAAATTCACGCAGTCGAGGCACCAGGAAAAAAGAAGTTATTCTATATATATATACATATATTTATGGATGTAAATAAGTATACATATGTGTATCTACAGAAGGATGCTGAGGATACCATAGACAAACATGTGAGTAACGATGAAATTTTGGAGAGGATAAATGGGTGTGTACCAGAATGTATACACATCTTCTTCTGTGTGCCGTATCTCTTCAAAATGCAAGTGATCATGGCCTTCCACATCTTCCTATCCCTAGTGGTTCTTAGCACGCTTTCTCCTGTTACACCACCCAAAGCCATTCATTTGCTCAAGTTCATCAAATATGTTACGCATTGCTTTCCCCTGTCTATCTTTTCTTTTGTCTGACCTGTGAATATCAAAACTTGTCCAATCTCAAACTTAACAGACGCTAAGCTGGACTAAGATGGATGGTTTTCTCATTTTGGCAGTGGTCCATCCATCACGGACAAAGGGACCTCCTTTTTGGACTGGCGAAAATTACTTTGTCAGTGTTCTGAACCCGTGGTCGCCAGCCATCAGTCATTATTAACGTGCGTTCACGGCCGGCGCCATTTTGTACAACGTGTCCTAATTATGCAAATTACGATGCTTACTTTGATTAAGAGAGTTGTTTGGATAGCCCTGAAGCAGAAGGGAAAAATTAGATAGACCGTCTGAAGTTGTAAAATCGAAATTCACCTTCACTCATCCGTTCCAATTCTAGCATATTTAGTAAGTGTATAGTGCAATGGACATCGACTCGGAAAAAGAAATCGGAGAGCCGAGTTCGAATTCCATTTGAGTTCCTTGTATGAGTTCCTTGTATTTACTAACGCACAAATGCCCTTTGGAAAGGTATGAATCCATCCCTTCTACCTCAATCTATGGGTTGAATATCAGGAAAGGCCAGTCTATAAAAAAGAGAAATGGCAACCTACTGCGGGAAAATCTTCTGCCTAGACAGTCATGGATCGAAAGTGTAAAGATCGCCCAATCGTTTATTTAATTTGTTCTTTGAAACAGTGGAGTGCTGCTATGTATCAGAACGTTGCAGAGCATGACTCCCCACAGCTTCCTTTACCTTATAAATTTAAATCATATATACATTATTCGGACTATTGTCCTCATTTTTGTTGCCATTTGTACGACATTTCGGCCACTGTACGCTCCGGCCTTCTTCAGGTGCTGGTAATTTCGAACCGAACCGTTCATTACAATCACTGGGTTATATCAACCTCATTCCTTGCAAAAACCTCGATTGGACGTCATGAGTTATCTCCCATTAACCCTGCAAACCCTGCAAGTCAATTGTTTACTACTGCTGTAGTCTGGTATTGAACTCAAAAAGTCTTT
Source organism: Ascarosepion bandense (assembly GCA_037127315.1). Lineage (NCBI taxonomy): Eukaryota > Metazoa > Mollusca > Cephalopoda > Sepiida > Sepiidae > Ascarosepion > Ascarosepion bandense. The sequence goes on from JBBBDQ010001728.1 coordinate 1,489,989, forward strand.
GGGTCATATGGATATAGACGTTGGTTAGTTCCTATGACTTAACCCAAAGAGTTGCAGGGTTAGATGTAGATAACTTATGACTACCAAAAGTGATACTACTACGCACGGGATGACAATAATATACCCCAGTGATTGTAATAAAGGGTTCGGTTCGAAATTCCTAGAACCTGAAGAAGGTCGGAGCGTACAACGGCCGAAACGTTGTACAAATGACAACAAAGATGAGGACAATAGTCCGAATAATGTTAATACTGTAAATAGTAAATCTAAGTGGGTTTTTGCTATTTTCTAAAAGTCTACGACATCATTATACGTTTAACGTTTTCCTCTAAATTCTGAAATTTTATATCCTGTTTATTTTTATAATCTGTCAGTTAAGTACCATACATGATACACTCTTGGGCGATCATGTCTCGAAAGAAACATGACTGACTGGGCAGAAGATTATCCTGCAGTAGGTTGCCATTGCTTTCTGTGGTAGACTGGTTGCCAGCCAAGCTTATAGAACCCAATCTGTCCTGTTATTTAACCCATAACTGGAAAGAAGAGACGGATTAATACCTTTCCCAAGGGTATTTGCGCGTAAGTGAATGCAATGAATTAAACTGAAATTCGAACTCGGCTCCTCACAAGGCACATAAAGAAGACTGCGCGGACAGTGAAGAAATTTGGAGAAGAAAGGAGGCGTCATGTCGAAATTAAGCAAGAGGATCCAAAGAAGAGTTGAAGTGTTGAAATTTGCAGCCAAATATGTCTGCCAAACGCAGATTTGTCCAGTCATATGTGATCCCAGGATAGTATGGGACTTAATACTACTACATATAACAGTGAGAATGACTTCTCTTGTAATGTTTTCGGAAATCTGTGTAAGAATGCGAGAGGTCTAATTCGGCATTTTTAATCAAAACATAAGGATTAACCCATGGTATCCAGTAGATTGACATGTATTATCTATGCATTTAAATGTAAATCAATACAAAGACGAATTGAAAAAAATGAGTCATTTAGACGGCACAAACAAAAGACTCGTCATTCATAAAAAATTTTTATATCAAAGTCAAAGTGGTCATGCTTGGCTACGGATAGACATCCTCCATATATATATATATATATATATATATATATATATATATATGTGTGTGTGTGTGTCTGTGTGTGCGCGCGCGCGTGTGTGTGTGTGTGTAAAAATATTCACAAATGGAGTGCATTTATTTTATTTATTTATTTATTTTTTTTTTTTTTTCGTCTTTTGATCATCTTTGATTTTTTTTTCGTCACTTAATTTGTAAATAATTTTGCTATTCAAGGGTATTTTCGACTTTTACTAAGTTAAAACTTTGTAAGCCTCAGTCACTTTTTCCTTTTTTTTTTTTTTTTTTTTTTTAATTGGAGTAGATAGTTTCTACTATCGCCCGGTCTCACACTCCACCCCCTTCTTTTGAATGAGTTTAGAGGTGATCACCTTGTTTCTTGTTTAGGAAGGGGTTCCCGGTTCATCCCCTTTCTCTGGTCTTGGTGTTAGTTCAGCTGGAAGCTCTTTGCAGTTACGGAGTATGGTGGCAACGTCTTTACATTCTGAGGGTACCGGGTTGGCAGTTTCCTGGTTGCTGCTTCCGACTGGTAGTTAGGAGCCCGAACTCTTGCGTAGCGTCTTGAGAGGCTGCTCTGATCAACAGTTGAATAATACCGGGGTTCTTGTAGTGCCATATCGCGCATGGACGGGCGTCCCTGCATGAACGTTCGGTGGGCAACCCCGAGGCCACATTATGTTGTAGGCCGCGCCAGTCTCCATCCTTCACAAGTTGCAAATGATTGACCGACTGATTCTATTCTAAGACCACTCCTTAACTGAATTACTATGGAAAAAAGCAAACATAATAACAAAACTAAACCAGCTCATTTGAAAACGCCCAAACCTGTCTGCATGTCTTTCACTAACATACGCGGCATCCGCACCAACTTCCCCAGCGTAGATTCTTTCCTCCATAATAACTCACCTGATATATTAGCCCTATGTGAAACTAATCTTAACCCTTTTATCCCCACATCTGAGTTCTGCGTTCCTGGCTACCTTCCCCTCTTCAGGAAGGACTCCAATGTTCATATGCATGGGCTTGGTGTCTATGTCAGCGAACACCTTCCCTTAGCTAGGGTGTCATCTTTTGAATCCCCAGATCATTCTTTCATGTGCTTCCGCCTCTCACTTCTCAGCTCGATTAGCTATCTCTTCTTTCTGTACCGCTCTCCTTCCTCCCCTGACTGTTCGTTACTTGACATCATTTCTGACAATATTGACAAAGCCATTTCTACCCATCCCTCTGCCCATGTATTCGTGTTTGGTGACTTTAACGCCCACCACACCAAGTGGCTGAAGAACGCTGTCACTGACCCTGCTGGTGTCCACACCATGAACTTTTCAATCACCCAATCCCTTACGCAAGTAGTGGACTTCCCAACGCGTTTCTCCGACAACCCTAACGGAAGGAACTCACTTCTAGACCTCTGCTTCACTTCCATCCCAGACTCTTGCACTACCAGACAACTCTGCCCACTTGGAAACTCTGACCACACTGTAGTGTCCGTCAATATTTCACTCCACTCCCGCCCGACCCATGAAACACAGACAAGTAGAATATCATACTGCTATCAAAGAGCAGACTGGGATTCGTTCCGAGACTTCCTCTGTGACATCCCTTGGAACAACGTCTTTAGTCTTCCCATCGAAGAATGTGCATCCGAGGTCTCCTCCTGGGTTAAGGCTGGCATCGATGCCTTCATCCCTGCTAGGAAATTCCAGCTTAAATCTCATTCGTCTCCATGGTTCACACCCGCTTGTTCGGCTGCCATTGCCCACCGGAATCATTTCTTCCGACTTTATCGTAACTATGGGTCGGAACAAAACAGGCGCCTTTTCACTTCAGCTCGTAATAAGTGTAAAAGGATACTTAACGAAGCTAAGATGTTGTTTGCTGCCAGAATGAAGCAACGTATAGCATGCTCTAAATTCGGCTCTAAAGACTACTGGCGACTCTGTAAAAGAGTACTTAACAAGAGCAAGTCCACAATACCCCCGCTAATCAACAAATTTGAGGTCCTCACCTCCCCAGCAGATAAGGCTGAATGTTTTGCCCGCAGATTCTCGAACAATTCGAGTCTGGACTCGTCTGGAGTTTTTACACCCGACTTCTCACCTAGAACCGAGGCACAACTGAATGATGTTCACATTACACCTTCGCTTGTCTCTAAGATAATCTTAAAACTTGACCCTCACAAAGCGAGCGGTGGTGACGGAATCCCAACCATAGTCTTAAAGAAATGTGCCCCTGAACTCTCCTCTATCCTTTCTAAGCTCTACAACCTCTGCCTATCTGCTTCCTGCTTTCCTGCCTGTTGGAAATCTTCCTCTATAGTTCCTATATTTAAAAACACTGGAGAACCCTCTGACCCTGCAAATTACCGCCCTATCAGCCTTCTTCCGATCTTTGGCAAAGTGTTCGAAGCCATTATCAACGCCGAGGTGGTTCAGCATCTCACAGCACACAGGCTCCTCTCGGACAAGCAATATGGTTTCCGCTTCACCAGGTCTACTGCTGATATGCTAACGACCATCACTGAGTACATATACCAGGCACTCGACAGGAATGGCGAAGCTCGAACCTTGCATTGGATATATCTAAGGCGTTCGACAGAGTTTGGCATGCTGGCCTTCTTTGTAAACTGCGGAGCTATGGTATAACTGGACATTTGTTTGAACTAATCCAGTCATTCCTTCTCTAACCGCACAATGAAAGGTGGTATTAAACGGACATGCCTCTCAGAACTACCATACAAACGCAGGTGTCCCCCAAGGCTCAATCTTAGGTCCTACACTCTTCCTGATATACATTAATGATCTCCCTGATTCCATAAGAACCCAAATAGGTTTGTACGCCGATGACACCACAGTTTACTCTCGCCTCCAACAAAAATCTGGTGTAGGCGTCAAAGCTAAACTCGCAGCCGAGATTGAAAAAGACCTCCAATCCATATTGGACTGGGGTAAGAAATGGTTAGTAAATTTTAATGCTTCTAAAACGAAGCTACTGTCAATTAACCATCATCGACAATCTCACCTACCTCCCATTAGCAGAGAGTAAAACACTACGCCTCCTTGGTCTCACACTTTCAGCGGACCTCAAATGGAATGACTATATCGAATCCATTGCTAAATCCGCTGCTATGAAGGTCGGTTCTCTGTGTAGGGCCCGGAAGTTTTTTCCGTCTAAATCTATCCTGCACATTTACAAATCTACCATCCGCCCGTGCATTGAATACTGCTGCCATATCTGGTCGGGTGCCCCTGCTGTTCTCCTCGGGCTTCTCGATAAGGTTCAGAGGAGGGTCTGTAATGTGATAGATACCGACTTGGCAGACCGCCTGCAGTCTCTCTCCCACCGGCGAGACGTGGCTTCGCTGTGTCTCTTCTATAAATACTTTCACGGCTTCTGCTCCGATGAACTTAGATCACTGGTGCCCCCTAAATACGAATTTGCGCGAGATACTAGATTAGCAACTAGATCCCACCCTTTTACAGTGAAACCGATAAAATGCAGCCGTAACTTCTACTCCAACAATTTCTTTCCTCGCACTTCCCGACTGTGGAATTCTCTTCCAAACAATTGCTTCCCCGACGGCTACAATCTCCAGAAGTTTAAATGTAAGGTCAATAGACACCTCCTAACACACTAACCTGCTCCCATTCTATCAAGCACTCTTCCCATCTGCCCGACACTCATCCTCGCTATCCTTACTCATCTATCACCTTTCTCCTGACATTCCCTATGTCTATCCACTCCTTCTCTTTACCTTCCCCTATGTAGCCCCATGCGCAATAGTGGCAGTGGAATGCCTTGCTTGGGGTGAGATGATTAAAAAAAAAAAAAATCTGTAGAAAAGACAAAATGAATAAAAAAAGCGACAGTAAGAAAAACTGTTTTTAGCAGACGTCTTTCGTCCTTGGAGGGACGTTAGCAAGGCAATGTCTTCCTTAATTCAATCAATGTATTGCATTAATAACTAATACACTGCCTTTTATTCATATACGAGTGAATCCGTGGCATCAAAGATTACGGCTAAATATTTATATCGATATGCCGTCAAAAATGACGACAACATATGTATTGGTGTACCTACTATTGATTAACTTAAGACATACGAAAACACACACACACAATGATCCAAACGCCGGAGGGAATATAGATTGAAAGTACTTATGAACATTGAGAAATGAATGATAATAACATCTGTCAACGTTACAGCTCATTTCTGACATCTTTCAATTATAATACGCGAAAGATTATCCGTGAGTATGAGCGGATTTTATTAAAAATAAGCAGACACAATGTTTGGCATTTATTTAATCTGACACGTCTAAAAGATAATTTTCTGCTTAAATACACAAATTTTAATATATATATATATATAAGTAAAGAGAACCAGCAGTATTTGAATTGCGAGTTTGCCAGCATTTACTTTTTTAAAGTGCTCAATACAACAGATATTGTAGAGCAAAATATAATTATAATTAAATTTGTTTTTTATTTAAAATTTATTTATTTACATTGCGGCACTGAAATTTCTATGTTTCAAGATTTTACTTCATCATCAGGCAATGTTGACTCATAGTTGTGAATATGATTTACATTTAAATGTATAAAACAACACCCTTGTTATTTAAAGAGTTTATGTGGATGAAGGAGACAGTAAAAAATTTGTGTGTATAATTTAACTCGTCAAAATTAAGTTCAACCTTCCAAATTTGAAAATATAGTTTATATGTTTTGTGAAATAATGTTTTCTTCTTTTAATCTTAATGGGAAAGTATCAGCCAATTGAGCCACCGTCTAGACTGCTTTACTTTTGGTGCGATGTATTCATTTGTATTACAAGATTATTGGTTTAGCTTTCTTTGTATAACAGCACTTTTTTAACCCAAAAAGAAATAAAGAAAACATTTTATATTTTTGATCTAACTTAAAGAGACCTTTGAGTATAATTATACTATTTTTATTTTGGTTCCGAGTGCATTTTTCATTTTTTCATAAACCCTTAATTTATAAAAAAATTAATATCTATTTAATTAATATTCATAATACGAAACAAATTATCGGATATATGTAAGTTAATGGATATTTTTCTATGAAGAATTTTTAGTCATATTCTAAGGTGAACATTTTGCAATGTTTACATGACATTTATTTCAGTACGTTTATTCAATAGATTTTTGTTCTTAAGAAATTTAATAATACGTAGTTTTTTATGTAGACATAAGGAGAATGGGTTGTTTAAAGATTTTCATATAGTAGCTTTATTTTATTGTAGGAGTTTTTTGTTTCTTTTAAATACCAAAAATATTTCGGCAAACTTTACATTTCTTATTTTTCCTCATATTTTTCGTTCTTTTGTTTTTTATAATTTTTATTTTTGATTTTTCTGTCTCTTATTTCCTCGTGAATTACATTTTTTTATTTTTCTTCATACATTTTTCTTTTTCTCGTTCTTTTTATATTCTTTCTTTCTTTCATTCTCTGTGTCTGTCTTTTAATTTCACACGAATTTCCATTTCCATTTTTCATCATATATCTTTACCCTTTTCTCCCTTTCCGTCATTCTTTCTGTCTGTCTCTCATTTCCTCATGAATTACATATTCAATTTTCTCATATAATGTCTACTTATTTCTCCTTTATTCCTTGCCTCTTTCCTTCTTTCCTTCTATCCCATTTTTATTTTCTCATCAAGTCTTTCTTTTTTCTTTCTTAATATAATTTTTATTTTTTTTTATTATTTATTAATTATTCGTATTTTCATGACTTCTTTCTTTGTCTCTATTTCTTTGCCATTTTGTTACATTTTACTTCCTCTCCCGTCAATTTCTTCCTCTCGATTTCTTCAAATAGAAATTTTATATCTTCTTCTTCTTCTTCTTATTCTTCTTCTTTGTGCTTTTTCTTTTCAGGACGTAGACAATCATGGCCTTCCACGTCTTCCTATCATTGGTGGCTCTTAGCACACCACACAACCTCCGTTCTGTTATCCACCTGCTCAGGCCTTTCAAATATGTTATCCGCTGCTTCACTCTGTCTCTTTTTTCCCCTATGTGACCTGTTAGTATCAGTTTCTACAAGCCCACCTTCCTCATTGCATGTCCCAGAAACTAGCTGTCTTTTACTTATGCTCAGTAGTAATTTCCTTTTCGTTTCCATTCTTTCCAAAACTTCATCATTGCTCACATGCTCGATCCATGATATCCGCAGCATCCTTCTGTAGAACCACATTTCAGTTCCTTCAAGTTTTTCCTTCATCTTTGATTCACTGCCATATTGAAGAACTGACATCACATATTAATCCAGCACTAATTTCTTTGTTCCTATCGAAATTTTCCTGTCTCTTAATACTCAACTTCTGGAACGCATCTTTCTGCAAGTTTTATTTTTCATCCGTTCGTTTCACTGTTCCTCATCACGATTTTTCTTCTTTTTCTTTCTGCATTATTTTTCTCAAATCATTTATTCTTTCTCTTTCTTTCTTGTACTTCTTTAGCCGGCATCCTTCAGCAAACTTTCTATTTTCCCTAATTAATTTGCAGGATCCCTATTTTTTTATTTTTCCCATCCTTGTCGTTCTAATTAACGCGTTAGTGAACAATGGCCCTTGGGTAAGGTAAGTTACGGTTTTTGCAATAAAAGCTAAATGGAAAAATATACTTCATAGGCGTATGAAGATGTTTTGCATTAGTTTTTCAGTTGCGAATGAGTTGCAGAAAATGGAGAAAAGAAGAGACAGGGAAATACAATTCCGTTGATTGCGGATTCGAATAAACGAAAGAAGAGTTAAAAAAAATAAAAGCAAAGAAAAAAGGGCTTAAGTTATCACAAGAAATGAATACCAGGCAAAGAAAAAAAATTACGGAAGCAAGAATTAAGTAAAGAGGAAAAGAAGTGAAAGAAATAAAATAAAATGGCGAAATAAAGTGAACGAAAAAAAAAACAAACTACAAAATGGCAAAATACAGTCATGCAATTTATAAAATTAGACAAATGACTTGCATGAGAGAATTAGAAAAAAAAGGAATGGAATCATGCAAAGAACCCAATACAGATAAATTATTTTAAAAAAATTAAGAGAAAAGACGAAAAGGAAGAATGAAAGAACGAATCAATACGGAAAAAAAATGTAATCTATGAGGAAAGAAGAAAAAGAAAGATCTATGAGGAAAATAAAAGTTAATGCATAAAGAAAGAAAGAAAAATCTATAAGGAAGATGTAATTTATAAAGAAAGAAAGAAAGAAAGAAAGAAAGAAAAAAGAAAGAAGAAAAACATATTTTAAGAAAAAAAAGAAAATATAATTCTTAGGGGGAAGAAGAAAAAAGACAAATCTATAAGGAAAGAAACAATAATAGATAAAGAAAGAAAAAAAATTGATGAGGAAAGAAAAAATATAATTCACAAGAAAGAAAGAAAGAAAGAAAGAAAGAAAGAATTATGAGGGAAAATGTCATTTATGAGGAAAGAATGAAAGGAGAAAAACTTATAAATGAAGAAAAGAAACACTATTTACATTACTCGGACTATTATCCTAATCTTTGATGCCATTTGTACGACGTTTCGGCCGTTGTAGACACCGGCCTTCTTCAGGTGCTAGTAATTTCAAACCAAACCCTTTATTACGATCACTGGAGTATATCATTCTCATTCCTCATTTTTCAGTGACGTGACCCAAGTGTTGTGAATTCAATACCAGGCTACAACAGTTGTGAACAAGTAATTTAGAGTCCGGTGAAAGGGAGATAACTCCTGACTACCAAAAGAGATATCACGCAAGGAATGAGAACGATTTGCTCCAGTGATCATAATAAAGGGTTCGGTCCGAAGTTCTTAGCACCTACAATATGCCGGAACGTACAACGACCGAAACGCCGTATGGAACGGCAACAAAGATGAGGACAATAGTCCGAATAATCTAAATGGTCTAAATATTACCTCATCTCAGAAATATAGACAAATACAGTAGAGAAGAAAGTAGAAAGGTCGGATATGAAGGAAGAAAGGTAAGTAAGAAGGGATACATACAAGGAAAAAAAAGAAAAACTAAAAAGATTTTAAAAAGTGAAAACAAAAAATATTGAAGATACATAAAAAGTAAATAAAAAGAAAAATGTAGATTGCATGTATAAAGAAAGAAAGAGAAAGAAGAAGAAAGAAGGTGAATGAAAAAATGAAAAAGAAAGAGAAAAAGTAAGAGAGCAAAAGAGAAAGAAAGAGAAATAAATATGGAGAAATAAAAGGAAACAAAGAAAGAAAGAAAGAAAGAAAGAAAGAAATATAAAGAAATAAAGGCAAACAGAAAGAAAGAAAGAAAGGAAGGAAGGAAGAAAGAGAAATAAATAAATATAGAGAAATAAAGACAACAAGAAATAAAGAAATATAGAGGAATAAAGGGAAACAAAGAAAGAAAGAAAGAAAGAAACAAACAAACAAACAAAAAGAAAGAAATATAGAGAAATAAAGGGAAACAAAAAGAAAGAAAGAGAAAGAAAGAAATATGAAGAAATAAAGAGAAACAGAAAGAAAGAAAGAAAGAAAAAGCAAGAAATATAGAGAAATAAAGACAAACAGAAAGAAAGAAAGAAAGATGAAGAAAGAATTATAGAGAAATAAAGAGATGCAGAAATAAAGAAAGAAACATAGAGAAATAAAGGGAAACAGAAAGAAAGAGAAAGAAAGATATATAGAGAAATAAAGTGAAACAGAAAGAAAGAAAGAAAGAAAGAGAAAGAAAGAATGAGAAAGAAATATAGAGAAATAAAGGGAAAGAGGAATAAAGAAAGAAAGAAAGAAAGAGAAAGAAAGAAATATTGAGAAATAAATTGAAAAAGAAAGAAAGAAAAAGAAACAAAGAAACATAGAGAAATAAAGGAAAACAAAAGAAGAAAGAAAGAAAGAAAAAGAGGAATAAAGTGAGAGAAATAGAAAGAAACGGCAAAAGAAAGATGAAGGAGAGATGAAAGAAAAAAAGAATGCTAAAGAAATTCTTCAAGTTAAAAATTGTTACCATCAGTCAGGCAGTTAATACATGATACACGCTTGGGCGATCATGTCTCAAAAGAGACATGACTGACTGGACAGAAAATTACCCCGCAGTAAGTTACCATTGCTTTTTGCGGTAGACTGGCTGCCGACATAGGCTATAGGACCCAATCTGTCCTGCTATTTAACCCATAACTGGAAGGAAGAGACGGATTAATACCTTTCCCAAGGGTATTTGCGCGTAAGTGAATACAATGGATTCAACTGGAATTTGAACTCGGCTCCGCGGCTTCTCATTCCGAGCCGATATCCACTGTACCACAACACACATCCCATACCATGTAAAAAAGGCGAAACCAAGAAAATTGTGAAGAACGAAGAAAAGATATAAGAAAAGACCAAAATATATGAGAAAGTCCAAAAGAGAAAAAGAAAAGAGTAAAGAATGAAGAATGAAAAAAAGAGGGAAAGAAGGAAAGGAAAACGTAAAGAAAATAAAATAAATAAAATATTAAATAATGAAGAAAAGAAAAGAGAAAAAACAATCGCGTTATAAATAATGAGAAATGAAACGAATAAAAGATAAGAAATAAAAAAAATTGCTTTGCGAAAAGATAAAAAAAAGAAAGGAAGAAAGAAAGAAATGAAAAGAGAGGAGAGATGTATTTTAGAAAAACAATTTTAGAAAAGAAACAGAATGGAAATTAAACATAATGTTAATAAAATAAGAATAAAATATAGAACTTAAAAAATAAAATAAAAAACAATAGAAATAAAAATTTATAACACATTAAGTAAATAAAGAAACTGAAATAAACATCGAAAATGATGAAAACAATAAGACGCCATACAAGAAAAGTAAAATGGAGAATAAAAACAAAAAAGGCAGAAAATAGAATACGATATATATATATTTTTTAATCTATCCAAGTGCTGACTGTGGAAGCGCCCACCTCCGATTATATGCACATCAGGGACGAAACTTTGGAGATTGACGGAGCCTAACGTAGCCCCCATGCTGCAATCCAACATACAGGTGAACGATCCAAACCTGCAGGAAATATATACGGACAGTGTGAAAAGGAAATACGAAGGCCAAACTGGAAACGGAAACTCAAAATGGAACGTACTAAGAGAAGCTCTAGTGATATCCGGTAACGACATCATCCCAAAGTAAAAATGAGTGGATCACTTAGTAAGATTCTTGACATGATGAAAAGGAGACAGAAAGCAATGCCGAGACATGGAACGGAATAAAGGAAAATATACAAACAAATAAGGAGAAAATGCAGACAGGCTAAAGAATGGCTTAACAAGAAATGCGTAGAAATAGAGAGACTGAGCAGAACAAATAAAAGAGATCAAATCTATCTATCTATCTATCTGTATATATATATATATATATATATATTTAATCGTGTCACCCCAAGCAAGGCATTCCACTGCCACTATAGCGCAGGGGGTTGCATAGAGCGATTGGGTATAGGAAATATCAGAAGGAGGGTGATAGACAACTTAGGATGTACATAGGGAGAGAGTTGGAGAGAGTGGGTGTGAGTTAGTGTGTTAGGAGGTGTCTATTGACCCTACATTTAAACTCCTGGAGGTTGTAGCCGTCGAGGAAGCAAGCATGTGGTAGGGAATTCCACAGGCGGGAAGTGCGAGGAAAGAAGCTGTTGGAGTAGAAATTGCGGTTACATTTCATCGGTTTCACTGTAAAAGGGTGGGACCTAGTTGCCAATCTAGTATCTCGTGCAAATTCACATCTAGGGGGCACCAGTGATTTAAGTTCGTCAGAGCAGAAGCCATGAAAGTATTTATAGAAAATATTCATGTAACAAAATTTTAAAAGACAGACAAGACAAAAAACAGAAAAGTAAATCGAAAATTGTAAAAAGACGATATATTGGGAAAAAAGTGAATAAAAGTAAATACAAAAATGTGAAGAGAAAATACAGAGAACAAAGGTAAAAAATAAAAAAAATAAAAAAGTATAACGAAAGAAAGAAAAAAGCAAAAAGAAGAAAAAAGTAAGTCAAACGAAAAGAAGAAAAAAGAAAGTCAAACAAAAAGAAGAAAAAAGAAAAGTCAATCGGAAAGAAAAAAAGAATGTCAAACGGAAAGACGAAACAAGAAAGTTAGACGAAAAGAAGAAAAAAGAAAGCCAAACGGAAAGAAGAAGAAAGAAAGTCAAACAAAAAGAAGAAAAAAGAAAAGTCAATCGGAAAGATAAAGAATGTAAAAGGAAAAGAAAAAAATAAAGACAGAAAGAAGAAAGAAAGTCAAACAAAAAGAAGAAAAAAGAAAGCCATACGGAAAGAAGAAAAAAAGAAAGCCAAACGGAAAGAAGAAAAAAGAAAGCCAAACGGAAAGAAGAAAAAAAGAAAGTCAATCGGAAAGAAAAAGAAAGTAAAACGAAAAAAAGAAAAAAGGAAGTGAAAAAATACAATACAAAAATAACAATTGGTGTATAAAAGAAAGATAAAAATAAAGAACTATCAGTGGAATATTTCCCGAGACAAGCGGTAACGCAATGAAGCAAATGTTATATATATGTATATTTCGCGTAAAGCAATTCAGAAAAGTAAAAGAGGAAGAGTTGTGCCGGCAGCGGAAAAAAGGTCGAAGTAAAGAACTTCAGATGTGTACACAATGGAATGCTAAAAAAGTGATAAGTAGAGAATATAAAGGTTAATGCGACCTTCACAAAAAGAAAACTAGACAAAAGTTAAACGTCTGTGTATTTACTATATATATATATATATATATATATATATATATATATATATATATATATATTCATCCGCAGCCAGTTTTGCTGTACGGTTAGACATCCAATTGCTCCTAGCCAGGACTGAAGCCAACCGTTTTGACATCAGTCGAGGATTCTACCTCTCAGCTATCGGCGCACGGTGGAGGAAAGCAGATTTTTAGCGTATTATATACACAATGTAAACACTTGCCAGTAGTCGAGAGTGTTGGATTAATTACTGAAGAACGATTCCTAAATAGCAGTTAATAGATAGTTTTTAAAGTCTACCATTTCTCCAGTGTGCTCAACCGACAGAGAAGAAATATATAATGGCTGGCCACTCGTATTCGACGATACCAATATATAAGGTGGCTAACTAATTCCCAGTGCAGACACCTGCTCAGGCACACTTGTGTTTCTTCAACACCCACAGAGCTCACCTGTGGTTTATACTGCAACTATACTGAGCGGACCTTAGTTACAGATTCTGGGAGAGAAAAAGAGGGAGAAAGAGTGAGAGAGCGTTACCTAGCATGAACATCAATCTAAAGAACGCTAGAACTCTCAAACAAAGACTTGTGACTTCGAATTTACCTAATTTCACTCGCAAGGCTTGGGTCAAATTGTGTTATGGTTTTCGGGAACTTTCCAAAGATACCGCGCGCTGAGATTGCCTCCAGGCCGATAACATCGACCCTGGTGAGATTCGAACCCGGTCTTCATGGTCAGAAAATAAACGTTTTTGTCACTCGGCCATGCGCCAATATACAAGAAAGTTTGATTAAGCCTGAGAACAAAATGTTTTCTTGCGTATGTAAATCGATATTTATGTTCTATGATATCGAGTATTTGTTCATATATATATATATATATATATATATATATATATATATATATATATTGAACTAAAAAACACAAAAAAAACCTTAACACAGAAAAAAACAACACATGGTAATAGCCCAATCAATCCCAAACATATCACTCTCTTATATCGTAGCCAAATGCACACCAACTACCAACTAGACGAAAATATCCTAAAAAAACTCATAAACACTAAATATCTCTCCGACAGACCCCAACAAAAGAATTAAATTTATCATATATTACGCTAAATCCTCAACATCCAACTCAACCGTCCGTAACGACTCATCTCCCACCGTTAGCGATTTTCAAAAAAACAACATATTGTATAAATTCAAATGCCCCCCCCCCTCGAGAATGTATCTCTAACAAAATACCTCCATTGGACATACTACTAACTCGCTTTCGCGGAGGCTTACATTACACTTAAATGAAAATTCTAACATATTCCGACATTTAAAACACCACGGCTATCAACACACACTTCTTAGGAAAACACTTGTTGAAAATACATATATACTTTGACAAGAAAATAATAAACGAAAACTTAAAATTCTAGAAGCTATCTACATCAAACAGTTTAAACCTAGCCTAAATAAAATAAATTTCGACACTTCCACGAACATACTTCAATGCCTATAATCGACGGGAGAGGCCATAGTTATTATACTTACCCCCTACTCCCATAGTAATAGCAGTTCCCAAACCAATCCTCTCATGCCACTATACTCTCATTTAACCAAAAACCAACTACCAACATTCTTTCTCGGCCTGCAGCCATGTGCTACGCAAAAAATGGACCTGTTTAATTTTCTCTGTATAACTCCACTCTGTTAATAATTTAAATATTCTATGTTCACTGTATATTAAATGTTCCTCCTTTGATAATGGTTTATGTAAGCCGAAAACTCAGACCTGATAAAAAAAATCAACAATTATTGCGATTTCTTGTCGTCTTTTCATGACAACACTATCAAGCTAATCAGATCATACGAAAGGATCTTACACGAAATAGACAGAACTTGTCTATATTATTCAATGAAACCTGTATTAATGAAAAATGCTGCCAAAATACACACAATTTAAACTACATGATCCAGCAGCCCAACAAACCATCACCACCATGAAATATAAATGGAGCCTTGTGAAAAGGCAAATCGAAATAGCGAAAGAAAACCTCGACACACTATACAAGAACAAACATGACCTCTACAACAAACTGAAAGCTGTAACTACCCCAAACCAACTGGAAGATATTATGCTCAGACTGTCCAAAATCACCGAAAAATTCGAAGTTCAACACCGTGCTAAAATTGTAAAAAACTAAATTCACTATACAATGGCACGATCACTCTCCCCAAAAAACTCGATATATATATTGTGCAAAAGTATTAGGACAAGAACTATTTTATTATTTATGAGGTATATTGACAGAAAATAAACAATTTCATTAAGTAATTTTATTTGATTTACTCAACAAATGCTTTAACAAGAAAAAATACCTGTTACAAAATAAATTTAATATTAATAAATATAGTCTTTTGCTTTGATCCCATCCTTCATTCTGTGAGGCATTGACATCGTATGCTTCTTCAATGTATCTAATGGTATCTCGTGCCAAGAAGCTTGTATTTGTTCCTAAAGTGTGTCTTACAAATTAACATTAGATTTATCAATTCTAGAGTGTGGTGGGGGGATAATAAAAAAGTCAGCCATATTCAAAGACTTGTTTCAAAATAACTTATTTTATAGAAAATACGAAAAATTAAGTATAACTTCTTTTTAATACATTTCCCTTACACCTAGTTTCAAATAATCAATATTTACTAGCAAATTTACATGACTTTTCGCCCTGTATTTGAATTTCAGTGATGTTTTTAGAAAAATCACCCCTGTCCTAATACTTTTGCACACTACCGGTAGTGTGCAAAAGTGTTAGGACAGGTGTGATTTTAAACTTTATTTTGGTGCCTCATAAAAGATAAAATAGTACCTGTCCTAATACCTTTGCACAGTACTGTATATATTATTATTATTATTATTATTATTATTATTATTATTAAAGACAACAAATATTTTGTGCAGATTAATTTTACAGATCGATTTCTCAAAATTTCGAATAATCCATCTCAGACAAGGAGGAAATTCTATCAGTAATTGTCAAAAAATAATTTCTGATGAAATATGGACGAATCTTTCGACTTCCTGAAGTCATAATCAGGGAAGGCAAAGAAAAATAGTGAGTTGTGTGGAAGTAATAGCACTCTGTGCTGTTCGGTGGCAAGCGTGTCTCTAAGAATCTTGTGTAATATTCTTTTGTGTGTGTGTGTTTTTATTATTTAAAGTGCAATATTCTCTGTGATGATAAGACTATTCATACATAACGCATTAATGTAAATTAAATTAATCTAAAAAGTTATCTATCTATCTATCTATCTATCTATCTATCTATCTATCTATGGGTTTAATGCAAAGAATTTATCATTTTAACTGAGCAGGTTCCTGTCGATTTCGATGGTTGATGAAGACAACGTTATAGTGTCGTCACTCACTAGGGCTTTTTACTTTTTCGTTCTTGCTCAACCCTGATGAGTGACGACACCATATCGGTGTCCTCACAAAACTTCGAGATCGGCATGAGCCTTGTGGTTATGTTGAGACGAAGTGTGGTTGGTTGACGAATGAATGACCGTTTGGATCCGTTCTCGCCGATTGCTCTACGTAGAAACCGGAACACTGCTTCCCTCGGAACTCCGTTCCCTGCTCACCGTAAACAAAGCACTGTCTCCCGAACACCGGTGTAGCCTTCACGAGTTGCCAACACCAAACTGACAGCGAAACAGAAGTTGGCTCTCTTTATGCGTTTTCGGTCTCGGGCAAGAAACTGAAATTTCTCGCGTGTGACAGCCTCGCTTTCGCCGATGACGGATGCGCCGTCATTTCAAAACCGCCTTGCATGAGCTCGCCTTACGGTTCCATGACGTCTAAAAACGCATGTGCAGACAAACCGTCTTCTCTTGCTTCGGCGAGGTAAGTGACCGACATAAACCTTCTCAGTTAAAGTGATAAATTCTTTGTATAAATCCTATCAACGCTATATCTCCACCCCGATATCAAGCACTTACGAAAAAATTTCCTTGCCTAAATGCCTTTTTTCAGTAAAACTACTGAAAAAACAATAATATTGGTGCCAAACACAACTCAACACACAAAGACATATATATATATATATATATATATATATATATATATATATATGTCTTTGTGTGTTGAGTTGTGTTTGGCACCAATATTATTATATATATAGTTGTCAGTCCGTAAACGGTGAGGATAATCCAATGAGATTTCCTTAATATAAATTATTAATAAGTAAATCCAAATAGAGAGCTCGATGGGTATTAACCAGAGCGATAAGGGTATATATGTATATATGTATAAGTATGAAAACGCTAAGACCTAAACAGATAAAAAAAGAAATCAGTGGATATGTAAAATTAAACAAATCATAGGGTAAGTATATGTGGGAATGTATATTTCGGTATATGTGGATTTAAGTTAGTATAAGTAAGTGGGTTGAACTGACGGGCTCAAATAGACGCCTAAAATCAGGTGAATTGTTTTTTTTCAGAGGTCATACCATCTAAGACTGTCAAATAACTTCAAACGGATACTACCCATATTTGGAACTGGACTAGATCTCTTCCTCTCCTTCCCTCCCGTCCCTTCCTTTCTTTCTTCCCGCCTTCCCCTCACATTTATTGTCATTTATTTATTTGTTTGTAATCTCATGTTTATTATTATTTTTATTATGTTCCCTCTTCATTTTAAGAAAAAGCTCATTCCGGCAGAAATTTTATACCAGATGGAGGAAATATTGCAAAAGGGTTTTATGAGATGAGCTGTTTAAGCTCATTGAAATGAACTATAGTTTATAACTAATATGACGTGTTGAGTTTTCCTTTATAAACTATATATATAATTCATTTGTTTGAACCTTATTTTTAGTCGATACTTGTAATTAGGTAGATATTTTGTTTTTAGTTAAACACTAAAACAGTATATTTATTTCTACCGGCTTGAATACTTTTGCAAAATTTTCTTAAGAATATGTGTATTATTCGGGAGGATTCGAACCTGTGACCCCAAACAACATAGGAACAACCTCTGATTAAACTAGAGCGTTTTCGACCACACGACCACGAATGATTTCGTAGATTCGACGAGGTCAAATTAAGCATTCATTATATGCACAACTTTTAATTTCTCGTAAATAGCCATCTCTGCTTTGAAATGTATCGATATAAATAATGTAAACAGACAATGTTACGGAGGTTAGTGAAATGGAATTAACAATAAACAGACATTTGTACCACATTTTAAATAAAATTTTGTTTTGATCGTTGCTGAGGTAGCCAGATTTTTCTTGCCAAAATAGCTATACAATGAATGTAGTATTCGGAATTTTATTTATGTTACATGCATATTTGGCTCTGTAAATGGATAAGACTATTTACATCGAAACTGCCACCTTGATCATTTTAATATTAATAAAATTCATATTAATAGGATTTGTTTTTTTAGGATTTCCCCCACATACTATTTCTTTTTGGGATTTAATATATATATATATATATATATATATAATAATAATAATAATAATAATAATAATAATAATAATAATAATAATAAAAAGTGTAAGAGGCCGTGAACGTTTTCTTTAAAGTGTATATTTATTATTGTTTTTATTATACATGTTATGATACATTATGTGTCCATAATGGTATTTGTAACGCTACACGTGTTTCGAGTCTAAAATTGACTCTCTTCAGGCGAATAAATTTGTGGCCTTACGTATCAAGTTCCTTTTGTTTCTGATGGCCAAGTTGTTGTTTTATAAATAAGTAAGTAGAAAAAATGAGAAAATAAATAGAATCAGTAAAATAAAATAAGATAAAATAAAATAAATCAAATGTTGCTGTGTTGAATAGTTTTTTTTGGTTTTTTTTTTCACATCAGCACATGTATAAATGGATAAACAGATGAATGAATCAAGTGCTTACCCCAATTTGAAATGATTTTGGTCTGGGGTTACCTTTTTAAAATTATCTTCTAGTCGCGTTTGCTTATCTACAATCCTTTTCATCGGTCAGTTTTGTTGTTTTTATTGCTTTGGCAGTGTTTTGAATGTGTGTGTGTGTGTGTGTGTGTGTGTGTGTGTGTGTGTGTGTGTGTGTTTTGTGGTTGTTTGTTTGTGTGAGAGCGTTTATGTGTGTGTGTGTGTGTGTGTGGTAACTGTGATGCATTTGAATGTGGTAATATATGTTAATGACGTTATTGACTATATTATGTTTGTGTCTATGTTTTTTCTAGTTAAAAATTGTTGTTTAAATGAAATTTGATTCACTTGTCGACTATATAATTGGAGTAGCCATTAAAAATATGTGTTTGTTTTATATTATTAATTCATTCGAGAAAATTACAAATGGATTGGGAAATGAGATTAGCACATTGGGTTGTAGTCTAAGATGAGAGTTGGGGTTACTATCCACTGTCAAACTTTTGCAGATGTTTCCATTGGACTATCTATTGACCTCATCTGTATTCCGAATCCTTGGTTCATCTTCAGAGTGACTCCCGGTTGTGATTAGTTAATGCTTGACTAGTATTAACCCAGTTTATAATAACCATTCTTATTCGTACGTAGACGGAGACAATCAGCTGACATTATAAGAAAAACTGACCATAGTTGTAGGCGCTTCATGAAGAAAGAAAGCTTGAAGAATTTAAAACTCACAGGACATAATAAGTACAAGAAATGCAAGGGAATCAGCGAGGATTGAAAATATATAACAAAGGAGAATGATATGAATTAGAGAAACAAAAAAGAAAAGCTGTAGAGGGTCATGATTGCCCAGTTTTTGAATGGAAATAACACCTTAAAGAAATCTTTTATTAAAATTCAATGATTAAGATTAATATAATTATAGTTTATTCATTCATTGTTTCATAATATTTTCAAGAAAGGATGATATGGAGAGCTATTATCCGCTACATCTTAAAAGGAAATGTCACGTAAAAGAAGATTTTATAAAAATTCAGTGAATCGCTTGAACTTATGCAATATAACAATCTGGCCCCACCCGAAGAAGGCTGATGCAAGCGGGGTTGTTTCCGGTCGTTGAAAGGAACGGATGTTTGTTTGACCTTATTTCCGGCAGTAGCGGAAATGGCTACAGAAGCAAACAGAACAGGTGTCTCTGAGAATTACGCGGGCGTGCGTGGGCGAGGCAAAAATCGGAAGTCCCGGTTTGGAGATTATAAAAAGACCTCGGCGCACGGATTTCACCAGACAGAGAGACGAGACAGACCAGAGTAGCAGTACAGAGAGAAAGACACAACAGATACGACGACACTCCCCCGTCAACCCCATTAGAAGCGCGCTCTCTAAATTCTCTGTCCCTGTGCTACACGGTTCATCGTCATTAATAAAAAATACAACTTATATTTTTATATATATGCGTCTTGTTGTTCGTCGATATACAACACTTAGATCCTCATTGGTTGTTTATTCTATTGTAATTCTTTGAAGAAAGAACGATGTAGAGGAATATGATCAGCTGCATTCTGGTTCAAAACGGCATATATAACATTTCAGTAAAATTCAGTGATTCGTGTCGGTTGATTATCATCATCAGCTATTTATTTATTCTATCACACTGTTTCAAATGGAAAATGTGAAGGGCTATAATCAACCACTTTCTGAAACGAAACAGCATATATACATTTTTTTTAAATTCAACGATTCATTCGAACAAAGATTATATATTTTATTTATTCTTTTACAATGATTCGAAGAAGGGATGATGTGGAGGCTGATATCTCTCACCTCCTGCAGCGAAACGGCATATAAAATATTTTATTTAAAATCAGTGATTCATTCGGGCAAAGATTATCATCGTTTATTTATTTTATTCTTTAACAGAATTTCGACGAAAGTGAAGATGTGGAGAGTCATAAACAAACACGTCCTGATAAAAAACGGCATATAAAAGATTTTATTTAAACTCAATGATTCGTTCGGACTGAGATCATCAACATTTGTTTATTTATTTATTAATTAATTTTATTACAATGTTTCAGTTGCCATATATTTCAAACTTCTCCAGGCGTTCCTCTAGTTATTTCAACACCTCCCCATCATAACCTCTTCTATTTCGTATCGGCTTCCTGACTTCTTTTCTCTGCTCCTCCAATTCTCTTTCTTTTTTTTTCTTTTTCTCTTGCTTGCCCATTGTCCACTTACGGTCAAGCATGAACCTGATAGAGGAGACTTATTCGTGACAAGGCCGGCTATTAACTTCGACCGCTTCCTGGATGGTACCAAATGTTAATGGCTATTGGCAAGACCACTTTGGATATGGCAGATAAGCAGCGGGAAAGTATGAATTGTGAACTTAATCCTCAATAATGTGTTGTCGGACGGTTACCCTCTTTCATCGCCACCGCCCAGCCATACCCAGAGACGTGGATATTGATGGGTGGTAAAAGTTGTCGGCGAAGACGGTGGTCGAAGTAGCATGCATGCTGCCGTAATGAAGACCGATCAGGGAAGAGAAATGATCACCGGCTTTTGGTGTGTAATGGACGAATAACGGGTTTACTCTGGAAATAGTGGCCACCTTTTACGTGTATTATTGCTGGCGTCTTTGTCTTTGTGCTCTTAGGTAATGATGATTGTATCAGACCCAATATGCTTCCAAAGTGTGGATATATGCATGCATATAAATGGTATATAAAAATTGAGGCATGAATAAAAATATATCTATATAAGGATAATATGTATAGAGATAAAAAGAAAAAGTTTTCTTTAACAACGTGTTTATCTAAACTTATTTATAAATGGAACGTTGTCTGAATGTGTGTATGTGTGTGTGTGTGTCTGTGTGTGTCCGTTGCCTATAGACTCCGAAACGGCTTAACCGATTTTCTTGAAAATTTACACAGTTGTACTATAATCGTCTGTGAGTGTTCTTAGCTAGGTTTTGTGTTGAGGTACCCCCGATAAATATAAGAAACGATATTCAGAAGTTTCAAGGTTGCAGTTCTTACAATAGTGCAGAAAATCGATAATATATATATATATATATATATATATATATATATATATATATATATATAAAAGGCAAGATGTTTGTGTGTGTCTGTTTATCTGCCTGTATGTCTGTATTTTTTCACCCGTTTTATTTTAGATTTTGCTTCGAGTTTTGTCTCTAAGTAGGTATAATTGTAGTTCTTAGTCTCAGCCATGATACCATTTACTCAGAGGACTTTAGCCTTCAAAATTCAGTTTACGACGAAAAAAACTTATTTGATATCGATACCAGGAAATCAAAATTTGACTTACATCCATTCATTTTTCTTTTAGTCTACGGTTTTGTTTTAACTGGAAACAACTATTGCTTTTTAGTCTTTCATGCCAATGTTTGAGCTCCAGAATCATGGATTAGTTTTAAAGCTTTCATTACACCCGAGCAACGCCGGGCTATACTGCTTGTTTATGAATAAAGACAAAAAAGAAGGACGAAACATGTCGGTTAAGATAAGTTTCCATTTTATCTTTATTTATACCGACTTGTATTTTAGGAATGGAGCTCATATACCCCAGTGATTGTAATAAAGGGTTCTGTTCGAAATTCCTAGCACATGAAGAAGGCCGGAGCGTACAATGGCCGAAACATCTTACATATAGCAACAAAGATGAGGACAATAGTCCGAAGAATGTAAATACTGTAAATACTACCTAAATACTGCCTCATCTCAGAAATATAGACAAATACTGAAATATCACTGTTCAGATAAGTACAAACTTCACAATAATTCTGTTAACTTTATCTCAATATCATGCACTTTATGACAAAAAAAACAAAACAAAAAAAAAAGCAAAAACACTCTGCCGAGAATCCTTTTTTACCAATTATCGGGCCTGGTTTTCTTGTTTCGGAGCCGGCATGAACCTGTTCAGTTAAAAGTGACAAACTCTTTGCACTAAAACTATTAAAGTTCTATCTCCAAGCGATATCGAGCACTTTACGATAAAAAAACCTGCTTGACAAAACATCCCTTATCAGTAAAACTACTGAAAAATACAACCATCTTGACACCAACCATTATCATAACTCAATAATATATATATATATATATATATATATATATATAGTGTATCAAGGCAGCAGATAATTTTCTAAATATATAATTTTAAATATAAGAGACAATGAATGTTTAATCATGCGTAATGATGAGCCGTGCTAAACATAGTATTTTTGCTTTAATTTCAGGTGAAAATAAAGACAAAACTTCTCCAACATTTGGATATTTTTCATTAAGCTTATATCCAACTTCTGCAAAAAGTAATCTTTTGTAACTCTCGAATTTTGACATGTCAAAGAATTTTACTCACATGATCTTGGGACCCTTCTTAATCATACCCAATGAATATATCACAACAGGGAAAAAAGTTCTCTTGTTTGTTGTAAGTTCGCTTGCTTAGATTTGCAGGTCCTTAGAATTTAACTGCGATTTTATTTTATTTTTGTTTAGAAGTATTGGAATCTTGTCACATATATTACGTGGCAGGTTCCTTTTTTTAAAAAAATCTTTTATGGCGATGTCTGCTTTATTTACATTAATTTTCCTGTCTGTGAGGACGAGAAAATACCACAGTACCGTCACTCCATCATCATTTGTTCGTCACTCGGGTGGGGTTTATACCGTGCACATGCGATTCAATAACATAGTACGGACATAAATGTCAAAAATATATCATCCTCCCCTTTCATTTCTAATAATGCATTCTTTCTCAACAATGACTAGTCACTCTGATATTATGTTGTCAACAGTTACATTAAATTTCTAGCACGAGCGGCCGATTGTCTTGGGTATGACGGTAAACTGCATCCTGCAGCAAGGCCTGTGACTGGAAGGTTGTGAGGAGCATGGAACCACCTTTTAATTACTGTTGTTCCCAGGTCCACCATGACTCAGAGTGATAGCACATGTTAGGGTCCCTGCTATGGGTAACTAGTTAACTCCCAAACTGGGGTCAAAACACTACGAAAGTATAAAAATAGACTTTTATAAAAATATATGCATAAAAATAGACTTTTATAGAAAAATATAAATTTTTACAAGGAAAAGAAATACCATTACATATTTTTGAAGGGAAAAACATTACTGCCATAATACATATTTGAAAAAAAAAATATTACCAGCGATATATTTTTAATACAAAACTAGAAGACATCTTCATTTTTCTAAAATAATATAAGAAAATGTTCTTACCAAACATTAAAAAATGCCTTAAACCCCAACTTTTTTTGGCATTAATTAACCCACAGAGGTTGATATGCCATTAAACAAAACTCAAACGAGCGACCGGTGCAATCTGAGCCTACTTCGTTGATTTTCGTCTGGTTAAAATTAGAAGACATTGGTCTTGTATGGCCAGAATAAAGCCTTAACATCAGGAAGAGACAATAAAATTTTCTAGGATACATAATGAGGAAAGAGGGCTTGTTAAATCTGATACTCAAAGGACAGAGTGAAGGCAAGAGAGGCAGAGGAAAACAATGCATATTCTACTTAATACGCTTGAGTAAATGGATGGCGGAGTAAGGTTTAGGAAAAATAACAGAAAGACAAAATTTGTTAAGAACCACACATGACAGGAGGTTGTGGAGAGTCATATGTACTGAAGGGACGCAACACATTTAAAAGCAAAATTATTTCTCTTAGTATCACTGATTCTAAGCCATTGATGTGTTTGGCGAGCGTCGATGCCTGGTTCATCCAGTCGCTTTGGGCACATTCCACAGTAGGTTTTCATTTTTATTATTATGTCATTTTTCATCTAGGGTTTTCAGGAATTCTTTCAATGTGTTGTTTTGTTCTATTTTTTATTATTCCAAGTGCACCTACTATTACTGTTACTATTCTTGTTTTTTGATTTCCACATATTTTCTATTTTAATTGCCAGGTCTTTATATTTTGATAGTTTTTCGAATTCTTGTTGCTATGTTACAATCCGCTGGACGAGCCATATCAATTAATAGGCACGTTTTATCCTTTTGGTTTTTAACAATAATGTCCGGCTTAGTTGCTTCAATTTTCCTCTCTGTGTAGAATAGTGCACCCCATAGAATGGTGACATCTTTTTGTAACTGGTGCTGGGTGATATTCATACCAGTGTTTGTTTACATATTTTCCAGAGTGTTTGCACATTGTCCAATGTAAATATTGCCCCACTCTATCGTGACGGTTCTTATATTTATATTTTTTTTATTATTATTAATATTATTATTAATATTATTATTATTATTATTATTATTATTATTTACCAAGAGTTGGCGAGAGAGAAGATGGAAGCATATCTTTCCAAGGGCATTAGCATGTATGTAAATATAATAAATTTGTCTGGAATTCGAACTCGGTTCTCCAATTACTCAATCCGAGCCGCAGTCCATTACTCGAACGTCCATTACTCTCCATCAGAATGAGTTCTATAGCCTTTGATGACAACCGGTTTTGGAGAAAGAAAAAAGAAAAAGATTTTCCAGAAGTTGTAGATTTCTAGTATTTCTAATTGATCTTGCGAGGTACGGTGGGGTATCAGATTGTAGTTTGGATTGCGGAATCTGAGAACCGAGTTCGAATTCAAGTCGAATTCATTACATTCACCTACGAGTTAATAGCATTGGGAAACTTTTCTCCCTCCCCTAACTTATGGGTAAATAACAAGGCAGATCGGATTTTATAGCACCTTGGTGACAATTGGTATAGGAAGAGGAAAACACTGAATTCAAACCAACCTGGACAATCCGGAGAGAGGGACCTGAAGGCCGTTAATAATTCAGTGTTATCTGCTGTTATCTGGCATCTTTTGCAGCTTACATTCCCCTTTCCGCAGGCGTCGCACAATTGTGTGGCATGGGATTAGTGTGGCTCAGCGCAAACCGTTGCAACCCATACAAGGCACTGTAATATAACAATCTGGTCCCACCCGAGGAAGGCTGATACAAGCGGGGGCGTTTCCGGTCGTTGAAAGGAACGGATGTTTGTTTGACCTTATTTCCGGCAGTAGCGGAAATGGCTACAAGAGGCAAACAGAACAGGTGTCTCTGAGAATTACGTGGCGTGCGTGGGCGAGGCAAAAACCGGAAGAAAAAGTCCCGGTTTGGAGATTATAAAAAGACCTCGGCGCACGGATTCACCAGACAGACGAGACGAGACAGACCAGAGTAGCAGTAGAGAGAGAGAGAGACACAACAGATACGACGACACTCCCGTCAACCCTTAGAAGCGCGCTCTCTCACTCTCTGTTCCCTAGGCTACACGGTTCATCGTCATTAATAAAAATATAATTCATATTTGTATATATATGCGTGTTTGTTGTTTGTCGATATACAACAGCACTTCTCTGTGCTAGTTTGGTTCATCGTCTATTTTTGATGGAATCCTTTTAAATTATTTTTATTTTCATTTTATTTTTTTTTTATTTCTGGTGTATATGAATTTCTTTCCGGGTCCCAAACAGAGATATTTTCCTGTTTCTTAATATTCTGCTCAGTTTCTGGAATTCGTCCTTGGCCATTCCGATTCACCTTCGAATCTCAGTGTCACACTTTCCGTCTTCCGTTAGAACACCTCCCAAGTACTTAAATTCTTGTACTTGCTTGATTTTAGTATCTCCAACATGTAATTGTCATGTTGGGCTCCTCCGTGTGCTGATGACCCTACATTCGGTTTTCTTGTAATTTATTTGTAATCTTTCCTTTCGACTTTCTATATCAACCATTTTTAGGAGGTTTTTAGTTTTCTCTCCGTGTCTGCTATCAGCATTGTATCATCTACGTAAAAGGTGCAGATTTTCCATCTTACCATTCTGAATCATATATTCAGTGGATGCTAATAGTTTGCAACCTGATACAAGATGGTTAATTGTTTCTGGATATTTATCACAAAATCTGCATTTCTATCTATCGCCCAGTTCACACTCCACCCACGTCTATTGAACAGGTTAAGAGGCTCATCCCTTGTTCCCTGTTTAGGATGTGGTTTCTGGTTTTCTCTTTTCCAATCTTTTCACTATTACATAGCCCCCAGCACATCAGTGGCGTTACCGCCTTGCTCGGGGTGATACGATTTAAAAAAAAAATCGGGCTGACATAAATTTTTAAGTATGCTTGTTTGGTATTTTCTAGTTAGCAAGCATTGGTCCTTTGCGACAAGAATAAAAGCTTAGGTTTCAGCTTTTAACCATGAAATGCCGATGGATATGAAATAATAATAATTATTATTATTACTATACGAAATTAACACGGAGTACTTACTAATTAACGTACTTAATATTATCTATCCTACACATCATTTTCTTTACCACTCATATTGGTCACATTTCACTTAACAAACACGTGCCCCGTTGTGTTAATAGCATTTACTTACATTCTATTCGAGCTAACCGCATTCCGCCTATCACCTTAATTACTCGTACAAGCTTTGTTTTTTGGGGGTTTTTTTCTTCAAGAGAAGGGATGTTTGTATATGAATTTGTACTTTTATATTTTCGTGCAGTCTTGTTTTATGTTTAATCTGAAAAAACATAAGTACTTTCGAAATATTATTTAACATTTTTTCTTTTTTGGCGGGGAAAGATCTCTCTTCTGGCAATTTTGCAAAAGAGTGTAAGTGTTGTGTCAATCAGTTGATTTTTATTAACTATTATTTTTTGGATTTATATTGTATAGATATTTCCTTCCAGGTCACAACCTAAAACCTAGGTCAGATATAGCTTCGTGGCAACAATATCCACTGATTCTTTTTGCAATATATATATATATATATATATATATATATATATATATATATATATAATTAATATTATTATGCAAAATAGTGCAAGTATTACGTCAATCAATTTTATTAATATTATTATTATTTCAATGGATTTCCATTTCATGCACATTTTTATCCGGGTCTCAACCAGAGACTATGGTCAAAAATTGCTTTATTAAATTATTATTATTATTGTTATTATTATTATCATTATTATTATTATTATTATTGTAGTAGTAGTAGTAGTAGTAGTAGTAGTATGGTGTGCAGGTGGTATAATGCATATAGGCGCGGAATGGCTCGAGTTTATTATATTCACTAATGTCCCTTTGATATTAATCTATATCTTATCCCCGCTATAGGTTAAATAGCAGAACAGACTGGGTGATATATCCTTAGTTGTCAATCAGTCTACTGCAAAAAGAAAAGTAACCCACTGCTGGAAAATCTTTTGCCTAGTCAGTCATGAATCGACTGGGGACATGTTTCCAAACAGTTTCACCCCAAGCAAGGTGGTACCGCTACTGGTGCGCAGGGGACTACATAAGAGAAGAGTGAAAGTTTAAGCAGGAGGAAAACAACGAGAAAAAACAAAAAAGTTACAGGAGGTGTCGGAGAAAGAGCAAGAGATGGATAGGAATACCATTCTGAAGACAATTGCGAGTGTAGAGTGAGAAAGGAAAAGACAAAGATACAGGGTGTGATGGGGAAAGGACCAGAGAAGGTCTGAAGTCAAGTGGACAAGAGATAGGAATTGAAATTGAATTTAAATTCTTGGAGATTGTAACCGTCAGGGAAGCAAGTATACCAAAGGGAGTTCCACAGCCGGGAAGTGCGAGAATAGAAGCTGATGGAGTAGAAATGGTGGCTGCATTTAGTTGATTTAACGGTAAAAAGGTGGAACCTTGTTGCCAGTCGGGTTGCTTTAATGTAAGGAATACTGTGGTATGTTTCGGTCAGTAATCGTGGCTAGCTAAGGTTGATTGAAAACCAGACTTTCTGCTCAGCACTCAGCAGCAAAGAGAAGGATCAAGAATAAATGCAGATGTCCAGAGATAGGAGTCGCACCCACCCCTACCGCAAGGTAGCAGCGAAAGAAAAGGGAACTTTCTGGTTTCCCCGACCTAGTGATCGAATAACTTCAAAAATGATTTCAAATATTCATATATTTCGGTTTATAACTATTCCTCTTAACGGAGATAACTGCCATGCAGAAATTAAAATAAGCTTTCGAGATACACATTTCAAATTTAAGTTTAATTCAAATTGTATATATAATTTTGAGCGTGTGCGTGCATATGTTTTTTTTACAATCAGTCAGCCAGTTAAGTGCCACAGGTGATACACGCTTGGGCGATCATGTTTCGAAAGATACATGACTGATTGGGCAGAAGATTATCCCGCAGTAGGTTGCCATTGCTTTCTGCGGTAGACTAGTTGCCGACCAAGGCTATAGAACCCAATCTGTCCTGTTATTTAACCAATAACTGGAAGGAAGAGACAGATTAATACCTTTCCCAAGGGTATTTGCGCGTAAGTGAATGCAATAAATTCAGCTAGAATTCGAACTCGGCTCCCCGATTTCTCGTTCCGAGCTGATATCCAATGTACCACAACGCACATTTTTTGCAATAGCAGACTTAAATATATTCTGTATAAAAATTAAAATAATTATCCTAATTTTCAAAGTTTAAAAAAGTAAAGAGCCCTTTTGTTGAGATATATTTCTTTTTATTCCATACGTACCTTTTTTATTTTGATTTCGCTATAATGTCCATACGTTGAAAAAAAATTCAAAATTCACTAGGAGAAAAGAAGTTTGCTTATCGTCCGGTTCATACTTCTCTTCTATCTTTTGAGCAGGATTAAATGTTTTCTATTGTTCCATGTTTATGATTAGGTTTCCGATTCCTTATTTCAATTCTCTAATTGTAACTCTTCTGCTTAGATCTCTGAACTCTTATTTAATAGGAATTACTTTTTCTTTTCTTAATAGGATTTTATTGGTTTCTTTGTTGTCCAGTTCACACTACTTCGACATTTTGAACAGGAATAGACGTATATCTCTTGTTTATTGTCTAGGTTTAAATTTCTTCTTCTGGCTAACA
This sequence comes from Ascarosepion bandense, assembly GCA_037127315.1. Lineage (NCBI taxonomy): Eukaryota > Metazoa > Mollusca > Cephalopoda > Sepiida > Sepiidae > Ascarosepion > Ascarosepion bandense. Next base: position 1,519,665 of record JBBBDQ010001728.1, read on the forward strand.
AATTTTCATTCTTTTCCCCCTACAGTAACGCATATGCGTCTTAGTGGCATTATTTCCTTTCTTGGCGCTAACTGAAAAAAAAGAAAAAGAAACAGAAAGTGAACATTTACATTATGGCCATCAGGTTCTAAGTATCAGTTAAACAATATGAATAGGCTTATATAGACATGAATAACAATATTGAGACATCAACCGATTATTATATATAGTCAGTCAGTTAAATGTCATACGTGACACACGCTTGGTATACACGTTTGGTATCACTATTGATAATCTTCTGCCCAATCAGTCATGTCTCGAAAGTGACATGACTGACTGGGCAGAAGATTATCCCGCAGTAGGTTGCCATTACTTCCTGCGGTAAACTAGTTGCCAGCCAAGGCTATAGAACACAAACTCTCTTGTTATTTAACCGATAACTGGAGGAAAAAGACGGATTAATACTTTTCCCAATGGTATTTGTGCTTAAATAGACATATTCAGAATTATATATATATATATATATAAATGTAAACTTATCGCTATACTCGTTTCGAAAAACCCTCCGAGTACATACGCGGAAGGAAATAATGGTAATAAAAAAAGAACGAGCTAAGCACTTGAACATCAGTCAAAGTACGTAGCCCCCCCCCCCCAAAAAAAAAAACGAGACGAGTAACCTAAAACAAAAATGCGCTCAATAAGCAAGTAGAGCAAACAAAGTATTGACTTTGTTGGCCAACCTTCCCTGAAGATCCGTTAGGTGAAACCTTCGTTGGCTCTTTGGGTTAGCTATTTACTATATATATATATATATATATATATATATATATATATATATATATATATTGTGTCGTGGCACGTACCATGAGACATCCGGTCGCCCGAATGTATAAAAGACAATGTGCGCTTAGCACGGGAATTGTCATCATCACGGACTTGGGGAAGTAACACCTACTACTGCAAGAGACTGCAAATATTGTATATATATCTTGGTTGTACCATTTGTTAATAAAGTAGTTTAGCTACATTTCTCGGTGTATGTCTTCTTCCCACGATATAATAGTATATGTTGTGTTGAGTTATGATGATGTTTGACATCATGTTTTCAGTAGTTTTGGCAAGCAGGCTTTTTTTTTATCCTAAGGTTCTCGATATCGGGTGAAGAGAGAGCGTTGATAGTTTTAGTGCTAAGAATTCGTCACTTTAAATGAGTCGGTTTATGCCGATTCTAAGTCTCCTGAAGACACCGTTATGATATCGTCATTCACCGGGGCTGGTTTTCTCGCTAGAAATAAAATTTAAAAGAAAAACTAACTCAATGTGTAAAGACAGCATAAAGGTGTCCTCACGAAACTTTGAAGTCAGCATGAATCTGCACAGCTAAATTAATAAATTCTTTGCACTAAAACTGCATATATATATATATATATATATATATATATATATATATATATTTCGGTCTCTAATGCGGTGTGACATCATAGAAGCGCATCACAAATTTACGAACTGCGTCTGCTATTCGTTGACTGTTATCATTGTCAAAGCAATGTATTATGTCAACACATTTTTGATGTTGGATGTCTTTATCTTAACGTACTTGTAACCTCTCTGAAGATGGTTGATGTGAGCCGAAGGCTTAGAACCAGCATAACAAAAAATATCCAATTGTTGAACTATTTTTGTATTTATTTTTATCTGAAATTAAAGCGAAAATGCAATGTAAAGAACGGCTCATGATTAAACATAGTACGCATTCATTGTCTCTTAGATTTGACAGTATATGTTCAGAAAACTATCTGCTGCCTCGACACAGTATATATATATATATATATATATATATATACTACTTCTATTATTGAGCATCTGTAACTGTAGGCAACCTAGACCAATTAGTAAAGTACTAATTAAGTAACTTTTACCATTCTCATGGCCCTTTTATTCATGGGTTGATTCCATTGCGCCTCGTGATACAGATCCTGTACTTCAGTCGAAGTCACAGAACGTGGACTGACATAAGCAGTCAACCGTCAGTTTAGCCAAAAGCCTCAGTGCATCTGCAGGTGAAGATGTTCAACGTCTGGTGGAACAACTTGGGCATGATCTACTGGGATCTGCCCTCTCTGCCAACACCAGAATTTTGTTTATTTTGTACTGTGCACAGTTTGACAGTTTGACAGCAACAGTAGCAGGTATTTGTTCAGGTATGACAATTTTTGATTTCTTTTTGATAATATTGTCACAATATAAAATCACCAAAGATTGCTCGATCTTGACTGCAAGATTCTGCTATACTTATTGTATAGTACCTAATTTGCTCTGTCTGGCTATCACATATTGTCTTCCTAAGCATTATTCCCCAGAACTAAGGTCATGAAGCTACGAAGTGTTACCGTCTCTGAAAGAATATTAGAAAAAATAAAAACATTACCAAGTCACAAGAATAAAAATAAAACCAACAAATAAAAAAAATATAACAACTGACATTGCATTCAAACTTTTGAAAATCAAAGGTAGCTGGAAAGCAACGAGCCGTAAGCGAGTTCTACAAGCGAGAATTGTGAGAGAAGAAACTTTTCGCATAGAACGTAAGGTAGTATTTCAACGATTTTAACTGTAAAAGGATGAGACCTAGCTGTCAATCTAGTATGAATTTAAATTTATAAAGTTTGGATACCATAATAGAAAGTAATATTTATTTTAAAAATTGCAAAAATGTGGCACACAGCCAAAACGGGGATGAAGAAAGCTTGTCTTCAGACTGTCTTATATTAAACTTTGATAGCCACGATTTCTGACCGAGACATACCACAGTATTCCTTGTACGAAAGCAACACATTCTACTAAACATTTTTATTACAGCCGCTATAATACCACAAAGTTTCTACTTAGATCTTATTATTTCCCATGTGTTGAATTTATTTGTAGGGGTGAATTTTTTTTTTTAATTTGAAATGAAACACCATGCAAGAATCTTGACTAGAACGCTCAACATAAAACAAATAATAGAAAATGCACAAGAAAATTACGTCAAGAGACGGGAAAGGGACTGAAGCCGAGATGCTAGGTCATGAGTAATAACGTTGCAGATTCTTTGAATTATATCAATAATTTCTAAATATATAGCAGGGACACCAAATCAGATGTACCATATATATATATATATATATATATATATATATATATATATATATATATTGCGATACAAAATCGTATAATGGCGTTGAAAATAAGAAAATTTTTACACTGTAATAGATGGAACAACGAGTGTGCTCTGGGGTGTTGGAGACGCTGTTTATCAGGTTCACGCGACTCTCTCTCTTTAAACAAAGGGTTTGTTTTCTTGGGCTTGCTCTGCTAGGTCACTAGCATCTTTAGATGTAATAATTTTTATTTTTCTCTTTCCGTTCATTCATGTCATCCATGACAAATTTTCCTTCATAATTTTCCCCCTTTTACGGTTCTGAAGAGAGGGAACGAAATCGGTCGACTCGTGTTTTTGTTTTAAAATTTATCATGCCTATTATAGTAAAAAAATTCTGATTTCTTGTCATCAACGCCATAATATATATATATTCACTATAGTCATCCGCAGACAGATCTGTTTCACTGTATTACAGCTCATCAGTATGGCTTAGACTCCGTTCGCTTCCTAAGCCTGGATTGAAAACCGGACCGAATCGCCGTCAGTCGGCGATTCTACCCCTAGGCCACGAGCGTCCGGAAGAAGCAGGCAGGCTTTTTAGCGCGTATAAACACGCCAATATATATATATATATATATATATATAAGATATAGAAATACATTAATATATTAAAATAGGCATAAAGAAACTGATATCAGAAAAAAACAATGTAAAATAGTTATAGATATAATACTAAGGCCTTTTCATTATAAAAAAGAAAAGCCGCTTTTATATATTGATATTATATTTTAATTCTTAGCCTTCCTATAGGTACAAGCAAAAATCACACGTCGACGGAGATTAATCCTTTGATAAGATGTAATGATCTTGGTTTTTAGATGTCGCCAACTTCTTGATGTAATCGCTATGCCCAGGGTAGAAGTTATCCATCCTTAGTGAGAGGAGATGTTAAGCATATGTGTGTTTTTTGTTACCATTTCCTGTAGAACTAATATTTTATACTGATCAAGTTTTCCGTCCATGATATTCTCAGCATTCAGTATCTCAGTCTCTTTTTCATCCGTGTGGAGATTGTACAGCATATAAGAAAATTGCTGTCTCTAAAATGACACCGTGATTATATACGGCTATTTTCATTAATTTTATGTAGAATGATGCACTAGAATAAGTAACCAAGTAATCATTTTAAGTTCTCTGAATATCGGCGTCTTTTTCAAATACATGTTTATATGAACAATATTAGCGCAAACAATGGCAAAATTATCTATTTATGTGAAAGGTCCCAAGAAAAAGTCGCATGGTCAGAAAATGGTTCCTAAGAACTCGATAATAAAAAAAGAAAAGAAAAACAGAATAAAAACATTTTTTTATATATAGAAAACATATCAACGAAGTCCTCAATATTTTTTGCAACCTATGATGAAGCAAGTTTAAAGTAGAAATAGCAACGACAGGGCAGAATTACGTGACTCAACAAAGTTCACAGGATGATCTGTTAAAAGTCAACAGACACGTATTGGCGGGAAAGTGAACGTTTGAGGAAGGGGTGTCCGATATATTTATGAAACAAAAATCGTCAGCGTGTCTATCTGAAAAGTCAACACACGTACCACTCAGTGGATACGCGTGCCTCTCCTGGTTTATTTATTTATTCTTAATCTGTTAACAGTTCCGTTGTTTTGCTTCATAAAATAATATATATATGTCTTTATTGTAATTGAGAGTTATATATATATATATATATATATATATATATATATATATATATTAATCGTTTCACCCCAAGCAAGACGGTACCGCTATTGATGCGCAGGGGGCTACAAAAGAGTAAAAATTAAGGCCGAAGGAGAGTGAAGAGAAAGACGAACCAGTTACATGGGGTGTCAGAGAAACGGCAAGAGAAGGGTGGAAACACAGGTGTGAAGACAGTTGCGAAGTTAGTTAGAAAGAAAAGGACAAGATTTTCGCGGTGATGTAGAAAGGATGAGGGAAGGACTGAAGTTAAATAAGAAATGGGAATTGACGTTGCATTTAAATTCCTGGAGGTTGTAATATTGTCATACGTCGATGGACCGACTCGTAGTTTCATGCGTTATGCAATCATTAGGTGCATATTACAACGTGAGCTTTTTAATAAATTTAAATTTAAGTTTACTCGATGTTCATGAGACTAAATTTTATAAAGTTAGGTTAATGCTTTTTAATAACAAGGGTAAAAATCTAAATAGAAAAAAGACTAGATGGAGTTGAAAAATTAAAATTTTAAGATTAAAATTATAGAATTGAAATGTTAAAATGAAAAAATATTAAAATGCAGGAGAGGAAATCAAAGAAGCGTACTTCATAGTTACTAACAACGACTTGCGAGGGAAAAAAGAAAGAAAGAAAGGGAGTAAGGAAGAAAGAGGCAAATGTATAGAGAAATCTCTATCAATTGGTGTCTAAGTATTTAAGTTAGTATTTTTTCTATGGCATCATCTGGTCAGTCGCTTTTTTGTTAAGCAGATTAGGGTTATTTATATTGTTTAATATATAATATGAACAGACCTATATATATATATATATATATATAAGTCTGTTCATATTACATTGAGCACTGTTTTAATATATATTATATTAAAAAAATTCCGAATTCTACGTTGAAAATCTATTTCAGCGAGAAAAATCTCACTTCTTCAGGAAAAACAAGATTTTTTTTATTCAAACTTATCCATAAACAGGAAGTTAAAAAACATTTGGGGGATTTAAGAGAAAAAAATTATAAGATTTGTTGTCCAGACATAAAAGGGGGGGGCAGAGAAAGAGATTAATGATTCGATATTAGAAGAATTTTAAATAACGTCTGTGTTAAGAATCCAAAATCAACATTTAACGGTGTCACAGGAATAGAAGTGGTTAGGGGAACAGAAAAGGACAAATGAGTGAGACAGGGGGATAATTAATGAAGAAATTAGACATAAAAAATATTTAATAGCCAAGGTGCACACCAGGATTTGTTATTGGAGGCCACAACCTGAACAACATAAGATACGCGGACGATACAGTACTGATTGCGGACACGGAAAGGAAACTGCAAGATCTCACACAGAAAGTAGCAGTGGAGAGTGACAAGAAGGGACTACAAATAAACTTTAAGAAAACTGAGTGCATGGTCATCAGCAAAAGATACAACCCAAAATGCCAAATACAGGTGGGGGATAACAGAATCAAACAAGTCCAAGAATTTAAGTACCTAGGAAGTGTTCTAACAGGAGATGGAAAGTGCGACACGGACATCCGAAGGCGAATTGGCATGGCAAAGGACGCGTTCCAGAAGATGAGCAAAATACTAACACACAGGAAGATCTCAATAGAAACGAAGAAAAGAGTGCTAGACTGCTACGTGATGTCAGTTCTTCAATACGGCTGTGAATGCTGGACAATATCATCGAAAATGAGGACAAATCTAGAAGCGGCCGAAATGTGGTTCTACAGAAGGATGCTACGGATATCGTGGACTGAGCATACAAGCAACGACGAAGTGTTAGAAAGAATGGCAACAAAAAGGAAATTGATGCTGAGCATCAGGAAGAGACAACTGAAGTTCCTGGGACCTGCAATGAGGAAGGAGAGCCTGGAGAACCTGATACTGACTGGTCAGATAGAAGGAAGGAGAGACAGAGGAAGGCAGCGGATAACATATTTGCAGGGTCTGTTCAGGTGGATGACGGAACGGGGGTTGCCAGGAGCAACTGGAGCAAACATACTAAGAGCCACAAGGGATAGGGAGACGTGGAGATCGATGATCGCCTACGTCCTGAAGGGACAGGGCACATAGAAGAAGAAGAAGATGAATACCGGCTTCAGATAGTGAAAGGCAGGGAAAGTTATATAAAAAAGAAAATGAAACAAGAGGAAAGAATAGAAAGGAGACAATATATCATATATTTAGTTCTGTTAAAAATTTAACAAAAATGTTTAAAATAATAATAATAATTTGGCTAAGAGAATGAAAACAATATTGGGCTCATATTGTAAAAGGTCTAAATTAAGTATTTGGCAAATAATATATGTAAATAAATATAAATATACATACACATACACAACACACACACACACCCATATCCATACACACATACGCATATATATCCATAAACATACATATATGTATACATATATACACATATACATATTTGCATACAAATACAATTAAACATATTTAAATACATAGACACACATTCATCCTCACGGACATATTATATATATATATATATAATAATGGCCGCCAAGACATCTGTTCTTATCCATAATCAAGAACAATGGATAAAAATAACTCTGTTAACCAATTTGATATTACAATGGGTGCGTTAGACTCTGCAGAGTCTTCCGATCTCATTGGCTTATTTGTACTATATAATCTTACTGCACACCATGACATAAACCCACAAGACGTAGGGTTATACAGAGACGACGGTCTCATGCTAGTACAAAATTCCACATATTTTAAAACAGATAAAATAATAAAACTTATCCACAGAGAATATAAAGTTTAAACCTAAAAGTAATAGTAAACACTAATTTAAAAGTGGTAAACTTCCTCGGTGTAATTACCAACCATACATAAATCCCAATGAATACCCATTATACATCCACCCAAAGTCAAATCACCCCCAAGTATAATCAAACATATACCCTCCTCCATAGAATATAGAAATAGTAAAAACTCTTCCAGTGAAGTAATATTTAACAAACACAAAATTCATTATAATAAGTCCCTAAAAAAGTGGCTACAAAAACCAAGACATCAAGTATATAACAAACTATAACCATAACAGGAAAAATAGAAATAGAAAAATCATTTGGTACACACCTCCTTTCAACCAAATGGTAAACACCAAGTTAGGCCAGAAGTTCCTCAATGTAATTAAAAAACACTTCCCCACCAATAACCCTCTATGTTAAATTTTTAACAAAAAAACACTTAAACTAAGTTATAATTGCACAAACAACCTCGAAAAAATCATAACAACTCATAACAAATATATCCTAAATCAACACGTAGACCAAAATAAAATTAACTACTCAAAAATAAGGATGACAACAGTAAAAACCTATGTAATTGTAGAAACCCCAATAATTGCCCACTACAGAATTAATGTAAAATAAACTCAATAATCTACCAATGCAACATAACATCAATTGAAAATCCTAATATAAATAAAGTGTATATCGGATCTACTAAGAACACTTTTAAGCAGCGCTGGTACATGCACTTAACTTCATTCAAAAACAACTTATACCGAAACCAAACATCCCTTTCTGTATATTTTCGGAAATGAAAGGACTCAAAAGAGAAACCCAAAGTAAAATGGAAAATCCTAGAAAAAATTAGAACCTGTAACTCACTTAACGTCATCTGCCTTTTATGCTTAAGTGAACAGCTATACATTCTAAAATACCCCAACAATAGCAAACTATTGAACCGTAGAGATGAATTAGCAGTATTATGTAAACATCGCAAATATTTCTCGTTAAAATTCAAATAACCAAAAAATACCTCATCCACACGAAACAATCCCCCCAAAAAGTAACAAATACACATAATCAATCTTCAGAATAAAAAGAACAAATAACGTATAAATAAAAGAAAATAAATCTAACACAACATTAACAGCAATTCCATCCACCTATAAATAGTAGTAAAAAAACTATCTACACTTCCCTAAAAAGCCATATATCTCAATATAAGAATCACCTAAGCTAAATGAAAACGTGACCTGTCCAAAACTAAGCTACCCCACACCCTTTTCCTAACCCAAAGCGGGATCTCTATGACTAAAAACTGACGACTAGATACTAAACTCTCAACCCACATTCACTTTTATCATTTTCATTAACAGCGGTGCCACTCCAATCACACATAAATAGCAGTAAAATAAAAAACATGTCTACCCTTCCTAAAAAACCCATAAATTCCAATATAAGAAGTACCCAGACAAAATAAATAAGGAACCTGTCTTAAACTAAGCTACCTTTCCTAACCCAAGCCCACATTCACTTAAACATCATATCACCATAAATAGACCGTTTTCACCATTTAATTTTCATTTCAACTTATCACCCGATGAGAAGCACATAGCATCTCCGAAACTCAAAAAATTTTGTGTAGTGATACTATGAATTTATAAAACATTGTAACAACCATTACTATATAATTCTCTATGTTGTATCGAGCACTCTTTATAAAATAAATACATGAACAGTAGGTAAAAAAACCTACGTGTTCTACAACTTTGTTAATATATATATATATATATATATATATAATTACATACACACACCACCCACATACACATTTATATATGTAGAAACAAAAAATATACTTACAGCACACCAAATAATATATACATATATACACCAAGCACCCATATATATATATAATTACATACATATACACACAGATACATATATACACATATACACACACACACACATATATATATACACACATAGATACACACACACACACACACACACACACACACACACACACACATATATATATATATATATGCATATATACACACATAGACACACATATATATACATATATAATTTTAAAGAAATTACTTGACTAGCAAAAATTGTTATTGGAATTCATAAACATATCTAAAATACATTTATATCTCTATAAAATTCTCATTTTTATCAATAAATTAAAAAAAAATATTAAAACTTTTGACAGAGAAAATATTCAAGGACTAGAAAAACAAAAACAGAATTTATGATTCGTCACAATCTAAAAAATATAAATGGGCTGGTAATATTTAAGGGTTAAAGAGTTGGTCTATAGATCAGTAAATGTAAGTTTGTAGTTTTGGAAAGAAGAAAGTAAAAAAGGCATCTATATCACAGGGATTAATATTGGATTATTAACAGAAGATTCTAAAATTTAAAAAATACTTAAATTTAAATTATAAAATTAACATTATACAGCATAGGACCACTGTTCTATTCACACCTGATTAATTATCTATTGATGTATATCTACACATATAAACATAAAAACTTATATACCACCTTCCTATATATATAAAATTACATATATATATATGTGTGTGTGTGTGTATGCGTGCGTATGTGTGAGCGTGCGTGTGTGTGAATGTTTACTTTCTTATAATCATCCACTACCTACACATATAAGTATACCAGCAAAAGTATTTAGTTCGATAAAATCCTAAAATACGGATCACACAATCAGAAAATTTTACACTTTGTCACAATTTTTATATTGCCCACCAATATATATATATATATATATATATATATATATATATATATATATATATATATAAAGAGATTTAAACAAAATGGATGTCATGTTATACCTGAGTTACCTTTCAACCGGATGTGCGTTGTGGTGAGGTGGATATCAACTCGGAACGAAAAAACGGGGAGCCGAGTTCAAATTCCAGTTGAATTTCTTGCATTCACTTACGCACAAATACTCTTGGAAAAGGTATTAATCCGTCTCTTCCTTCCATTTATGGGTTAAATAATAGGAGAGATTGGGTTCTATAGCCTTGGTCGGCAACCAGTCTACCGCAGAAAGCAATGGTAAAACTACTGCGGGATAATCTTCTGCCCAGTCATTCATGTCTCTTTTGAGACATGATCGCACAAGCGTGTATTATGTATCGCACTTAACTAACTGAACTTTCAACCAACACTTTTTCAAATGTATACGCGGGCAAAGTTGGAAACCTGTCAGAGACACAGTCAATATAACGATTAAGGAGGTAAAGTTGGAACACGATTAACAGAGAAATTTAATATTAAAATACCCCCACCAACACCGGCTACTGAATCTTCGGAAGGAATTCTTCAGTGAGTGCCGCCACAAGGCAATTTTTTCGAATACTTAAATTTAGAATTTAAATCCCCGTTGATTAGATGTTAAAATATAAATCAAAAGGATTCAATTTAAGTTTTAATCTTAATTTTACCCTAACGTTAACCTTAAAAAGTATTTTAACCCCCCTACCTTCCTATCCCAAGCTCCTTTACTTGCCTATCTTTAGAAAATAGGGATTCCTGTAATTGGCATTTAGCTCGCTTCTACCTAAAACGTTTAATCAAATAAACTTAAATGAAAATTTTAAAAATCTTATATTGAAACCCATTCAAACAGCCCAAAATCTTAACGTTAAAAAAGTAATTTCACTCATTTAGTTGTCTATCTTTATAAAATATGAACTCTTATTCCCCACCTTCCTAAATATACCGTTTCAACACCCTGTAACCCCGCGACTACCAGCTCTGTCCTTTTCTACTTTGTGACCGTTGTTAACCAAAAACCCCTACACACTCTACCCCAGGGCCTTCGTCATTTGGAAAAAAACAATGTCGTTGACGTGACGTAGAGTCTCTATTAGAGATCCTATGTCGAAATGTACATCCGACACCTTTGAATTTTGAAAATTTTCTCTAATTTATATTGGCTCTGTATTGTTAATACATTGAGCTCTTTGCCTGCATCACTTTTAATGTTAAAATTTTTTAATATTGATTAGGATCAGCTTCTTGGAATTTACCTTCCTACTCTTCCACTTCGGTTTAAAGAAAAACAATATATATATATATATATATATATATATATATATAAAGATTTTCTGTGTTAGTTAATTTACACGTATATATGCCATCATATAAATATATTAACATACATACAATTTTGTTTTCGGTTATGCAGATAGTAATATTGAAAGATTTTATTTTTGCCCGTGATATGATAACGATAAAAAAAAAGAAAAAGTACATGAGTTATCCTTTTCTTTACCTGGAATACTGCAGTTGTGAGACAAGCGTGTGGTTGATCTTGGAGTTCATTCGATTTCGTGAAAGAGCAGGGCATGCCATTTTTATCGAAACTGAGCAGTCTCTACCAAGATGAATTTAAATTCGCAATATTCTATAAAGTAAGAAGTAAATGTTTTTAGTTAAGAAATGTAAGCGGGATGTAGTCAAATTTAATTTCCAAAATCGTGATACGTCGCTACAGGAAGAATGTATTTTTTGGCACTGTGATCTCTGCTTATTTTGTCTTTTTCACAAGAGATATATTGCAAGAAGATTTTAGATGCGGAATAATCGTTATGTTATTTACTATTTAGACTAATATCCTTACGTTGATTATCATGTTTTACAACTTTTCTGTGGCTGCATGGTCTGGATGTGGTTCTTCATCAAGATGGTGACAGCAAAATGGTTTAGAGAAAATGGAAACAATATGAAGATGTCAATTTAACATAAAAAGACAGGTGAGATTCCTACCCTTAAAAATTTGGGTTTTATGATGGGTAGATTGGCTTTCATATTGTTGTACCCTAGGCGTAAGGGTCACAAATCAGTAATAATAATAATTTTAATGATAATAATAATTGTTCTGTCCGATATAACCCTATCTAAATGGATGTCATGATGAATATACTGGAATTCGGTTCTTTTTACTACTCTTGCAACCAACAATAATAATAATAATAACAAATAATAATAATAATATGTCGCAAAAACAATAAAAAAGAAAAATATTGGTTGGAAGTACACACAGGAAGAGAAGGTATTACAAATTCAAACAGGTTCACCAGGCAAACCAAATTCTCACTTCTCGTCTTGATCGCCCATACGCTGCTCACCGACACGAACGAAAAACGCACCCCATTTAAATGAGCAT